>CAIGQQ010003610.1:6188586-6206742 GCA_903798035.1 Danio albolineatus | reverse complement strand
ATTAATTTTGTAGCTCTATTATACTTTATATACTTAAAGTTTCTTAAAAAATCAACATTGTTGTCATGCTTGATTTTTAAAAACAGCCACTGATTTGTCATTTTGTGTAATAATACAGTAGTTTAATTCAAGATTGTAGTATTTTTAACAATTAATTATGTTGCTGTATTATACTTTAGATACTTGGTTTCTTAATGAATCAACATTTTTGCCATGATTGATTGAAAATGGCCACTGGAATTTGGAGTTCATTGTAAACGTGCGAGATTCGCAAGAGTTTGCTTGATTTTGTGATAAATTCAGCGATCGGAAAATCACGAAATCCTGGAGGGACTGATTGTAGGGAAAGCAATTACCATGAAAGTCAATGGGTGCCAGCTACCAGCATTTTTCTAAATATCTTCCACAGTGTTCAACGGACAAAAGAAACTAGGTTTTGAACATACAGACATCCCAAAATTAGTCATACCTCTGCCTTTGTGTTTGTGTTCAAATATAAATAAAAAACTAATTTCCACATTGATGCCTCTTGTACATCATCGTCTTATCTTTTGGAAGAAACTTGTGTCATTTCCGGTCAAAAAAATAAATAAATTGATGGTTTAATAAAAGTAAGTGAGTCAGAATTTGAATAATTTTGTGAATAATATGAATAATTTTGTACTTGGCTATATAATTTAAGAGTAAATCATGCCAGAATGTTTCATTTTGTGTGAACTATCCCTTTATGAAGACACTTTACTTGTGTTTAATATGGTTTCTATGCATATAAAATCTTTATTCTGTCTTTGGATGCATATATATATATTGCTGCTTCTCCGGTTCAAACATTACCTTATGATTTAAAAGGAATCGAATTCGTCAATTGTCAGCGATCTGTCTGCAGCTGACCGCAGTGCATTTATGGCCCATGTATTGTGTATCGTGCCAAAAATCAACAAATAAACACTGCAGAAGCTGTCATAATTACTGCTTGACTGTTGGTGCAAATCAAGAGGTTCTCCAGGCTGCAATCACGCCACCGCAAAATTAGCGTAATTATACCGTCTCCCTACAAGGCCATCAAATGAATTATTTTCTCCTAATGAAGCTAATCACAGTAGTCTCTGTTGAGCTTCCCAGGAATGGCATAGGCTAATTATAGTTAGTGATGCACATGATTTGCAGGTTATATTTAAGGTATTATTTGATCAATGCTGCTGTTTGTTTGTTTCATATACCGAGCTCGTCTCTCCTACTCATGCTGATTCCCTACAGTATACATAACGGCTTCTCACCTGCCTCTGTCTTACTATGAAGTGTATATTATTTTCCATATTTCAATATCTTATTCTCAATTATGATCAATATATTATTCATTCATTTTCTTTTCGGCTTAGTCCCTTTATTAATCAGAGGTCGCCACAGCGGAATGAATCACGCCCTTCCATCTGCAACCCAACACTGGGAAACACCTGTACACACTCATTCACACACATACACTACGGCCAAGCCTATTAGCTTATTCAATTGACCTATACCGCATGTCTTTAGACTGTGGGGTAAACCGGAGCACCCGGAGGAATTATTATATGATATGACATGACATGATATGACATGACATGACATGACATGATATGATATGATATGATATTATATGATATGATATGATATGATATGATATGCAAAACAAAACAAAACAAAACAAAACAAAACAAAACAAAACAAAACAAAACAAAACAAAACAAAACAAAACAAAACAAAACAAAACAAAACAAAACAGTGAACCTGGACATGAAATCTGTTGCACTGGTACATTTCTGGGACAGACAAAAAGTGTGAGCTCAAATTATTGATTTTTATTTTATGCCAAAATCATTAGAATATGAAGTAAATATTATGCTCCTTGAAGATATTTTGTTGTTTTTTTCTTCCATAAATATAATAAAACTTAACTTTGTATTAGTAATAATAATTAAGAACTCCATATAAACACCTTTAGACATGATTTTTTCACTTAAAAAGTGTTTTACATGTACTAATGGATTTAATTTCTTATTTATTTTCCATACGATTGCAGTGGGGTACCAGCAAAAAAATCACTCTGTAAAATACTGTTTATTTAACGTTATTAAAAAATAATTCTCCAAAATATTATGGTAAAAATAATATAATATTGAATTCCTCAGTTTCATCATACATTTAATTCTGCTTATGTTCTCTTAGAAATCAATGCTTATCTGCTTGGCATTAAGTAAACAGTCAAAATGAATGATCTCAACTTAAAGGCATCGTTCACCCAAAAATGTTAATTCACTCACTTACCCAGCTTAGCCAATTCATCTATACAGTAGCTCATGTCTTTGGACTTATGGGGGAAACCGGAGCACCCGGAGGAAACCAGGAGAACGGGGACATGGAGAGAACATGTAAACTCCACACAGTGGCATTTCTGGCACAGCCGAGGCTCAAACCAGCAACCTTCTTGAGGCGACAGCGCTACATACTGTGCCATCGCGCTGCCCTTATAAAAGGATAGTTCACTCAAAAAGAAAATTTACCTAATCATTTTTACTCCATCATCTGGATCTAGACCCATGTGGGTCTACTTTTTTTCTGTTGAACACAAAAGAAGATATTTTGAAGAATGCTGGTTGCTGGCACCCATTGACATCATTGTAAATATGATGTATCTCAGGCTAAAGCAGGGGTGTCCAAACTTGGTCCTGGAGGGCCGTTGTCCTGGAGAGTTTTGCTCCAACCCTAATCAAACCAGCTAATCAAGCTCTTACTAGATATATTAGAAACTTCCTGGCAGCTGTGTTGAAGCAAGTTGGAACTAAACTCAGCAGGACAACAGCCCTCCAGGACTGTGTTTGGACACCCCTGGCTTAAAGGGATAGTTCACCCAAAAATGAAAATTTACTCTCCATTTACTTTCCCTCAGATTAAATTTATTTATTCTGTTGAAAACAAAAGAAGAAATTTTGAAGAAAGCTAAAAACCTGTAACCATTGACGTCCAGAGTAGGAAAAAAGACTATGGAACAAACACTAATGGGGTCAATGGTTACAGCTTTCCATCTTTCTTCAAAATATCTTCTTTTTTGTTCAACAGAAAAAAGAAACAAGTGAAGAGTGAGTAAATGATGACCGAATTTTCCGTTTTTTAGGTGAACTATTCCTTTAACTGCTGATATTTCCAAACGTTTGGTATGTCCTTTCTTTAACTGATTGCATAAATGTTACTATATTTTAGCTTACACGATTCCAGAAGCACTGCATAACAAGAATGACTCAACGGAAAGATTTGGAGGAAAGAGAGCTGCCATCATGTCATAATAACAAAGAGTTGTGCGTGTCTGTGCCCTGACATATGCCTCTCCTGGCTCTCCGTCAGAGCCCACTGTTTGTGGAACATCATGAGCAGGTGTCCTTATGTATAATTAGTGCATCTCCACTCCACATGCAGAGACGCCGTGAGTGCTCCCAAGCTGCTATTAACACAAGCCCACCGACTTACTGAACGCCAGACTGTATCTCCAAAAACACATTCTGCCTTTTGCAGTTGATAACAATACAGTATATGACAATCATAATGGACGAAGTTGCTCTTTTTTTTTTTTCTAGATCCACACAGTTCCAGTACCAGTAATGATTCAAAAGCACCAAATGTAAATATAGCTAGAAACATTATTTCATTTACTGTAGTTTGTTTGTGCACAGTACTGTTCAAAAGGTCACTTAACACGAAACTACTTATAAGCATACTGTATACCATTTTCAATATCCAGCAAAGTAAACCTTAAGATTAAAGGATTATTCTTACAAAACTATATTATTTGCTAGCTTTTTCATGGTAAATGTAGGTAAATTTAGGACTTCAAAAGGACGTGTAATAACAAAATTATATGAGCAAATCCTTTAAAGGGCCACGAAACCCCCCAGTCTCAGCGGGAGTTTGGAAAAGCTCAGGAAAGTGGGTGTGTCCAGCTCGGTTTAAGTGGGAGTGTCGGGGAAGGGGAAAGGGGTTTTGCATAAAAATGGGAGGTTCCATTTGTGCACACGCTGATGTTCACACAGAGGCACAACAAACACAAACGCAGGGGAGAAATAAAGTGACTGTTTACATGGACATCAGTAATCGAATTATCTGCCAAATTATTGATTTGTCGACTTTAACGGCACTTTCTCTTTAATCCAGGAACATTTCTTGCATGCCCCCGTGACAAATAAGTTCTGAGAAACTGCTAAGAGTGCGTTTTTAATGGAGTGTTTGAGACCGCGCGGCGTATGAGAGAAATAAAAAGCCCTCCGCATTTCTCGATAACTTATGCTCTTGGTAGGTAGCATCAGAAAGCCGTGTGTCTAATATAAATGACGAACGTATCTCTAAATTACATGTAAAACAATTTATTAGAAATAAAAAATAAAATTACGGCTTATATCTGCCCCTCGTGTCTGTCAGTGTCAAATTGCACCCCCCCCCCCCTCCTTTCACTGTATGGTTCAGTCCGTCAGTAGCGGGAAGAGAGTTGATGCTTTGTTGAGTGCGATCGTCAGGTAAACTGTCAAAGCAGCGTTGTCCCCGAGGTTAACATCAGCTGCGTCCCAAATCGCATACTTATGCACTATTCTATGCCATTTTGTAGTGTAAATAGTGTAAGTAGTGCGTTCACACTGAAAACTAACAATAATAAGTGCACTTTAATTACCCGGATGATGCACTCAGCATCATTTATGGGTCTCGGCTTATTTATGGGTCTCATTGTGATATAATTTTGTGTCCTATTGATTTTTGTCACTGTTCCAGTGTTTTGCACATTGTATGAGACACTATTGCAGTACAGTTATTTAAATAGTTACACACTTGTGTTTTGTGTTTTTAGAAATGTAAAATTTTCAGTGAATATTTAATTACTGTTGCTTTTTTGTACTACATTTACATTTGAACAATAAATCATCTGCTAGCTACAGTCATGGCCGTTCTCTTACTAAATACTAATAAGTAGTGGACAAAATCAATAATAAAATGCATAGATCAGTATAACTACACTGCAGACAAAGAGTTTAGATAGCTAGCTTGGTAGTAGGGGGCCCATTCTCATATTTTTTCATGGGGCCCAAAATTGCTAGCGGCGCCCCTGTGTGTATACACTATCCTGTCACAAAATGCGGCGTTTATATTTTTCCACTCTGAGAGCAGCATTTACAGCGGATCTTTCAGTCTACAATACTGAAGTGATGTTAGCGTGCTGTACACTCAGTAACAGTTCTAATCATTTTGACTAAGGTCTGTCTATAAACACTGAAACAGTACTGCTGACGAAACTAACTTTCCCATCTGAATTAACAAACAAAGAGCACAGATCGCTTACTTACCGAAGACAGGACAATCAACATGAACTGCAGCTGTGTATTTTTTTTAAAGGAGATGAGCGGCAAATCCGGATTTCACCATTTCCAGATGCGGAAAGCTCTCGGGTGAAAAAAAAAAAAAGTTTCTGCTGCACGCACGTGGGAGTCCAGCTGCGCTCTCATAGCGGGAAATGAAACCAAAACCTTCGTTGCAGCACATAAACACAACACTGGCGACCTGTGTCTCCAAACAATTCTTCTTCTTCCACTTGTTTTAGCAACACAGCGTGGCGTTTCCTTGCCGACTGACAGGTACTAACAGGTACAAACGATCTTCGAAGCCATCATTATACTGGGGCATTAGGACTCACACAGACCACAGGTTTAGCGCCCACTGCTGGCCTCACCAACATCACTTCCAACAGCAAATCACTTTTATTGTCACATCATCAGCAGCACGTGTGCTATGATGAGTGAAAAGCTTAGGTGCTGGCTCCAGACAGTGCAAAATACAGACAGAGCAAATACAACATACAACAACGTACTCCCAAAAGGAAACAAAACAATTACAATTGGCAATATTGACAGCAGTACGTAGAGGACAATGAATTGGTGTACACGTAGTACAGTATTGTTTTTAGTATGGATTGGTTAAAGTGCAGTGCATGCTACATCTTGATGGTGTGCAGTGAGGAGTATGAAAAGAGTTTGTGTGAGTTGTGTTAAGTGTTCATCAGCCTGATAGTTTGTGGTACTGACCAGGCTCAGCACTGCAATGGAAAATCTGGGTTGAAGCCAAAGATTCTGAATGCGCTTGGTCCAAAACCAAAATTTAAAGAATTCTGGGTTCTTCACAATTTCTTCATGTTGTCCTAACAAAAAACAATTAACTTAACCTAATTTTTTTACAAATTTAAGTGGATTGAGCATAAAACAATGAAGTTGTCCCTAAAAAAAAAACTTAAGAGTTGTGACGATTCAGCTAATTTTTTAAATAAGTAGTTGGAACAAGCAGCAAAAATCCATGACCGCACAATAGCGCTATTGCTAGCAGCAAGAACAAGTATACTACATTGAAATGTGTTGTTGACAAATTATTTGATCTGACTTTGCTTTTTCAGTGAGCATGTGTGAAGATATGTGAAAAATGAAATGAAAATTCTGTCAATAATTACTCAGCTATGTCGTTCCAAACTCTCAAGACCTTTGTCTTAAACACAAATTGAGATATTTTAAGTCGCTCCCGCATTCTTCATAGACAGCAGCAGTCCTGGGACGTTCAAAGTTCAGAGAAATACCTAATAAAATAACAGACCACATGCCTTCAGTGCTTCGTTCAGAATATTATCAAGCTCAGAGGATTCTTCTGTGCACACATAAAACAAAAATAGTGACTTTATTTAACTAGACCAGACTGCATGTATTTACTTGAAATGCACTGCAATGAAAAATCTGGGTTGAAGCCAAAGATTCTGTATGCACTTTGCCCAAAACCAAAATTTAAAGAATTCTGGGTTCTGCACAATTTCTTCATGTTGTGCTAAC
The DNA here is from genome assembly GCA_903798035.1 of Danio albolineatus. Lineage (NCBI taxonomy): Eukaryota > Metazoa > Chordata > Actinopteri > Cypriniformes > Danionidae > Danio > Danio albolineatus. Next base: position 6,199,861 of record CAIGQQ010003610.1, on the reverse strand, counting down.
ACAAAACAATTAACTTACCCTAATTGTTTTACAAATTTAAGTGGACTGAGCAGAAAACAATTAAGCTTTTTTTTTTTTTTTTTTTTTTTTTTACCAGTGTAGACATGACAGCACAATAATGCTATTGCTACGCAGCAAGAACAAATATACTACATTGAAATGTGTTGTTGGCAAATTATTTCATCTGACTTTGCTTTTCCGGTGAGCAAAGATATGTGAAAAATAAAAAAAAAATTCTGTCAATAATTACACAGCCATGTCGTTCCAAACTCTCAAGACCTTTGTCTCAAACACAAATTAAGATATTTAAAATCCAAGAGCTCCCGCATCCTTCATAGACAGCAGCAGTCCTGAGACGTTCAAAATTCAGAGAAATACCTAATAAAACAACCTTAAAACAGACCACATGCCTTCAGTGCTTCGTTCAGAATATTATCAAGCTCTGAGGATTCTTCTGTGCACACATAAAACAAAAATAGTGACTTTATTCAACTTTTTTTCCCCACAGTGGAGGCTTTAAACATTTTTGGATGATTAGGGAGCTCTCTGAGTTTATCCAAAATGTCTTAATTTGTGTTCTAAACATGAAACGAAGAGCTCAAGAGTTTGGAATAAAATGAGTAATTATTGGCAGAATTTTCATTCATGAGCAAATTACACCATTTATTTATTTAAATCTACCAAACAAACAAAAAAACATATTTTTAACATACTTGAACCATTAATGAGTGTGTTCATTTAGAGCAGAGATGCCCAAACGAGGGCAAAGTTGTGCCATGGTAACCTTTGATTTGGCCTTCCATCCCATCTGAGAAGAGAGGGAGAATGATGGGGACTTTTAACGGAATGCCTTTAACAGAGATTTCTAATTTAACAAAAATATTTATTTGTTTAACTGACTGAAAAACAGACTGAGATTAAATGTTTCAATTAAATGTTTGAATGGATTAGATAAAAAAAATAAGTAAATACAGTCACTTGATGGATAGGGGAAATTTCAGAAGACATCAGCAAGCGAATCAAGGCAAAGTGTAATTGTTTTAGGGTTATAAATGGGATTGTTCATGATTTTTATTGTAAGATGCTCATTATACAAAAGGTACAAAAACGTATAATTATTAATACATTAAATCATTTTACTTCAGCTTAGTCCCTTATTTATGAGAGGTTGCCACATTGGAATGAACCTCGCAACTATTCCGGCATATGTTTTATGCAGTGGATGCTCTTCCAGCCACAACCCAGTACTTGGAAACACCCACACACTCTTACATTCACAAATCGAAGCACCTGGAAAACCCATGCAAACACGGGAGAACATGTATATTTGACTCAAAAAACGCAACTGACCCAGCTGAAACTCGAACCAGTGACCTTTTTGCTGTGAGGTGAAAGTGCTAAAACCATTGAGCCACCATGCCAATACAGTTTAGGTATTTATATATTCAAATTCATTCATTCATTCATTGATAATAAATTAGGAAATTACCATAACAATTTTACAGTTTGGTGTTTTTACTTTGGCTCATCCACCCTCAATCAAGTTTGGTTTTGGCCCTTAATAAGAAAAAGTTTGGGCAACCCTGATTTAGAGTCTAGTAGTAATGAATGACCAATGGTTTTCTGTGTCTGTGTTGTTCTGAATAATCTTATTGAAACAGAACTAGCTCATTTATTTGCAAATTAAACTACAATGTATTATCGCATGCATTGTCTACTGCCAATTTGGGCTTTTTTCATTATTTCATTGTTCTTCATAGGCAGAGCAGACGTTTCCGAAATGTTAACAGAACCAGTCATCAAGAAAACCTTCTCTTTGCCAAGCGAAACCAGTTGAATAAGACCTGAATAAGACCTGCTTCTCGGCTCCCAACCTTTAATGAACACAAATGACAACAGCAGTAAACGGAAAGTGACTAATTTGATTCATGATTGGTGAAATATATTGGATAAATCTCAGCGGTGGAGTCAGCGGAGGCAGCGCTGGGTAAAGAGGAGTTAGTCATCAGTGTGATTGTGTTTATGTGCTTGAGAAGACTGTGCCCGATGAGGGATCCCAGCATGATTACAGCGGGCGCGTAGTCACGGCTCGCTCTCACTACCGCTGAAATCAATGCCGCCAGAGTCACAACAGACTGAGGCCGGTTTGTGCTCAGCCAGGTGTTCTCAGCCATGAAGAGAAGCTGCACATTATCCATCTGCCGTGCTTTCTTTTCTTCACAGACAGACTCCGGCCTTGGCAAGGTCACAGCTACCGGCTCCATCCGAGATATTCTTGCTATCACAGACCTTCAGATATCATTGAGGGAGCTCGTAAATGAGTTCAGAGCAAGTGAGAGAAAGTGATGGAAGAGAAAGAATGATGGTTGTGTTCTCAATGTTGTCTCGAGAGATGCTTTAGTGGATATTACCATGAACTCTATTTATTTCACTCGCTGGCCTGTTTTCTCTCTCAGATCAGCTAATGTCATGGCTTAGCAAGAGTTTGAAGAGGATTGCGTAAGATTTGTGTTTATATCAATTAATAAAGTCAAGTTAGTCGCATCATACTCTGCGTTGTCGATGGTGCAGGTGATCTGCGCTGTATGTGTGCACCCTTTCAGGATGATTCTCCCTGTCACAGTTCATCTTTGTTTACTTGATAGATTTTTAATTATGGCTGAATGGAGGTGAATGACAGGGAAATGTCATTTATATTCAGTGACTGAGTTCTCCTCACTTCATTTCAAGGTAATGTGATTAACATTTTCTGATTGACAGGTGATTTAATGAGGTAACTGATGAAAGCAATGATTGTTTTCTCAAATAAAAATAAACAAAAGCTTCATAGACGATACTAAAAATACTCAACACAATAGCTAATAACTTAAAGTGCTCCTATTACAGTTTTTGAAGTAACCTTTCATGCAGTGTGTAACAGCTCTTAGTGAATGAAAACATCCAGATGAGTTTTAAATCTGAAACATTTGTGTGTAAGCAGGCGTCTCAAACTCAAATCGGCGGGGGGCCATATCAGTGACTGACAATTCATAGCAGGGCAGTTTTAACATTCAAGCACAAGAAAAAGTGGAAACCTGAAATAATTGATGCATTTAGACATTCTTCCCCAGAGTATATGAAGTCAAAGCTCCTTCTTTTTGTTTCTTGTACAAATTGAAGGCGTAGTTTAAAGTGCTATGAAAGTACTACAATTTAATAGTAAGCATAATAATTCATTCATTCATTCATTTTCTTTTCGGCTTAGTCCCTTTATTAATCCGGGGTCGCCACAGCGGAATGAACCGCCAACTTATCCGGCATTTGTTTTACGCAGCGGATGCCCTTCCAGCCACAACCCATCTCTGGGAAACACATCCAAACATTCTCATTCACACACATACACTATGGACAGTTTAGCCTACCCAATTCACCTATACCGCATGTCTTTGGACTGTGGGGGAAACCGGAGCACCCGGAGGAAACCCACGCAACCACGGGGAGAACATGCAAACTCCACACAGAAATGCCAACTGGCCCAGCCAGGGATTGAACCAGCGACCTTCTTGCTGTGAGGCGAACGTGCTACCCACTAGGCCACCGTGGCACCCTAGTAAGCATAACAATAATTATTATTATTCTGTCCCAATCAATTGTTGCCTAACCAAAAGTTTAACAGATAGCGCAAGACAGCTGAAAGCAGATTAGGTAACATTATGGCCCGTTTCCACTGAGTGGTACGGTACGGTTGGGTACGCTTTTAAGGCCGTTTCCACTTTCTAAAAGCGTACCGAACCGTACCGTACCACCTTTTAGTCACCCTTTGCAAAGGGTCCCAAGCGTACCAAAGCGAGCCGTAAGGTGGAGCTAGACGCGCAGCTGAACGCCATTGGCTTACAGAGATACGTCATTTGCTCACGCAACAAGCAGAATGAAAACAAAGGACCCGCCATGTTTAATACACAGCCGAGAGACAATGCTCCGAAATAATATCAGCATATAATAACGAACCATGGTCGACCTGAGCTCAAACAAACATTGTCTTCGTCTTGAACGGCCACAAAGCCGAGAGAAGAGCAGATTCTTATGTGTTACGAGCCCATAAGCATGAGCGCGAGAGGTTTCACTTGTCTCTTGTTCTCGCATGCGCGTCAATGTTTGAAATAACAAAGTTCTTAACCTGGACTATTACAAAAAACTCGGAATGACGGAGTTACTCTCTAACGAGAGAATAATGACGGAGAGGCTACATGTACTGGTGATGATAAAACATACAGATGAGAGGTTTGCACAGACGGGGCTCTATTTCGTATTGTTTTTGAACCTAAATGAGGCATAAATGTCTGCTGTGTCTAGTTTTTCTGTAATTTGGTAACATCGGAGACTGTGTGGGGCTGTATGTGTTCATATGTGCTGTATTTATTTATTAATTTGATATAATCGCGGACCGTAGGCTATTTCGCATCATTGATCTGCAGTTATGATCAGATCATGTTCAGTCAGTAATGACATTTTTACACCAGTGTTTATGTGTATAATAAAGAATCTGTTTTGTGAGAAGTGCTTCTCGTATGATTTGTGAACGACCCATAAAGCTTTACTGTAGACATTTCCTCGAGCGAAAATGACGTCGACAAACTTTCTGTCGTACACCACGCCCACCAAAAGAGTACCCTTTTGCAGTGGAAACGCAAGCCTGATAAAGGTGACCCGTACTGACCCGTACCGTACCGTACTGTACCACTCAATTCAGCCAGCAGTCAAATTTTACCAGTGCACATTTCTTATACAAATCTTAATATGCAAATGAGGAAAATCTACTAAATGAGACTTTTTGAATCGAGTATTAGCAAAATGATCATATTTACACCACAAGCATAACATATAAGCCATGAAGAGGTGTTTGTACAACAAAACACTAGTGATTTAAAACTGATTATAACCAAATTGCCCTTGAATATTTACAAAAATAGAGCTTTAGTAAAAATAAAGCACGTACGGACATATATGTCAACGTTTAAATCAGCCCCAGAAATAATCTGCATGTGCGTTACTCTCGACCACATGATGAGAGAAATGGACAAAATGTGCAAAACCACAAGTGGCTTTATGCGACTGTACAACAATGATAGTAATTCAATTTTGGTGGGCCGAATCGTATATTTATTTATATAAGTTATATTTTTGCCATCAGTTGCGGGCCAGAGGGAGAAGGAGGGAGCGCCACAAATGGCCTGCGGGCCAGCAGTTTGAGACCCCTGTGTATAAGGTTATCGACTCTCGAAACAAAAGTTGAGAGTAGAGTGGAGTCCAAATAGATTTTTAGCCATTTTGTCAGGACGTCTGAATGAAATGTTGCCTAGCCACTTGTTGTGCACACAGTCCTGGGAAATCTTGAACGCCCTTCCTTATACTCCGTAGCAGATTACAGGGGATGGGATTGCAATGTTGTGAAGATACTGTGCTCTGAACTGTCAGAGAAATAATTTGTCATTTATTTATTTTATTTTTTTACACTGCCTAAAGTCGAGGAATCAGTGATTCATTTTCCAAACCTTGTGCTGTTTTCCTGTTATTTTACTCATAACTGCTATAGCGAACTATCCTGCAATGCAGGATTCACTGGCGGGTCATAATTAAAGTGCAAAAAACTATAGATGAACATGGGAGTTTGTCAGACGTTGTCAGTGACTGAGTCGGTTCCCTTTTTTTTTTTGACCAGCTTCTTCTTCCAACAAATCATAACCTGTAAGTTTGATTAAAATGCTTGGCTTCTTTCAGCAATCAAAATGTGTATTTAGTTGTATGTTTTGTGTATGCACTGCAGCTCTGTTTAAGCTGCTAAATTGGCTTTCGCATCGGATGTGGAAAGCGCCTTGCTATGAAACCCATTTGTTTTAAGGGCACACCTTCAATGAGCTCTTGTGAACATGCTGCAGTCAAAATTCAAAATAGTCTTGGGTTTTTAAAGCTGCAAATGTGTTGATTAATACTGAATGTTTGTCATTGTAATTACTTTAAATTATAAAACAAGAATAATACAATACACTAGTGTAGGAATTGTGTTGCTTTATCAATACTTTCCTGCTTTGGACTCATGGACCCATTTATCATGGCTGGTTGTATACACTTGACAAGCCAGTAATAGATCATGTGTGCCTTTCCTGAGATGCGCTGTACACAGTAGAACAAACACAACAGACCGAGTTCACGGACCAATCACCACAGATTAGCATCATGCATTGAAGAGGTTTGGAAAATTAATCGCTAAAGAATTCATATGTGAGTCAACGGCATAATTAGGTCAAAATAAATATGTCTTAGAAGTCAATGAAAGTCTTTTTGACTTTGAATGCATATCAGCCTGTCGTTGGAGGCCCACAAACCAATATACCAATACACCAATATTTTATAAAACATAATAGGAGCACTTTAGCAAAATACAAAATATTGACAAGTATAATAATGAAACTAAATTGACACAGTAGAAGAGAAAAGTCAGAAAACAACTGGAAAGTGAGAAAAAACTGCAAGTGAGAATTTATTTAAATCTTAATTAAAGATACTAAAATAGCTCTTGAACAGAGATCCAAAAGTGAGAAAGCCATGCCTTACATTTGGTTTACATATTTTGACTTAAATAAGATTTAAGGCATAAGATTTAAAAAAAAAACTAAACTATATTATCGTAATAATAAATGAATAATTAGTAAAATGTATGCACATTGATCCTATTAAATGAGTGAAAATAAATGAGGCCATTCAGTAAACTATAGTTAATATGGCTCTGTGCTATGTCTGACATTTTAAACTGTATGACAATTCATTTAAAGTCCTATTGATGACATTTAGGATTTGATCAACTGTGAGCAATGTCTAATTAATATTCATGAGCTTAATTTTGGGCTGCGTCTCGTATGCCAGATTTGAACGTTCATCTAGACGCTTCAGTCAGATAACAAGGAAGAGCACGACAACAGTTCACCATCTGTATCTTCTGCCCTGACCCCTCCATCTCCCACAGTCTTTATATCATTAGCCTGTAACTTCCCTGCATTGATAGCTGTTGTGCTTGTTGTGGTGGGAGAGCCAGTTTTTAATTACAGATTACCGCTGTTCAGTATTATGCACAACAGGTCTTGTGTCGGAGAACTGACAGACTGCATCTCAGGACTTCAGATACTTTGAAACAAGGCTGTAGGGAACAGAGAGCGCCTTCAGTTCTGCAGTTTATCATTTGTCTCTGTTTGGCACTTTTAAGAAAGTGTAACAAACAGCACTGTCCCAAATGATGTCAGTGATTTGCACTTGCATACTTGAGTTAGATGTTGCGTACACATCCACAAGACCATCTTTTTTTGTTATTTGGGCATTCAACCTGGTAAGAGCTTGTTTTTGTAGCCTTTATATGCAGTGTGGTCTTAAAATATTACCTCTCTCGTCTTGGAATAAAAATAGAATTTTTGATACAGGTTGTAAATCACTGTTGTTTTGTAGTGCCTGTTGTTATTTCTCACATATAAAGTTATCTGTTTCCCCATTCATGCAAAATCATGCATTATTAGAGCAGGCTAATAATAAAAAATGCAAATTAAAGTGTATAAAATGTATAAAAAATTATAATTTAGCCACAAATGCAACATTTCTCATTTTTATTTAGTTTACTCAACTTATTCATAAGTCGAATTAATTGAGTCAAATTAATTGTTTTACCTGAAGAACTAGTTCTACGCATGCTGGAGTGACGTCATTGTTATTGTTACGATTGCCTTGTATTGCATGTGTTTGGAGGTTCATCGCAAAGATTCACAATTTCCATTTGCAAATCAATTGAGTCTATTAATTGAGTCAAATTATTTGTTTTACCTGGAGAACTAGTTCTGCGCATGCTCGAGTGGCCTTGTTGTTGTTATGGTTGCCTCGTTTTGTGTGTTTGGAGCTTTGTCACTTAGATTTGCAATTTCCATTTGCAAATCAATTTAGTCAAATTAATTGAGTTCTATTTATTTTACTGGAAAACTAATTCTGAGCATGCTCGAGTGATGTTGTTGTTGTTACAATTGCCTCGTGGTGTGTTTGGAGCTTCGTCATGTAGATTCACAATTTCTATTTGCGAATCAATTTAGTCAAATTAATTCTTTTACTTGGAGAACTAGTTCTGTGCATGCTCGACTGACAACATTGTTGTTACAGTTGCTTTGTTGTGTGTGTTTGGAGGTTTGTCGTGTATATTCACAATTTCTATTTCTAGGTTTGCAATTTCCATTCGCGAATTAATTTAGTCTAATTTATTGAGTCGAATTTATTTTACTTGGAAAGCTAATTCTGGGCATACTCGAGTGATGTCTATGTTGTTGTTACGGTTGCCTCTTTGCATGTGTATGGAGCTTTGTTGTGTAGACTTGCAATTTCCATTTGTTAATCAATTTAGTCAAATTAATTGAGACAAATTAATTGTTTTACTTAGAGAACTAGTTCTGTGCATGCTCGAGTGACATCGTTGTTGTTACGATTTCCTCTTTGTGTGTATTTGGAGCTTCGTTGTGTAGATTCGCAATTTCTATTTGTGAATCAATTTAGTCGAATTTGAGTTGTACTTAATTTACTTGGAAGGCTAATTCTGCGCATCCTCGCATGACGTCGTTGTTGTTACGATTGCCTTTTTGCATGTGTATGGAGCTTCGTCATACAGATTTGCAATTTTCATTTGCGAATTAATTTAGTCTCGTTAATTGAGTAGAATTAATTGTTTTACTTGGAGAACTATTTCTGCGCATACTCGAGTGACGACGTTGTTGCGATGCCTCATTGTGTGTGTTTGGAGCTTCATTGCATAGATTTGCAATTTCCATTTGCGAATCAATTGAGTCGAATTAATTGTTTTACTTGAACTAGTTCTGCACATGCTCGAGTGATGGTGTTGTTGTTGTTGCGGTTGCCTCGTTGTGTGTGTTTGGAGCTTCGTCACGTAGATTTGCAATTTCTATTTGCGAATCAGTTGAGTCGAATTCATTGTTTTACTTGATGAACTAGTTCTGCGCATGCTCGAGTGATGTTGTTGTTGTTACGGTTGCCTCGTTGTGTGTGTTTGGAGCTTCATTGCATAGATTTCCATTTTTATTTTTATTTCTTTTTTTTTTTCATTTTTAAAATACATCCCCATTTGGTACTATTTGCCTTTCCCACTGAAGGTGAACAAACCCTTATGTGTGTGTATCAAATACATAATAAGCAAATGTAATAAACACACCTATGTTTTTTCAAAACAAACTACTATTTTGGATACAATTAATTGCAATAATTTAATAGCACAAAAAAATCAAAATCAAAATTACTTTAATGGCAAAAAGAAAAGAAGAAATATTAAAATAAAGACGAATCTGAAAATTAATTAAAAACGAACACTGCACTGGAGCAGAGACAAAAGGTGAGAAAATCAGTTTATTAGAGACAGAAACTAAGTGAGAAATTTAATTTAGCAACATTGTAATTAATGATAGTAAAATTAACAGACACACAAAAGTGACAAAAGCATGCTTTATGTCTGGTTTTACATGTATGAAAATGGATTATTTAAAAAAAGCATTTAACATTCACTTCTTAAAAATCTTTAAAACGCCTTGTGTGCGTGCGTGCGTGCGTGCGTGCGTGCGTGCGTGCGTGCGTGCGTGTGTGTGTGTGTGTGTGTGTGTGTGTTCTAATATAATGTCATTTTAACTTGTGCGAAAGTAATGCACAACAGTACATGTGTCAGAGAATGTGAGAATCCAAACAGTCTCTGGATTGTTTGAAAGATGGATGTATGGAGGAGAGGATGTTTTGTGTCCTGTGCTTTGTGGAGTTGTGTGGCAGAGCTGTGTGGAACCGCATTAGTGACCCACAGAGGTCATGAATGGATGGCTGCTATAGTTCACTCTACCGTCCCCTAATCAGATAGAGAGGTCTGTACTCTTGTCCAAGGACAAAATGGCATCAGCCACATGAAAAAAAGTTCAGTGTTCTGAGGCCCAGTTCATCTCAACTCACAATTACTGCAAAAGCAGTCTAATGGAGATGACATTGATGCCATCATTGTGTAATTCCGGACAAACATATTATTAGTTTTAATTATAATTTGAAATCTTCATATATGTACACTGTAAAAAATGGCTGTGAATTCAACAATAAAAAACTGTAAAAATCTGTAACTTGGTTAACAGTATGTTTCCTTGATATATATAGCGAATAACCGTAAATTACTTTCCCAGAATTCCCTGCATGGCACATCACATTTGTTATGCTTTTGTTGACATTACTATGGATCTTTTTAGTCATTTCCCCATCAGTTATGCACATTACACATTTATGTTACATCAAATGTTGATAAGCAATGTTTATTTCATGACTATAATTTTATGCGTTACTTTTATAATGGTGTTTAAAAGCTGTGTGAATGACACTGAGCACCTTCTATACACTGATACTCTCATCTGCTTGTGACAAATGTTGTTTGTGATGAGCATTGGTTCATTATGTAACTTTTCCATCACCACCTGCATATGGCTGTATTAACGTGTCTATCTGTGTAACAAAAGTTGTGTAGATGTTGGTTATTCAAAAGGCAGACATATTACCTCTATTAATTAATGAACTTCAGTAGTTTACTGTAGATATGAGAAATAACTTTTATGGTTCGTACCATATTTTTACAGGTGAAAAACTGGAAACCACAGCTTCCGTTTTCTTACCGTTCATTTTACAGATTTATTTTTTACAGTGTAGATTGCTGCCAAATAGTTTCAATAATATCCGGTGTAATAAAGATTATCCTTCAGTAATTAATAGTAGTATTTTAAAGGTAACTTGTTCTTGTATATACTGTATATTATTAAGAACAGATTAGAATAAGCATGTTGCTTCTTTTTACATAATTACACTGATGAATGTTAGTTCATCTAAAATGCAATCAGAAAAAGTTGGGACAGTGTGGAAAACGTAAATAAAAACAAAACGTAGTGATTTCTAAATTAAGAGATTTACATTTTGATTTCTGTGCAAATAATACAACAAATGTGTACCTTGTGATTTGTTTTTGTGTGTTTTAGTGTGAGTTTTATTTTAGTAAACACGTATTCCAATTTTGGTTTTTGTCCCTTTTTTCTGATTTGAGGTTGTATATTTTGATGTGCTTTTTTTAAAGAAACATTAAAGTAGATGCTTTAGTTTACTTGAATTTCATGTGCTGTGTGTCTGTAAGCTTTAAGTAAGTAAGTGAGAGAGAGAGAGAGAGAGAGAGAGAGAGAGAGAGAGAGAGATTTTA
>CAIGQQ010003610.1:6174469-6188576 GCA_903798035.1 Danio albolineatus | reverse complement strand
GTGTGTGTGTGTGTGTGTGTGTCCTTTGTGTGTATGTGTCTCCACTGCATGTGTGTGTCTGTGTGTGTGCGCGTGAGCTATGTAACAACATTGTGTGTGACTCATCGTAGAAAGGCTTGAATAAATTCCACAACAAATACATCAAATAATCATTGGGGAAGTTCTTACTGTCGTATTTCTCACAAACGTTACATGAGATCTGCTCCCTTTATGTCTGTCGCAGTTATTTGAATTTTGGGAATTGCAACTCTCACATGGTCGCCCACTGAAGCTAAGCAGGACTGTGCCCGGTCAGTAAATGGATGGGAGACCACATGGGAAAGCTAGGTTGCTCCCGGAAGTGGTGTTAGTGAGGCCAGCAGGGGGCACTCAACCTGCGGTCTGTGTGGGTCCTAACGCCCCAGTATAGTGAAGGGGGCTCTATACTGCTCTGTGAGCGCCGTCTTTCGGATGAGACGTTAAACCAGGGTCCTGACTCTCTGTGGTCGTTAAAAATCCCAGGATGTTCTTCACAAAAAGAGTGGGGGTTTAACCCCGGCATCCTGGCCAGATCTGCCCATTGGCCCCTGTCCATTATGGCCTCCTAACCATCCCCATATCATAATTGGCTTAATCACTAATGACAATTAATGACTTAATTTCCTCTCCACCAATCAGCTGGTATGTGGTCTGGCACAATATGGCTGCCGTCGCGTCATCCAGGTGGATGCTGCACACTGGTGGTGAATGAGGAGATCCCCCCCATTGTGTAAAGCGCTTTGAGTGAAAGCGCTATATAAATGTAAGGAGTTATTATTATTACCTAGAATATAAATACATTTAGATCATTTACTGTACTTTAATCCTTACTATTGGAATGTAAAGAGACTTTCAACCAACACAACAAAAAAATGTTTCTGAAGACAATCACCTATAGTGCACCTTTAATTTGAATAATTCTGCTAATTTTATTCACTTGAATTAAAGTCAACTAATCGATTTTTACAGTGTAGAGTAGTACAACCAATTGCAATGGAACTCAATAGTTACAGTTTCCCACCATATTCTACTTTTGTGTTCAACAGATAAAAACAATGAGTAAATCATGGCAGAACTTTTATTTTAGGGTGAACTATCCCTTTAAATCTGCTTTTTTTTTCCTGGTGAGCTGTGAAATGCTATCCTGCTGTGCCGAGTGTGTGAAATGGTTAAATGAGTTGGAGGTGAACTCAGAAGTCAGCTCCCTCATGCCAGGGTTTCATGCATGGCTTCGAGAAGTAGTGAAACGCTGTGTGTAATCCTACTGGACGCTGCACAGCACATTTTTTAGAGCTTGTTAAATTTTGTCCGTTTATTTTCTTGTCTCATTAAATGCTCAGATGCATGAGCTTATATTTGGGACACTGTATGAAGAGGAATGTGCCCAGAGTTAGAAACACTGAAGGATCTTTACCTATATTTTTAGTCATTGCTGTATAACTGTGTGTAATTAAAGCAATGCTTGCTTCTGGCATGTTTTTGTCATTAAATTAAAAGTCCAAATCCACAGGGATGCGACATGATGTTTCAATTTTTATTCATTGAAAAGTTTTCTTTGGTCCTGTTGTCAAACATCATTCTCCATTCGAATCAAATATCATTCATCATTCTCAGGACAAAACGATACAAAAATAGTTTCATACCAGCAGCCATTAGACATTTAAATAAGGTACAGACTAAAGTAGAGGTAATGCAGTGATTTGTATATTTTAAATTGTTTTAAACATTCATTTGGGGGGAGGGGTGGACACATGAAGTGATTGTCTATTTATTTTCTTTGTTGATATGTTTGTTTTATGTTTTTATGCTCATTTGTTGTTGTTATTGTGTGAGCTTTTTTTTGTATGGCACTGATATGAGATGAGGACTCTGGACTGCAAATCAAATCTACCTTCGGGTATAAATAAAGTAACCTAACCTATTCTACTTGCAATACTGTTCAACTGTGTGTGCTTGTGCGTGTGCGCATGTGCGTGTATGTGTGTGTGTGTGTATACAGTTGAAAATATTTGTGTATACTGCTGGTGTAATCACAGGGGTGTCGGGTGACAACATAGTGAGGATCCACATGCAGCTTTATTCAGAGTTGTCAGACAGGCTATGGTCAAAAAGGAGCAAACATGTACATACAGGGAAATCCAGGAAAATAGTCAGGTCACAGTAGGGATGACAGATATGAAACGGACGTTTTGACACAGTGTCGAGATCAAGTGTTTTGAAACACCCAGTTCACGTGACTTAAGTGTTTTTTTTAAACACCAGGTCACGTCACTCAATCACTCAAGAACAGCTGGTGCTTTGAGATCTAAAAAGTGTACACAGCGGCCTCTGGTGGATTCACAAAAACTGCAAAAAATTTACCTACTTGGGCGTGTTTGGCACTCTCCAGAAATGTATATAGTGGTACTTTTTCAGAATGAGCCTGAGTTTCAAATTTAATGTGCCTTAAATCTTTGATTAATTTATTTAATCATCATGTAAGCAATCATTTATTTAAAAAAAAAATCAAAGTATCAATATTTTGATGTACTTTAATTAAATAAATGCAGTCGTGATGAGTATAAAAGCCTTCTTACAACTAGTAATGGGAATAACGGCAGTTTAAATAAATGGCATTGCTAACGAATTTTTTTTTTCAGTAACGAGTCGTCAGTTAAATTTCTGTTACCATTACTGACAAAAGAATGTGTGTTACTATAATTGAGAACACTTAAGCGGTTTTCATGCCAGCAACATCTCTCTCAGCCATAGGACCTCTCTTTCTCTGGTGTGTATGTGTTTGTTCAGGGCTGAGGCGGAACACATAACCAACCAGTGATGATGATTGGTGTGTCTATGGACGTAGTGTAACTGAGAACGTGATGATTGGCTATGCAGGTGATAACGTGAGCTCTGCTACCAAAGGAATAGATGAAGTCATGACATCAAAGCAAATAAAACGTAATTTTTTTTCCACCGCAAACACTTAGTACTCAGAATTAAACTAAATAATATCTAGAAATATATTTGAGGACATGCTGCCGCTGTCTTTCACACTGTCCACAACAAATTTATAATAGTGTAGATTAGTGCACAATGATTTATATTTATTTGACAAATTAGATTTTTATTTTTATGTAGCGCCTTTTCCCTATGGCGATGGAAAGGCCCTGAATTCTTATAGATTAGATCCCTCTAATTTGTAATTTGACCCCAAAATACATCCTATACCCCCATTCCAATTAATGTAAATAATAAACACAACCAATCTGGTACGAAATTTGAAAGTACTTTGTCAAATTTATTTAAATACACTTAAACAAATAAAGATATACAAACAAAGAAATAAAGGTTTGTTTCAAAATAAAACTTTTCAATCTCAGTTTTTTCAGGCTTAAAAATAAACAGCAAAATCAACAGTTCAGTTAGGAAAAAAACAAAATAGTCCGTATAAAATAAATGGAAAAATAAGTAAACCTCGTTGCAGGCCTGTTTTGATGCTGGCGGTCAGAGTGGCATTAAAACCCTGTTGCCCCTTCGCCCGGAGGGCAAATAATAAACAATTTACTTTTACCAGAGCCCAGGGAACACCTCCGAAACGGAGCTACAGTTCAGGAGGAAATAGAGGGAAGTCAGCAGTGTGATGTCGCGTCCAACGCTGCTAGAACACTCATTAAGGTATCCAGATTTCTCAGACGGTCTCTGAAAATGTCCGGGTTTGTTGATATAGAGAACAATAATACTTCGTGGCCAACACTGTATTTAGTGAACACAGTGTCACATATAGTCCGATGTAGGCATGGGACGATAACCGTTTTCAAGGTATACCGCGGTATGTAAAATTCAAGGTTTTCTTACCGCCAAAATTTTCTGCTATACAGTTCCTAAGGTGTGTAAGACTTTTTATTTCCTTTTTTTTTGTTTTTTTTTGTTTTTTAGGTGTAAATTGTAAAGACTGTGTTTTTGAAACAAATGAAGACAGCAGAAGTCAATGATTCACTTAAACTATTTAGCCTGACATGTTTACTGCTCCAAAATATTTTAAATGTTTCTCAAAATAAAATATATTGTGTTCAAAGAGGAATTTGTTTTTTAGCCAGACATTAAAAAAGAATATATTTTACAGCAGTAAACACAATACCGTCATACCGTAAAATCATACAGGTTATCATACTGTCAGAATCTTATACCGTCCCATACCTAGTCCGATGACATTAAAAAGAGGACATTGCTATCCCCACAATCATAGACCTATAAATCTCTCTTCAGTTCTTTTCGACAACTAACATTTAAAGGGCACCTTTGATGAAAAATCTACTTTTTAAGCTGTTTGGACAGTCATATGTGTAGTTATAGTGTATAAACGGTCATTTTGGGGTGATATAAACACACCCAGTCCATTTTTTTCAATTTAACAACATAAAAATGGTGGACCAATTGGAGCGGTTTTGAGACCGACCACAACTTTACGTAGGAGTGCGGTCCCCCCGCCCACCCATATTGATTGACAGGCGCGCGTTACCATATTTGCATAAGTTTGTTGTTTCACGTCCGCCATTTTCTTAGTGTGAGTCAAAGCGATGCCACCAAAGGAACACCCTTGCGCTGTTTTTGGATGCAAGACCCAACACAAGAGCCTTCATCGTCTTCCTGGAAATGAGCAACAGAGGCTTAAGGGCATACTCAAGTGCTCTGAATCGGGCTCAGGCACGGTACAGTTGGCCGGCCCTGGCCCGGTTGGAAGAGCCCGGTTCACTTGGGCTTTGGCGCGGTACGCTTGTAGTGATAGTGCAAAGCGCGCCTAAACCCCAAACTGAAGAGGAGACGTGACTTTTGGGGACAGTTTCATATGGATTTATTAATCATTCTTACTGTTTAATGAACGCACACTGTCGTAAATTATTAAACCTTCTAATTCCTGCAGCACGAGGACTTTATGATTGTTTATGAGTGTCAGCAGTGGCTGATCTTTTCGGCAGAATATTGACTGTGTGTCACTGCATATCAAACGACTAAAACGATATAATCATAACAAGAAATCTCACTGAAATCTCCGAGAGCGCTTCTCTTACACTGAACAATGCATCAGATGACGTAAGCGTGCTCAGGCCCGAATGCAATAAGACCGCGGGCCGTCCGGGGAGACGGAAGGGGAGACTAGCGTGCTTTTGCCCGGTTAAAGGCAACTGTACATAGTGTGAGGACGCCCTTAAGTGGCTGAGTTTTATCTTTAACGACCAGGTGCCTGAAAACGTACCTAAACTGTCGTATGTTTGCGCTAACCGTTTTAGCGCAGACTGCATTGAGAATGCGGGACAATTCCACTCGGGATTCGCGAGTAAATTGTTTTTGAAAAATGGATCAGTTCCAACAATCCGCGATCCCTTTTGCATATAAATCATACTAATGCAGTGTTTATATTAGTGGATATCTTTGTGTCTTGTCTGTATTTGTTTGTAGAACTCTGATTTGCAGAACTTTATCAAACGCATTACGGATGATGCATGCAACGTTACATATCAGCTGTAAAACTGGACAAAGACATAAATGATTTTGTAACTACAACTCTGACACATTCTGGCTCATTTGGATTATTGATTCCTCAACAGTGGTCTCTGCTTGTTCCATTTCTGAGTCCGGGTCTCACACGTACGGCTGAATGCTTCTCTCTGTCTGCCTGTGTTGCTGTACACAAAAGCAGGGGCGCTCTTGGCTCCGCCCTCTTGTTAAGATTGGCGGGAAGTCGAAACTAATTTGCATGTGAAGCAGCACACCCCTAAAACAGCGACCTGTGTACACGCCCCCAAAATGACACTTTTTAACACATTATAATAAAACAATCTGAATTGTGTTTTGATCTAAACCTAGACTGGCACACTCAGAACAACCATAGTAGTGATATAAAATCTTAAAAAAGGGTTAATGTATGTGCCCTTTAAGTAACATAATAGTTACTTTCCATGGTAATTATTTATAATTATGTTACTCAGTTACTATTTGTGAGAAGTAGCTAGTTACTACAACTAATTACTCCTTTTAAGGAACATGCCCAACACTGTCTACAACCCTCAAACTTTTGAACAGTAGTGTGTATGATCTGCTGCTTCACACTTTTATTTATCTTTTCTGACAGTCACTATGAACTACAAGAAAAGGTGATGAATAAATTTTAAAAATGTTCTTTTATGTCTTATAGAATGAACCAGACAGAGTTTTTACCTTTAGGTGAACTATAACTTGTTTGTGTTTTGTTTAGTTTTTTTGCTTCGTTGTTTTTCAAATCACCAGTCAAAAAGACTTTACCTTCAACACACAAAAGACAGCAGACAAAAGAGCAACTCTTCTAAACTCCAACAGATCTTGTCAGTCTTTAAATGAAAATGTGTTTATTTGATTTTAAAACATGCCTGTGAATGTTAAAACCAAGCCTACGCATATAACTATTCTGGGGTTGAAATAATGAAGTGTATTTTCTGTGTCATTTTGCTGTCACATTATCAGCATTCATGACTTAATTGGAGAAAATGAGGGCATATTTGTACTGGTTTATGAAAGGCTCCGTTTGCTTGCTTTTCAATTTGTTTGTTTATTAAAAGGATGACTTGATGGCAAAACCTCAAACAATGCAATTGATCATTTCTACAAAGGTTGCTCGGATGCTCTTCTGTGCTGCTGTGCTGTAGTGTTCAAGTTTACATTTCTGTTTTCATCCTCTTAGTCATGGTTTCTATTTCTCTAAAGTACAGAAAGACAAGATTCATTACTTTAGCCAATGGAGAAAGCATAACAGCTGGCTTGGATAGCACATCTGTAAACAATAGGCAGGATTTTAATACTAAATAAACTGTAAAAAACGCTACAGAAAGAATCTGAAAATTGGTTAACATTAGGTTTACTTACAGTCAATAAATAATGGAAAATCAACGACTTGCCATGTAAATCAAAGGTTTTTAATGCACGCTGAATGTGGTCGCCTCTGTGAAGAGATGCAAGAATTCCAGTGTGCACTGAGATCCAGCGGCAGGTCCTGAGATGTTCTGGCCAAAGCAAAGTGTCTCTCCGCAGGGAGCTGTTCGCGGAGCTGTTGCTGACTGCCTTAGTTCATGAAGCAAGTTTTCAAAGATGCGCTATCCTGATACATAAACTGTCGATATGGCTTGCTTAAAACTCTTAAAATTTGATTTTCTGGCATAATGAATGAGTATTTTTCCTTTTTTTGTGCATTTCCCATCCGCCATTAACCATTAAATCCTCATCGGGTTTTTGTGCAGAGCATGCGGGTTGCTATGGAACCTACTGTTCGGGAGAAGCACATTTATTTCGAACTGTAATGAAAATTGAATACGAAAGCGAAAATAATGCACAATTTCAACTGGGGCTGGGTGATTAAAATCGGTATCAGTATTTATTGACCGAACACCATTGTCAATATCAATTAAAAAACTGTTTAATGTGAAGTTTAATATGAAGTTTCGGTATGAAGCACTACAGTTTTATTAAAATGTGGCTGCTGAGAACGCACCTTGGAAGTAATGGCAGTAAAGCTTAAGCCTCATTTACACTAGTGACAGGCAGCAGCAAATCAATAAGCGACCATTCATTTTAACAGAAAACAAGCGACTTCCGGCGACCTCCGTCTACACGATCGATAGCAACTGTTGGTGACCAGGTGGGCGTGTCTTCAACTTTATGCAAATGAAGAGCGACTTTTTTAAGTGACAGCCAAAAGGAACACCAGTAGAGCTCACGTGAGGGCTGTCAATTTATTTAAAAAATTAGCTAATTAATCACACTTTTGTTTGTGATTAATCATAATTAATCACGAAAAGCCGTATTTATTTCAGAAATAAAAACACAGGCATGTAAGTGCCATTTGAATTTTAAAACAATCAATGCCTATAACAAACAAAAAAATTTCCATGTTGGATTCTAAGTGAACTACCAAAAAAATCCAAAATACAGGCATTGCAAATATGGAAATTGGAAGAAAATAATAATAATAATAATAATAATAATAAAGTATTGAAAACAAACAATTGTATTCATTGTAAAATTGTTTTGCGAGTTGAGAACATTAATTATAAAGTAGAAAAAAATTTGCTTAGTCCTCCTTATTTAGCCAGTTGCTAAAACAGTCCAGTCTGTTGACATTATCGTGTGACACACACACACACACACACACAGAAAGAGAGAGAGAGGGCGCAGTACAGCGCACTCCCTTCAAATCATCACCACGCACAACTACGGTTCTTAAAGTATGGCTGTATTTCTCAAGCAAGGATTCTGATACAGCAACGCGAAGCAGACGCTTTACAAAAGTTGCGTGTAGGGGGGAAACACGTCAAACTTAATGAAACATTTGAGGGCACTTGGAATCAACTAAGAGAGGAATGGGTTGTCTTTGACAGCTTGCGACATCATCTGGCACTTTCACTGAGTACATTTACATGGATCCATATTATCCTTTATCCATATTCCTTTGCTCATTAAACACACGCAGGGCTGGAGCAAGCTGAACTGGTGCTCTAGGTGAACGGTGATCACGCCGCCCTCAACCCGAAAGTGAAAAAGAAAGTGACCGTTTCGCAGATGAACGTGAGGACTGGGAGGGAGGGGGTAGGTCTCGCGGATTAAAGTGAGGACCTGGGGGGTTCGCTGACTATTCTGCCGCCTTTGTTGGCCGCCTAGGTTGCCTCTATGGACGCGCCGGCCCTGAACACACGCCGGCCACAACAGGAAAAAAAAACTGTTAATTTTTTTGACGCGTTAATTATTTCAAATAATCAGCGTGCGTTAACACGCTAATTTTGACAGCCCTAATATATATATATATATATATATATATATATATATATATATACAGACCTGCTTATGAAGCATGTCACCACAAAGAGTGACATGCAGCTACAAAGTCACTGCTAGTCTGAATGAGGCATTAGGGTGTAAGTTTGTCATTTCCAGTGAAGTTTGCCAACTTGCATGACGCACATATGGGATCGATGCGCACATGTTATCCACGCGGCGCACTCGTAATGAATGTGCATCTTCCAGGTAAACCTAGTTTAAAAAAACTACTGTGTAATCTCAACTTTTCTGAATGCTGCGAGCGCCCCGTGATTCATGCAAGTAGAACTAACCAATCTGTTTCACACTTTGTATGAATGTACACATTTCAGTAATAACGGCAGACTAATTACCTCAGACAAACACAGCGCACCCAAACCCTGCAGTGCTTTCTCTTTTCTCCATAAACTTGTATCAGAGCTGCAGCAATGGTTTTTCTGATTGGGAAAAATGGTTCATCCTCTGAGAAAAAGGTTGATGGTGACCTAGTTACAGAAAGATGGCAGGGGAGCGTGAGTGCAAAGTGCACTGAAAATGGTGAAGGAACCCACACACTCCAGCTTCTCACTTCAGGTCAGAATAAAAACACACATGAAAATTAGTGCGGTGGCTAGCAGCAGTGAGGAGATTGTAAATAAGAAAGGATGTAAGAATGTCGCTCAGATATGATTATTATGATTTCTTTTGTTTGCAGAGTTTGAGGTTTACTGTATCATTAATGTTGACACCTTCAAGTTTGCTTTGATTGTTTAGCATTAGCACTTTACCATTGCATACACTTTGTAACGTTTTATTTATCAAGTTTAAGAGTCTCTTTAACACTTATGTTTGTTTATCATAGAAACGACATATTTTGTTTTAATATTTTTGTTCTTTGCTATTTAAACTATTTGTCTTAGTAATGTTAGTAAATTAAAATAAAGTGGTTAAAAAGTTCTAATATACCTAAATGAACGCACTACTTACACTATTTATACTACAAAATGATGTAGAATAGTGCATAAGTATATGATTTGGGACACACCTACTGTACTGTATGGTTTCAATGTAGCTACTGAGTAATATTAATGAATTACATGTACTGTACTTACTACTGTATATGGTTGAGGTTAGAATGTGAGTTATAGTTAGTTACATGTTTTCCATGATTATTTGTAATTACTATAGTAGGTAAGTGGAACATGTGCAACTACGTCACCTTAAATTAGTGTCACCAACAATTCGTAGCTACTGTTCAGCACCGAGTTTTAGCTTCAGCCATCATGCTTTATTTGGCTGAAGGTTGCAGGCTTGCCTTCTGTAGACTTTGAGCAAGGCTGCCATTGATTCTCACCATTAAACAGCTGTCTTGCCTGCAGCTTGGCATCCTTATTGCTCTCATTTTCACCTAGTGTTCAGGGTCATGAAGGCTGAATAATGGAGAGGACACACTGTGTGGAGCTGATTCACATCTTTATAACTCTCTGCTCTTCTCTCCTTCTCTTTGTCTTTACAAATGATACTTTTTGCAGTAAACTGTGGCACATTCATCACTGTGACTGCATCATGAATATAGCACAGCTGTCTACCACTGTTACTAGCTAATGACTTGGGATGAAGAGATGGCAGCTTCACTGTTTTATTCATGTTTTTTTAGTCACTTTGAATTAACACCAAATCTTCATGTGCACAGAAACACAAGCACTTACATCCTGCAAATACATTGCAGATGAAGCTTCTGTTGAGCGGGAATGAAGAATCAAAGCTTGTTTTATTTTTTTACGAAATTCAGCTCATTGACTGAACTTAATTGAAATTAACTTGGATGATGAGGATCTTTCGATTTATTTAAAAAATAATAATAAAAGAAATTGCTTGCTTACGCATACTTATTTATTTTGTTTAGGCACTGTACTTTTATTAATTAAGGGACTTTTAGTACTGTATTTCTCAGCATTTAGTTAATCTAGTTTTCTAGTGTAATCTAGTAATTCTGTGTTGACAAATAAACTAAAAGTGAATTAACTAAATTACTGAAATGGTCATTTTTGTAGTAATATGATTTAATATATTCATATTTTTTATTTTGTTTGTTTGTTTTGTTTTGTTTGGGCATGTGTTTGGTTGGTTGGTTGGTTGGTTGGTTTGTTGGTTGGTTTGTTAGGTGTTTGGTTGGTTGGTTGGTTGGTTGGTTGGTGGTTAGATGTTTGGTTGGTTGGTTAGGTGGTTGGTTGGTTAGGTGTTTGTTTGGTTGGTTGGTTAGGTGTTTGTTTGGTTGGTTGGTTGGTTAGGTGTTTGTTTATTTGTTCGGTTGGTTAGTTGGTTGGTTGTTCGGTTGCTTAGGTGTTTGGTTGGTTGGTTAGGTGTTTGTTTATTTGTTCAGTTTCTTTGGTTAGTGTTTGTTTGTTTGGTTGGTTAGTTGGTTGGCTGTTTGGATGTTTGGTTAGTTAGGTGTTTGGTTGGTTGGTTGGTGTGTTAGGTGTTTAGTTAGGCATTTGGTTGGTTGGTTGGTTAGTTGTTTGGTTGGTTGGTTGGTTGGTTGTTTGGTTAGGTGTTTGTTTATTTGTTCGATTGGTTGATTAGTGTTTGGTTGGTTGGTTAGTTGGTTGGCTGTTTGGATGTTTGGTTAGTTAGGTGTTTGGTTGGTTGGTTGGTGTGTTAGGTGTTTGGTTAGGCATTTGGTTGGTTGGTTGGTTGTTTGTTTGGTTGGTTGGTTGGTTGGTTAGGTGTTTGTTTATTTGTTCGATTGGTTGATTAGTGTTTGGTTGGTTGGTTAGTTGGTTGGTTGGTTTGTTAGGTGTTTGTTTAGTTTTGTTTGTTTGTTTGTTTGTTTAGGTGTGTATGGAGTCAAATAAGTCTCATTAATAATTCACGCGTATGACGTGATGTACACATGCGTAGCCAAATTCACGTGCGTAAAACCGAATTCACGTGCGTAAAATATTTATATACATTCACAAAAACAATTCACGTGCACAAAATAAAAATACACATTCATAAAATACGTTTCACAAATGCAAAACACCATCTGCAGATTTATAAGAGTGTACAAAAAGTTTTGAATGTTTAAAACTTGCGAGTTCATCCTGAATGAGAATGTGCGAATCCTCTTTCACGTACGACTCACCCTGGATACGAGTGTGTGTATTTTTGAGACCTTCCTGGCAGACTCAGGGACCTCGTGACCTTTCAGCCAATCAGATGAGAGCTGTACTCAAGATCGCCTCTCTGCGCGCCGTTTGCGCAGTCTGTTCCTCTCCAGCACGGTGAACGGAGAAGTGAAAGAGACGCGCGGGCATTACATTCCCTGACTTTCACTGACTAAAAACTTCATTTCCATTAAATCTAATGGACGTAAACAGGCTGTTGTTGTTCTTTAATTGCCCAAAATGTCAAATATAGCCTACCCGATTATTTAGTAATAGATTAATAAGCATTTTAAATCATTCTGATGAATGTAACGGGTTTCATTAGAAATACGGGATGACACATTGAATGGCAGGATACACCTCGCGTCTGCACATAGATTCATTGCATACACCTGTGCAGCTCGTTATTAGCAGAGCGTGGATAATCAGCATTTTAAAAGGGCGTCTGTGTGAGCATTTGCATGCGACTTCTCGAGTGCAGGTGAAGCCTCCGTGGTCTTTTATTTAAAGTTTACCCGTAGTAAGCAAAAAAAAAAAAACTTTGTCATATTTCCAAAACCAAGCTGGGAAGAATCGCGTCAGCTTTAACAAATATATTTAAAAACTGATTTATAACTATTTTAAATGATAATTTCTTTCATTAGCCACACGTTCTGTGTGTGTGGTTATTCATGATGACCCACAGATAAGATAAAATAGCAAACAGGCTTATTAATGATAATAATAATAAAAAAAGAACTTAAAACTTAATTTATTGAAACTGATGCGATTCTCCTCAGCTCTTCTCTTCGGGGATGCGGCTGTAGGATGGAGGGCAGGCTATCAGAGCATTGTTCAGCCCGATTTGAAATCCTGAACAGCATCAAACATGTTTGATATGATCCGAGAGGCTGGATTGGAGTTGAAAAAGATTCCGAAAAGTATTAATTCTTTATATTCTACATAATACTAAAGCACAACAACAGCCTGTTTACGTTCATTAGATTTAATGGAAATGAAGTTTTTAGTCAGGGAATGTAATGGTTTAAGCCCTCGCGTCTCTTTCACTTCTCCGTTCACCGTGCTGGAGAGGACTGCGCAAATGGAGAAACAAGGGAATAAGTGAAATGGTCTGACCGAGGCTTCACCTGCACTCGAGAAGTCGCATGCAAATGCTCACACAGACGCCCTTTTAAAATGCTGATTATCCACGCTCTGCTAATAACGAGCTGCACAGGTGTATGCAATGAATCTATGTGCAGACGCGAGGTGTATCCTGCCATTCAATGTGTCATCCCGTATTTCTAATGAAACCCGTTACATTCATCAGAATGATTTAAAATGCTTATTAATCTATTACTAAATAATCGGGTAGGCTATATTTGACATTTTGGGCAATTAAAGAACAACAACAGCCTGTTTACGTCCATTAGATTTAATGGAAATGAAGTTTTTAGTCAGTGAAAGTCAGGGAATGTAATGCCCGCGCGTCTCTTTCACTTCTCCGTTCACCGTGCTGGAGAGGAACAGACTGCGCAAACGGCGCGCAGAGAGGCGATCTTGAGTACAGCTCTCATCTGATTGGCTGAAAGGTCACGAGGTCCCTGAGTCTGCCAGGAAGGTCTCAAAAATACACACACTCGTATCCAGGGTGAGTCGTACGTGAAAGAGGATTCGCACATTCTCATTCAGGATGAACTCGCAAGTTTTAAACATTCAAAACTTTTTGTACACTCTTATAAATCCGCAGATGGTGTTTTGCATTTGTGAAACGTATTTTATGAATGTGTATTTTTATTTTGTGCACGTGAATTGTTTTTGTGAATGTATATAAATATTTTACGCACGTGAATTTGGTTTTACGCACGTGAATTTGGCTACGCATGTGTACATCACGTCATACGCGTGAATTATTAATGAGACTTATTTGACTCCATAGGTGTGTGCTTGTTTGTTGTACTTGTCTGTGTTTTGTTGGTTGGTTAGCTGCTTGTTTATTTGTTTGTTTGGTTGGTTTGTTTAGTTTTTATTTAGTTTTGTTTTGTTTGTTTGTTTAGGTGTGTGTTTGGTTGGTTGGTTGGTTAGTGGGTGTTTGGTTGGTTGGGTGGTTGGTTGGTTGGTTGGTTGGTTGGTTAGGTGTTTGTTTATTTGTTCGGTTG
>CAIGQQ010003610.1:6162290-6174459 GCA_903798035.1 Danio albolineatus | reverse complement strand
TTGGTTGGTTCGGTGTTTGTTTGGTTGGTTGGTTGGTTGGTTAGGTGATTGTTTATTTGTTCGGTTGGTTTGTTTGTTTGTTTGGTTAGGTGTTTGGTTGGTTGGTTGGTTTTGTGTTAGGTGTTTGGTTGGTTGGTTGGTTTGTTAGTTTTTGTTTAGTTTTTTTGTTTGTTTGTTTGTTGTGCTTTTCTGTGTTTTGTTGGTTGGTTAGGTGCTTGTTTATTTGTTTGTTTGTTTGGTTTGTTTAGTTTTTTGTTTTGTTTGTTTGTTTAGGTGTGTGTTTGGTTGGTTGGTTGGTTAGTGGGTGGTTGGTTGGTTGGTTAGGTGTTTGGTTGGTTGGTTAGATGTTTGGTTGGTTAGGTGTTTGGTTGGTTGGTTGGATGGGTGTTTGTTTGGTTGGTTATGTGTTTGGTTGGTTGGTTGGTTGGGTAAGTGTTTGTTTGGTTGTTTGGTTGGTTGGTTGGTTGGATGATTAGGTGGTTTGTTTGTTTGCTTGCTTGTTTGTTCGGTTATAAAAGACATCTTACTTCAAGACTGCATTTATTTGGTCAATTTATATTTGTGTGTGTGTGCGTGCGTGCGTGTGTTTGAAACTTAATCGTTTTAAAAACAAATTTCTAATAACTGATTTATTTAGTCTTTGCCATGACAGTACATAACATTTACTACAATTCAGTATAAAAGTGCAATTTTAAGCCTTCATTAGGTTAATTAGTCCTCAACTGTATGTCAGAAATGACTTGTAATTATGTTTAAGAAGCATGAAATTATTCAAAATAAAACCATAAATTTTCATCCATAAATTAGATTGTTTATACCAACTGCAAACTGCATCACCAAACACAATTTATTTTTAGAAAACATCTTTCGGATCAGCTTAACCATTGAAACAGTGATGGCAAACAGACTGTGGTCCTCACCATCTCTAGTGTGAAAGCACTCTAAGTGCTCCTCTGCTCTTTGTCTTCCAGATGGACCCCGTCCAGAAAGCAGTAATCAACCACACATTTGGAGTCTCCATTCCTCCCAAGAAAAAGCAAGTTATTTCTTGCAACATCTGTCAGCTCCGCTTTAATTCAGATGTGAGTACAGAAAACAAACTTTCTCTGGCTATATTCGTGTGTGTTTATATGAAGACGTGTAAATGTTTTTCGTCTGTGGTTTGTATGCATGTCTTGCATCTCCTTCCAGTGTAGTGTTTTTTTTTTTCTTTTTAAATATGGAAATAAATGTGATCTTAGGCCAGTCCTGTATACTGTATGTAAAAGTGGTTTTTATAGTGCTGTGTTTCGCTCTGCACGCTGATGGCTGATTAAAACTAGCCCCAGTACAGCCGTTTAGAGTGCAAGTGGCAACGCTCTTCATTAATCATACAAAACAAGGTAAGTGTGCTAATGTATGGTAATTTTAGCAGACGTGATGCTGCCAGTTCGCACAGCCAGCTTTTAATGGACATTTCTCAGCCATTTTTCGTCAAGACGCATGCTGGATCATTTCAATCGTTTCATTAAACCAATTGTTATTTTTTTGCAGCTTTTCATACCCGTGTTGATTGTACCTTAAGTCATCAAGTCTGTCATAAACACGCCAATTTAGCACAGATAACACAATTCACTGTTGAAAATAAATGTCTGATGTTGTTTGCAGCAAATAAAATGTTCTCATAGGGCTGGAAATCAAAAACAATTCTTATTCAGAACAGATTTATTATCTGAAGAAGCTTTTGGCATGATTTAAAATTATTCTGTTTTGTTTAGTGCTATTTAGAACTGTTCTTGCATAATGTCTACATTTTTTAAACATGCATTAAAGAAAAAATAAAGCTGTAAAGTTGTGCTTATCCACCAAGAAATGTTGTATTTAATAGATCTCTAATAGACATCTCAACATAGACGTTGGATAAAACAAGACTTTACTTGGGCTGATGTCTTATAGACATGCAAGAATAGCCCAAAACAAGACTAGTCATCAAATACACAGATTAGACAGAGTTCACATTCATTCATTCATTTTTCTTTTCGGCTTAGTCCCTTTATTAATCCGGGGTCGCCACAGCGGAATGAACCGCCAACCTATCCAGCATTTTTGTTTTACGCAGCGGATGCCCTTCCAGCTGCAACCCATTTATGGGAAACATCCATACACACGCACTCACAAACACACACTATGGACAATGTAGCTAACCCAATTCACCTGTACCGCATGTCTTTGGACTGTGGGGGAAACCGGAGCACCCGGAAGAAACCCACGCAACCACGGGGAGAACATGCAAACTCCACACAGAAATACCAACTGACCCAGCCGAGGCTTGAACCAGCGACCTTCTTGCTGTGAGGCGAACGTGCTACCCACTAGGCCATCGTGGCGCCCCCAGAGTTCACATGTAGTGATTTATTTCTGTCTATTTGATGACTAGTCTAGTTTTGGGCTATTCTTAGATGTCTATTAGACTTCTTTTAAACTCACACACACAATGCTTGCTGGGTTTGTATATATTGTTCCTGCCTCAGCATACATCTTACAGTTTGACCTTTCTTCTTTGATTTAAGAATTTATATTTTGACTTTTTCTTGCATTTCTCATCTTACACGTTTTGTTTTTCCCTGAATTTCAATCTTGTATCAAACTGTTTTGATTTAGAGATGCAAATGTGTTTATATGTCACAAAAATCATACTTAGTTCATTCACAATTGCAAGAAAGAAAACTCAATTCTCAAATTACCAGAAATAAACTAAGATTTGTGAGAGCTGTTTTTACTGTTATTATTCTTTCTCATTACTTTATAATGAACAACTTTTTATATCTTTTTAGCATGAAACTTTCTAACTGAAACATAATAAAGATCAAACTGTCTTCTTTCCAATGATACCTATTTATTTATTTATTTATTTATTTATTTATTTATTTATTTATTTATTTATTTATTGTTTTTTTGTAGCTCAATAGTAACCAACTGTTACTATTTAAAGTTAGGTAGGTGTAAATGCCCATAAGTGAGTGCTTGCTAACAGGTTAAATTCAAAGGCCCCGTTTACACTGTCAGGTCTTGATGCCTAATTCTGATTTGTTGCCTATATCTGATTTGTTTGCCTGTATGTTTACACGGTCTTTCAATTGTGTTCCATGTCCGATTCATGTGTTTACACTTGCCATATAATTTACAACGTCACGTACTGTATGCGTAAAGGCGGGTTCTAGAATTTGCACCATACTAGCCATGAAGGAAGAAATTGTCTTGCTTTTTGCTCTGCGAAGTATGCGAAGTTCGGCCAACTTTATTGAGGCAGAGGAGGAGGGAAAGGGCCGTCATCGCAGCTTGCGCCTGTGGTTTATATATGGTGTCCTCCACCAGAGGGCAGGAAGGCAGGTAACTTCTGCCATCGACCACTGACCACTTTCCTCCTCCGTGTTTCCTCTGTCGTTGTTGTTTACCACGTCGGTGTCTCCACACACGCTCTTCCTTCTACGTCATTAAACCGTGGAGAAGTACCACATTGTCGCAAGTTTTATGACGTACAAAATGGAATGCCTCAATAAATCTGATCTGCCTGTTTACATGATAGTCACATTGTCAAATATCTGATTTAAATCTGATTTATTTCCACATATGAAGGAGGCCTGAAACCGATCTCTGAATATCAGAATGCATACGTTTTTTTGTGTTTACATGGTCATAGAGCAGAACCGATCTCTGTCACAAATGAGCAAAAAATCGGAATTGGGTCACATTTACCTGGCAGTGTATATGGGGCCAAAGTCATCGCTCCAGCTGGGGGTATCCAAATAAGGGCAAAGAGGTGTAGCATAAGCGCAGCAACAGACCTCAGCTAGCATTTTGCTTAGTTAGGGAGAAAAGCTTAATACTTCATTACCTGCGACTCGTTTGTATTCTGAGCACATGTGCTTTGTTGTATATATCAGTAAAGTGTTTAGCCTTTTAAAAATACTGTTGTAACATACTAAGCCGCTAAACATTGTTCTTATGACCTTTTTTTACAGGAGAGGAATGCGAATTACTTCCAAGTACTTCAGATATAGTCTGTGTTAGTAAATGCAGGGCTATTGATGAAATCCAGGCATAACACCGCATGACAACGCTTCAGATGACTGTTTTATAGCCTACAGCTAATCAATCTGTCAGATGCTGGAGTGCATTACTGGTCTAAAGAACATTATAAATGATAAATTATCTTAAATAAAGCAAATACATTTATAGATATGGTATATAATTATAATTACACTCACCTGGGAAATGGAGGCCACGTTAATGGTTTGTGAGCCCAATTAAGTGCACACAGCATGCCATATCTTCTGATAATTGCAGGAAATAATTCCAAAAGGTAACTGACTGTGTAAAGCCACATAAAACAAAAGAAAAATACAATTTATACAGTATGCCGAGATCAGTGGCTAATCAGCCAGAATAAGCTGAGGTGACGTGACTGCGGCCAGCGAGACTAGCTGTCACTCAAGTGGCCACGCCCTTAATTATGCAGACTTAATGTATCTTAATATAAACAAAACGGATGGGTTATAAAAAAAATCACCCCCTTCACAGTTGTCATGAAGGGTAATATATGCTATATGAATCAAAATCGATCTTTGTACCAGGCTGTAAACACCTTTTTTTCTGCTGTAAAGTTGCCCATTTTAACAGTGGGCTCAATAGAAATTTGCTCCTTATGGAGCCAGGACTAGCGGAATTTCGATGAATTGCAGTTTCAGTTACTTCCGTATTGGCTTCCCGAGTGAGAGCGGGAGGTTGCCGCTTGGTCAAAGCCTATAAAGTTATAATTGCAAGAAATTTAGTTATGAAAAATAGCTATGAAATAATTCTATAAATAATAAAGTTTTTTATTCTGTGACTAAAGCAGGCTTTCATTCTCTAGTAATAGATTGTTTATGCGTAATGTCCAAAATAAAACATGCCATTGTTTACTCACGGGCAGAGCCTTAAAATCCCAGCGGTTTCTCTAAACCTTATCGCTGTATTTACGAGTGTGCGCACAGGTGTGGGCTTCTGCACAGAGTTAGCTGGCAGAGGCTTGAGCTGTGCTGTTCTCTATGGGAGAGAGGGTAATTACTTACTGTACTGCCATGTTGTTCCACTCTGTCTTGGCATTGATTAAGCCATTTAATTTAAGATGAATGGCACAGGGTGGCAATAAGCCCTCGCTGACAGAGGGCTCCCACTGCGAGCGGTAATTGAGAAAAGGTTTCTCTCAGAGTGGAAAACAGACGCATTGTGCATCTGTTTTGTCTCCTCCAGCTCTTTTTCATCTCTATCATGACAAACAAGCAGGAATGCGGCACGGGAACCCGGGGAACCCCTTTGGACTTTTGAGTAAATCCAGACGTGGATTCTCAATTGGGCGTCCGTCGGGTGTCCCTGCTGGCCTGTTGTTCCCTCCTGCGGTGCATAATTGCTTGATTGCTATCGAGTTTGAAACCCTCGTTTTCCAACACAGCCTTCTGAATCGAAGCGACTGCTAGAGATTAACTTGTCTTGGCTTCCTGTTATCGTCTCTCTTGTTCTAAACAGGCACAATAAAAGTGGAAAGTGAAATGACTTCCCTTCTCGTGATAATTTAAAACAGTTTCCTCTCACTATCAGGCGCTTGAACAATGCTTTTAAAGATTAAGCGGTGTATCTGAGTGAGCTGAAGTGTCAGCGGATGTTTTCCAGTGCACCGGGCTCTTTGATGCTAATTGAGGGTGCATGTGTTTCCACGTTGTGATCTCCACCGATAGAGCTGTCTGTCCTGCTCTCCTTGCTCCCTGGAGATGCTCATCTGCAGGCCCAGTCCAAAGCGCATCTCGCTTAAGTGGATGTGATGCTCTGGTTGGCGTGTCAGAGTGAATCAGGCCACGTCCTGTGTTCACCTTCCTTCTCCACAGGCCTGAAGACGCCGTGTTTGTCAGGCGCTGCGCTGTTGGCATTGCGGGAGAACAGATATCCACATACAGTATATTATACACAGGGAAAATGGCTTGTATTGGTCTCGCAGCTTGCTCGTGCAGATTAGCATTTGCCTTCGGAAGCTACAAACTTTATCCGTGACTTTATT
This sequence comes from Danio albolineatus, assembly GCA_903798035.1. Lineage (NCBI taxonomy): Eukaryota > Metazoa > Chordata > Actinopteri > Cypriniformes > Danionidae > Danio > Danio albolineatus. The sequence goes on along the minus strand of CAIGQQ010003610.1, from coordinate 6,168,389 downwards.
AAAGCTCAAACGCCTATTCGTTTTGCCACAGTCTTGCGATGTAATTTAATCCCTAGCTTTAGAGCACGCTCTGGACTCACTGTGTCATCCAATCCTGTTGCCAGAGGGGGAAAAAAAAAAACATTGTGCAACTAAAGCCGAACACATCCTCGGCCAGGCTCTAATGAAGATTTTAGGGAAGCAATTGTTCCACTCAATGCGTTTGTTTCCATAGTGAGTCGTGATGTGCTGCTGTGAAGTGTCTAATGGGCATTTTCATTAAAAAAAAAATGACATAAACGGATGAGATAAACAGGGTGTGAAATTCCCTTCTGCTTGTACTATCAAATGTTCCCATAGTGGTGTAAATTAACAATGATTTGTTTGCATCTGAGACGATGATCTGATTGTTGTTTTTACAATGAGAACAACATTAGCAAATATATCACTCACTAAAATAACCAAAAATCAGCTTGAGAGTCCAAAAGCAGTCACTGGATCATGAAGCATACGTTAGAATGCTGTTAAAAGGACCCTGTAATTCAAGTTGTAGAAGACTAAAATATATCAGAATGTTTTTTTTTTTGCTAAATAATTGTATTTAGAAAGGACTCACTGAAGGAATAATAGGGTTGGGTCGATAGACAATGGCATTGTTCATAGCCGATGGCCAATAGACATCATGATGCTGAGCTGGCATCGCGATCCTCCAACCCACCCTCGTCGCAGCAGCAACCCGCTCGTGAAAAATGCACACTTAGGCCACATTTACACTAATACGTATGGCATTTTAGAACCAAAAACAATCCACATCCACACTAACATTTCATCTAACATTTCTGAACAGTCCTCTGACCACACTATACTGCTGAAAACACACATCACACTCTGTCATGCGCTCTATGCACACGTCTGAGCTCCAGACAGTCAGCGGGTGCTTTGAGCACAAAACCCCGGAGAGCAGTGCACATCAGACAGTTTATCAAGGATGTACTGCTGGATCGCGTATCACTAAAGTTGTTAAACGTGATCTTTACATAATCTGGTCTCTATCTAATGACTCTTCGGTCTTTTGAATCCATCAGGTAACATGTCACAACAACAGTACACTGCTTTAATCTTTCGCTTAACTCTTGTACTTAGTAATGTTAGTTACCTCAGATACTGTTGGTTGGTTCCTGTTGTTTGTGCACATTTTTTTCCCAACCAAGTTTGTCGACACCATTATAACAACACAGATCACTCTGCCTATTCATGCCAGAGTCCCACGGAAAAAGTGATTGACGTGGTAATTTGAGTGTAACTTATCTTAGTTTATTTATGATTTGGTTATGGGTAAAACAAAGACCATGTGGGTCAGGTAGTTGAAACGGTAGGCTATGAATAATTAATTTGTTATGATTAATTTAATTATTCATAAATAATAATCCACCGCCACATATGATGACGATTCCATTGTCCATCTCGATGTTTCACATTAGACATTATACGATGCCAAATTTGTCGTCATCGCCCAACCCTAAGGAATAGTTTACCCTAAACTGAAAATTCTGTCACCATTTAATCAGCCCTTACTTGTTATTAACTTGTTTGTGTGAGAGTCTTTTTTTTAACTAGGCTTATTCTGAAAACGTACCACTAGCTACATTTATGGAGAGCACCAAATACGTCCCAGGAGGTACTTTTTTATTTTGCAGTTTTTGATTTCACGAATCCACCAGAGGCTGCTGTGTACACTTTTTAAGATCTCAAATTTCTCTTGCGAATGCCATTCGCATCTGCTCTTCTTGTGTTAATCCACCAGAGACCGCTGTCGACTTACTGACCAATTGACTGACCCACCCTCTTCCTTCCCTAAACTCAACCAATAGTGTTTTCAAAAGCACCGATTGACCAGCGCCCACTCACTTCTCTAAACCTGACAGACAGAAAAACAGATAAAAAAACGAAAGCACTCGCCTGATTTTTACCACATTTACTTGTTTGTTTTATTTTTTGGCTTCTGTTTCTGTTTTACCAACTTTTTGGAACCGTTCTTCGCCAGACTCAAACCCCGTCGCCAGCGTTAACTCCACTCTGCATCTCAAGTCTGCTGACGTACATGATGAGTAACAAACTGGTAGCAGCGAGAAAGCTGTGCATATGGAGGTACCTGTTGGCGGTCAGCTGTTAAGCGCGAAAAGGAACTGCATCACACCGCCACGTATCATTCATTTTAAAGATGAAATGCAGCCATACGTACTTCTGGCTACATAATTCACGATCTCCAGAAATGTAAATAGAAATGCATTTCTAGAATGAGCCTATGTTGTTTTTTCTGTTGAACAATGAAAAATGTTGGTAACTGGTAACCATTGACTTCCTTTGTATTTGTTTTTCCTACTATGCAAGTCAATGGTTCCAGCATTCTTCAAAATATTTTCTTTTGAGTTCAACAAACAAACTCATAAAAATCTGAAACCACTTAAGGCTGAATACATCTTTTTTTGTTAAGTTTAGTTGAGTGAACTATTCCTATATATTGACCCAAAGGAATAGTAGTTCCTTTGTGATGAAACAACCCAGCATTTTTTTAAGAATGTTGGTACAACCAATCTTTTCACAAAATACATACAGTGTAAAAAATGGCATGAAAAAAGTCATGACAACAAATGTTTTTATGCTACTTTAACTAATTTCAATAGGTATTTTTGGCAGTTTAAGTAAGTTGAGATGGCTAGAAAAGTTTATTTGATTCAACTAAAAAAGTTTAGACAGCAAGAATTGTTTTTACAGTGTATAAATACTAATGAGATCCCGTTGCAGTAATAGACATTGGAGCAGCTGTATAGCATTTGAACTTTGCAGTGTGACATGCTGGTGAGCGTCATCAGTGCTGTTAGGCTAATGTGTACAAATGGAAATGCACACCATGTTCCCTGCATCACTATAGATTAGTGCTAATTAATGGCTCCGATCAATGTGTGCAAAAAGCCACACAACTTAAGCGCCATTTACGTCCATTATGTTTTAAAACTTCGCCAGGCGTATAATTACAGTCTTTAACAATTCAAATCCACACACGTAATTTACTGACCCCTCGCGAGTTTACAGTTCAGCTCCAGCCTCTGAAATTCCTCATATAAATGACCTTAGCATTAATGTGTTCAGCATTAGGTTTTATGTGCTTTCCACAAACTAAACACGCTCCCATTTACTGTAGAATGCAACTTCTTCCTTTTTTTTTAATGCCGCAATTACACTCTAGGCAAGGCCTGCAGGCAGCTGACAGTTCAATAAACCGTTTTGGGTTTGATATAGTGTTTTTTATTTCATATTTTGTCTCAAATCTTGGCCCTCTGTTTAGCTGTTAAAATAAATTCTTGCAGATGTGGCCTGAATAACGATTGTGGGAAAATCGCAGCTGAGTTCTACGTTTTATTTTTTTCCAAACACACACACACACACACACACACACACACACACACAAGCTGTTTATAGTATAACCTTTTTGTTTCCCCCAGCTTTGTCTTTTGTCAGTTACGTTATTGTCTGATGTTGTTTTTTTTTTGCCTTCTTAAGGTGTTGGTTTTGAAGGTGAAGCAGTAGTGTGTTCTTTTGAAGACTGCATTAAAGAAATGAGAATAATGGCTGGCGTATCCGCTCTTAGGTTTCCCTTATCTCCTGTAAATGAGCTGTTTTATCTCCATTTGCGCTCGGCGTAAGAGAGAAGCCTGGGCCATTTTCATTTGAAGTCACCTGATCTGAAGGTGTGTGTCGTGCTGTGATGTGACATTAGGTGAAGTGGCGTCTTCCCTCCAGAGACCTGCAGTCCTTATGTGAGAACAAGCCAATATGGCAGATAACCAGCACATCTCATTAAAGCTTGATGCTCTCTTATACATGCTGTGTCATTACAGGCGTCACAGCCCTGCAACACGTTGTCTCTGTCCAACTGTCGTGTCGTTGCTTGACTAAAGTTACACAGCAGCATAAAGATGGCCTGCTCTCGAGTTTCAAGACCACATTTAATGCAATTCAATTTAAGTTCACACCTGGTGTTAAGGTGCTGAAAACTCGCTGAATAATGTAGTCCTTTTGGGTGCTATATTTTTATTTCATATTTGTTTTTGCTGTATAATTTGTCAAGTAAATTTATGTATGTATTTAAAAAAAACAGTACACTGAAAAGCAGCATGGTGTCAGTTCACTCCACACACTGATATTGTTTTGATTCATTTTAATTAATATGTTTGCCAATATTTCATAGATTGTTTATAAAAAAAACAGGGATTGCTACGGGAAGTGCAAAACAACATTACAAAGTGTGAAACACTTTTACAAAGCTCGAGACAAATTTACATTTTGGAAAACATTTTTACCTGTAATAAGACACAATTACATATAAAAAAAGATTTTACAAAGGACAAAACAAGTTTACATTTTAGAAAACAAATTAACAAAACGCAAAACACTTTTACAAGTCCCGAAACAAATTTACAAAGACAGATTCCTTAAGGAAAGGGATTGTACCAAACACCGGAAATGACGCGGCGAAGGGCGTTGTTGTTGTCGTTGCTGGTGGTGAGCGCGGTAAATTTATGTTGTGGAGTAAATGGTGTAAATAAAGTTTATGGTGACCGAACATGGACTGTGGCCAAGAGATGTTTTGTTGCAAACACATGAGCAGCTTGACGCGGTTTTGCTTTACGTGTGGTCGGTGTTTGGAGTTTCTAAAAGACGCGGACCAGACGTAAACACCAGACGTACTGCATCAATGTGTTTAATATTTTAACAAGGGCCACTCGTACGCTGTATTCATGGACATGATGTCAAGTCTACACAGTGTAAACATCTGCTTAAGGACTCTTAAAAGTAAACTGAATGAAGCCGGTGTTTAACTGGTGACCGTCTTAACCGGTGTCCCTTTCCAGATGAAAGCTATTCACTTTTGCAGATGCCCATAACAAATAAAGATACTTATTTCTTGGTGTCAATGTCACCGTAAACGTTATTGATTTTAACATTTGTGTATGTAAATTGTAAATAAAATGTAAACTAAAATGTAAATGTGTTTTGTCCTTTTTAAAATCGTTTTTTATATGTAATTGTGTCTTATGACAGGTAAAAATGTTTTCCAAAATGTAAATTTGTCTCGAGCCTCGTAAAAGTGTTTCACACTTTGTAATGTTGTTTTGCACTTCCCGGCCACCGTAGTTTGCACTTAATAATTCAAGTTTAAAATCTTTTGTAACATCGCAAGCTTTAGATCAGGATTCTTTCAAATATGTCTGTCCATTAGGTTCGAAATCTGTTACTGAAAGTAAATCTCCAGTAATGATATATATATCTAAACCAGAGATGCCCAAAGTAGGGCCTGCGGGCCAAAATTGGCCCATTGTAACCTATGATTTGGCCCACCGTCGCATCTGAGAGGAGAATGAGAATGATGGAGATGGTTGGGGCAAATGCCTTTAACACAGAGATCATCATTTCTAATTTGACATAATCTTTTTTGTTTGATTTATTGCTTTTTATTTATTTTATTTAGAGCAAACTGAAATTAAATGTTTCAATCAAATGTATATTAATCTTTTTTTTATATTAAAATGTAAAAACAATGGATAGAGTACTATGCAGAAGACATCGGTGAGCAAATCAAGGCAAAAAAAGTGTAATTCTGTTATAAATGAGATTGTTTCGATTTAACTGTAATAAGTTCATTATAAAATGTCAAAATTGATGCTATATTAGTTCATATAAGGCAATGTTTTCTAGTGATTGTTAAATGTTATTAAAAAAAATTACCCATGGCAACTAAATTTACCTTTGGCCCACTAGCCACAATAGCCTTCTTTCATAAGAAAAAATTTGGGCACCCCTGATCTAAACTATATTGATGTACTAATTCATTGCTTAAACAATTTCATATGCAGAATATACAGATCTTGAAGTTCTTGAACATACAGTAGATGGAAATATCTCAGATGTGGGTATTATGTGGAGTAATGAGGAAGATGAAGATAAAGTTTGTTATAAACAAGGTGCAAAATCTATACAACAAAAACTTTAAAATTAAATTAAAAATGTTACAACACTCTAAAAAAAAAAGGTTCTTCAGTGGTTCTTCAGAAGTTCTTT
>CAIGQQ010003610.1:6118930-6161890 GCA_903798035.1 Danio albolineatus | reverse complement strand
ATATATATATATATATATATATATTGAATTGTTGATTTTTTTATAATTATAATTTGATCTAATTTAAGGGATCCTCAAGAACTGTGAATACATGCGTTTACATTTTTCAGAAACTTGGAACATAGTTTGAGTCTGAAGGGGTTAAATTAAAGTGTTCCAATGCACTAGTGATTCAAAATTTGTTTTTTTTTTAATCATAAGAATGGGTTAAATGGGTAAGGAAAAAAATGTAAGCTTTAGGGTTTAAAATCTACTTTTTTGGCTGTTCTTATTAAGATATTTTCAGTCATACTTTAACAGTTTAACAGTGGCTTTTGGCTCAATAAACTACTAATTAGCAAGTTATTCATATTTACAAAGGAAGTAGTTTTGAAGGAAGTAGGTTTTAAGTTTTCAAAGGAAGTAGGTTTTGGTATTGGGTAGGATTAGGGATGTAGAATAGGATCATACAGAATATGTACGTGCTAAGTATTAATGAACAGCCATAATAATGACAATAATAATAATAGACTTGTAATACTAGTTAATAGTGAGATTTGGTACTCCTATTTCAGCATGTTAAGAACATCTGCAAAGGTGAGCGTGTATTTCATAAAATGTTGAGTGAGTTACATTTAAGAACCAGTGTTGTTGTTGTTGTTGTTGTTTTGTTTTTTTCACCAATGAAAATTGCTCTAATAGTTTTTTTTTTCAGTTTCACACAATATTTGTTTATATATATTATATTATTATCATTATATATTTTACCAACACAAAACTTTTGAACAGCATAAGTGGTTTTATTTATTTTATTTTTATTTATTTGTTTATTTCTGGGGGGATTGAGGATGTTGTATCATATCTTGAGACGGGCATCAGAATCCCTGGCAGACTTCAGGCTTTCACCAGTTTAAAACCTCAATATGAAAATCACGTTTTAGGAAGCTTTACTAACAAGTGTAAACAGTGATATTTCTCGGATGGCTACACATGATGGTATCACAGACAGATCTTAAAACCGGATGTGTGCAGAGCTTACATGTCTGGAGATAAGGGGGGAAAGCTGGAGATGGGAACGTTCAGTATCTTCAGAGCTATTTTGTCTGGAAATTAAAGATCAGTTCCATTACTACTGGCACTGAACAACTTTGAAAACTTTTAAGTTGCCTTTTATAGATTAAAAGGTTATTGTAAAACAGTACTGCATTATTACTGAATCTACAACACCCAAAACATATAAATAATTTTTAGAAAGAGCTATTGCCAGCAGCTAGCTCTCTGTAACTCTCACATGGTTGCCCACTGAAGTAATGCAGGGCTGCACCTGGTCAGTAACTGGATGGGAGACCACATGGGAAAGCTAGGTTGCTGCCGCAAGTGTTAGTGAGACCACCAGCAGACGGCGTTCATCCTGCAGTCTGTGTGGGTCCTAATGCCCCAGTATGTTGATGGATACTCTATACTGTTCAATAAGCGCCGTCTTTTCGATGAGATTTTAAACCGAGTTCCTGACTCTTTGTGGTCATTAAAAATGGAATAGGGGTTTAACCCTGGCATTCTAGCCTGTTCATAATGACCTCCTAACATCCCCATATCATAATTGGCTTCATCACTCAGTTATGATTTTATAATTTTATCTTAACATTTTATACACTACCTGACAAAAGTCTTGTCGTCCATCCCAGTTGTAAGAGTGACATAATAACTTGACTTCTAGTTGATTAAAAGTGGCAGAGGGTAGATTTTTCTAATAAATCATCAGTTAAACTGCATCCCAGTCATCACGAATACTGCAGAAGGCCTATTGGAACCCGCATAGACCCAAGATTATCACAGAAATCAGTCAAGTTTGGTGAAGGAAAAATCATGGTTTGGGCTTACATTCAGCATGGGGGCTTGTGAGAGATCTGCGGAGTGGATAGCAACATCAACAGCTTGGGGAATCAAGACATTTGTGCTGCCCATTACATTACAAACACAGGATAGGGCAAATTCTTCAGCAGGATAGCGCTCCTCCACATCAAAGTTCCTGAAAGCAAAGAAGGTCAAGTTGCTCCAGCATTGGCCAGCCCAGTCACCAGAAATGAACATTATTGAGCATGTCTGGGGTAAGATGGAGGAGAAGGCATTGAAGATGAACTCTGGACATTATTTCTATTATGTGACAAGACTTGTCTTACGCAAAGTCAGGCCTTACTGTCCTAATTAAATAATTAGAAATCAAGGCATGATTATATTTAATTTTGGTAAAATAAGCGAGATCTAGAGACCTTTGCATTTCATGTAAGCTGCTTCTGAGACCTAATGATCAACTACAGTTGAAGTCAAGTTATTATTACTAGGACCTCAATACATTACAGATATGCTCACTGAATACAAACCTAATAGATCACTCAGATCATCATATAAACTAGAAATTCCCAGAGTTCAGTCAAAGCAGGGTGAATCTGCTTTCAGCTATTATGCCTCTCGCTGCTGGAATCAGCTTCCAGAAATGATCAGATGTGCTCCAACATTAGGTACATTCAAATCAAGACTGAAAACACATCTGTTTAGCTGTGCCTTTACTGAATGAGCACTGTGCTACGTCCGACAGATCGCACTATTGTGTCTTTCTTTTCTTTTCATTCTTTTATAACTTCTCTTAACTCATTTTAATCTGTTTTTATCTGTTTTTTATTATTTGTTTTTATTTTCTTATACTTAAATTTTATTTCTGTTTATGTAAAGCACTTTTAATTGCCACTGTGTATGAAATGTGCTATAAATAAACTTGCCTTGCCTATTATTTGTTGTTCCTAAAACATGGATAGGTGACAAGACTTTTGTCAGGTAGTGTATAGATATGTGTATTATTATGAGTAGAATTTCTTAATTTTTGCTGTGACATTATAGGATGTATTTAGGTGCAGTTAAAAAAATAAAAAATAAATAAATAATAAAACATTAGACTCCAACTTATATAGAGATATCTATTTTCTTTTTTTCTAAAAGGACATTTTGGATGGAATTGTGTTTAGTGCGTATTTCACATATATTTTGTTACTTGTATATTTTTGTTCTAAGTTTTATTGTTAGGACTAATTATAAGGATGGATGTTTGCTCCAAAGTACTAAAAGAATCAATAACAGAGTCTTTAATTAACTGGAATCAATGCCGTGTGAATCTAATCCCTATTTAAACGAATTCTTTTGTCTTTTTTTTTTAAGTAGTTATTTGGAAGACGGATTACCAGTGGGAGTTCAGATCAAGGGATGTTCAGCTAAAAGATTAATCTGGAGTTCACACATTTAAGGAATCTTCTGATGTTTTGAGCTTCGAGTAGGAGGGCAAATCTTTAAAATAAATAAGTAATGTACAGTTGAACAAAAACACTTTATCTGTGCTCTGAAATAAATAATTGGCGTGTGTGCGTGTGTAAGTGTGTCATCAAATTAAGGTTGTTATTGTCCTGAAAAATGATGTTAAAGGCTGAAGTGAGGGGTTAGGGAAAGAGTATGTCATAATTGCTGCATGACTTCAGCGGGCGAGTTTGTGTGCAGAGGTTTTGTGGCAGAGACCTGTGGCCTCGGAAAAACAACAGCATTTGGCATTAATAACCCTTGTATTGCATAATTGGCTGAATCATATGAGACTGTCAGTGCAGGGCCACATTTGTTGCATGCATAACTACAAGCACACACATACTCAATGCTGAGGTGTGTCATACCTGTTTCATTAGCTGTAGCAAAGCATGAATTTTCAATGTGAAGACTGCTTTGCTGGACTCTCCATCTGTTTCCAACTGTTTAGAAATACAAGAACTACAAAAACAATGCAATGGCTTGCTTTTAGGCACTTTTGCATATTCAACTACAATATCTATTCCAAAAAGGGGTATATTTAGTAAAAACTGATTTGTAATATACATGTATATTATTGAACTTTTATTTGATTATTATTACTACTACTGTTAATATACAAAAATACAAACAAAAACATTAGGACCATGGCAAATTATTACTAAAAATGTATAGAATATCCCATATAACTATGAAAAAGGGACAGCACGGTAGCTCAGTGTTAAGTCCTGGCTGGGTCAGTTGGCGTTTTTGTGTTTGCACGTTCTCCCCGTGTTTGCATGGGTTTCCTCCGGATGCTCTGGTTTCCCCCACAGTCCAAAGACATTCAGTGTGAATGAACTGAGTAAACTATATTGGCTGTTGTGCATGTGTGTTTGATTGAGTGTGTATGGGTGTTTCCCAGTACTGGGTTGTAGCTGGAAGGGCATTCTCTGCGTAAAACATATGCTGGAATAGTTGGTGGTTCATTTCGCTGTGGTGACCCCTGATAAATAAGTGACTAAGCCGAATGAACATGAAAATGAAAGTTTTGAAAGAGTACAAAAAGAATGTGGACTGATGATTGATGTTTGTGTATAAAAGCATCATCTCAATCTTTGCGAGCCAATTTAGATTGTGGCTCATAATTTTGTACATACTTCTTAAATCAAAATTACAAGGAATTTCGTTTTTTTCACCAACTGTTATATTTAATAATGTTAAAAAAAAATAGGGAATCCAGAGAGATTCAAACTTGTTTCTGGGGGGAAATATTGTGCTGCGTTTCCATATTCTCTATTTTGTCAATTAAATAAAGAGAATTCAAAATTAATAAAAGCTAAAAATATATTTTACGGATTAACATTATACTTTTGTTTTTTCTTTTATGACAAGAATAATGCTAATACTAAGTAAAGATCATGTTCCATTGGGATATTTTGTAAATTTCCTGCTCTAAGTAAATCAATGTAATTTTTGATTAGTAATAAGCATATCTAAGAACTTAATTTGACAAGTACTGTACCAATGAAGGTCTGTATTTAATCATTTAATAAATAATCACAGAAGAATTCATTCATTCGTTCATTTTCTTTTCGGCTTAGTCCCTTTATTAATCTGGGGCACCACAGCAGAATGAACCGCCAACTTATCCAGCATATGTTTTACGCAGCGGATGCCCTTCCAGCTGCAACCCATCTCTGAGAAACATCCATACACAAACTTACACTACGGACAATTTAGCCAACCCAATTCACCTGTACCTTATGTCTTTGGACTTCCTCCGGAGCACCCGGAGGAAACCCACGCGACCACGGGGAGAACATACAAACTCCACACAGAAATGCCACCTGACCCAGCCGGGGCTCAAACCAGCGACCTTCTTGCTGTGAGGCGAACGTGCTACCCACTACGCCACCGTGGCGCCCCACAGAAGAATAGACAAATCAAATCAAGGCTCATGGCCAAAACATTTGATTTTATTCATTCATTTTCCTTCAGCTTAGTCTTTATTTCAGAGGTCGCCACAGTGGAATGAACAATCAACTACTCGGGCACTCATTTATGAAATAAATCAAAATGTGGTGGCATGGTGGCTCAGTGGTTAGCACAGCTATACCAGTTGGCATTTCTGTGTGGAGTTTGCATGTTCTCTCCGTGTTCGCGTTTCCTCCGGGTGCTCCAGTTTCCCCCACAAGTCCAAGGACATGCACTATAGAATTGAATAAACTAAATTGACCGTAGTGTATGAGTGTGAATGTGTGTTTCCTAGTAATGGGTTGCGGCTGAAAGGGCATCTGCTGCGTAAAACATATGCTGGAATAGTTGGCGAGTCATTCCGCTGTAGAGACAAAGGAAAAGGAATTGATGTTTTTCACATGAGCCGGAAGTTGCTGAGAATTTTATCTTATTATGTTGATGTACTTCCAATTAAAACAGAATATTGATTAGGAGGCGTGACTTCCTCATGCAAATCATTCCCTCATAGTAAACTGTACAGAGGGGGTGTGGCTAGGAATATTATAGTTGAAGCTGTCAAACTGACATCAGCAGATAAAGATCAGAAGCAAATGGTCAGACTTTGATTAAAGATTACCAAGCATAAATATATATAAAATAAAAATATATAAAAACATATATTTACAAGACATATTTAAGATAGAATGAAAGGATGAGACAAAACACAATGAACTGGAAAGCAAAGTGATGCTCAGTGTGAGGCTGGTCTGTTTATTGCATCAGCCAGGCCTGTGAATGAATCCACAAAGTCAAAGCATGTATGCATGAGAAAACAGACTCCCTACAAGATCAACTGTGCACTTTCATACAACAAGCTGTTACAATGTGTAGGTGTGTATGTGTTTGACAGGTTTCTTGTACTGTACATGAGCGCTGAACTGGAGGATACACAGACAGCTGTAGGGTAATGCACTGATATTGCTGGCGGCTTCTATTTGCAAATATCAGCAGAAAGGCTTACTGGCGCTTATTGCCAATGCAAGCCTTTTTATGTTTGCTCGTTCATGTCCTGCTCTTGTTGCAAAGATGTTTTTGCAACATAACAATTAATAAAGCGTGTATGTGTTTGCCAATTCACTGAAGAATGTCATAAATGCCCTATGGGCCTCGCTCATGAAACCTGAATGGAATACATTTCTGTGTAAAATGATTGTGAAGTGAACGTTTTTGATTTATATTGCAGCATTTTGACAACTCATGCAAGTATATAATTTGCAAAAATTCAGCTTCGATGAATCCCTAAGGTTTTTTATTTTTTTTACATTTATTTCTTTATTTATTTATTGAACAAATGTATTGTTCTTTTTCATTTTTGCAGTGTAAGACTTCTTTTAAAAAAACAATTAAATCAGCTCCAGTGCTTCCCACATATAGACTTTACAGGGGCGCAGCACCCTGTGTATATTACCGGGTGTCCAAAAATATTTAGTGATGTAGTTTTTTTTTTGTTTGTTTGTTTTTTTACTATTATTATCATCCTTTTGCAATATATTGTACCCGCCTAATATAACAAACATCCACAATCGATTAAGTAGCGGAAAATATTCTCTTGTTTACCCGTTTCGTTCTGTGTGCACGAGACCAGTCAGCACGCCCACAGACAATCTTACTTGCTCTGCCGACCCACAGAGACCAGTCTTATTGGCATTTAAAAAAATATGTCCAGACGGGTTTTTAAATTTCCTAAAATGTCCAGGATTCAGCTTTTGCTTTCTAAAGCTGTAGTTTGTTAATCACATGTGTTTTTGCATTACCTTTTTACAGTATTTAAACCTACTTTCGTTTGGCTTTGCAGCTGATTGCACACGTTCAATAATTCATTCTTGAATCTAAACGACTCAGAAAAACTTTACTATATAATCGGAGAGGACAAAATAACTGGTCTAAACTGGTTAATCAGCGCATTTGCCACATTTAATTAACTTACACGTTTTAATCTTTTAATTTTTTAAAAATTATTTTCATTTTTATAATTTTTAAAGATATTGTCTGTAATTCTGTGTAATTTTTCTGTCGTTTATTTCTCTTTTTCTGTATATTTTATTAATTTGATGATGTCATTAGGGTATATTACATAGTCTATTATATATATATATATATATGCTTTGGTATTCAAGTTTTCTTTGAACTTGAAAGTAATAATACATTTTTTACAAGGTTTTTTCACATTTATTTCTTTATTTATTTATTGAGCAAATGTATTGTTCTTTTTCATTTTTGCAGTGTAAGACTTCTTTAAAAAAAAAAATAATTATGTCCAGTGCTTCCCACACATAGACTTTACAGGGGTGCACCGCCCTGTGTATATTAACGGCCGGCCACATTTAGTGACCCAGTTTTTTTTTTTTTTTTTTTTTTTTTAATATTATTATCATCCTTTTACAATATATTGTACTCACCTAATATAACAAACATCCACAATCGATTAAGTAGCGGAAAATATTCTCTTGTTTACCCGTTTAGTTCTGTCAGCACTCCCACAGACAATCTTACTCTTTCTGCCGACCCACAGAGACAAGTCTTATTGGCATTTAAAAAAATTGTCCGGCCAGGTTTCTAAATTTCCTAAAATGTCCAGGCTTTGCAGCTGACTGCACACGTTCAATAATTCATTCTTGAATCTAAACAACTCAGAAAAACTTTACTATATACTCAGAGAGGACAAAAATCTGGTCTAAACTGGTTAATCAACACATTTGCCACATTTAATTAATCTACACGTTTTAATCCTTTAATTTAAAAAAATATATATTTTAATTTTTATAATTTTTAAAGATATTGTCTGTAATTCTGTGTAATTCTTCTGTCGTTTATTTCTCATTTGCTGTATATTTTATTAATTTGATGATGTCATTAGGCTATATTACATTTTTATATTACTATTTTATATATACTGTATGCTTTGGTATTCAAGAATTCTTTGAACTTGAAAGTAATAATAAATTAAATCATTGTTAAATTAAATTGTTTTGTTTATTGTATATAGTTAACTATTTATGTGATGTGGGTAAATGGTGTGTTTCAACCTTGCTACCACCACAAGTATATTTTAAATCTATGGGAAGCACTGAGCTCTGATTCCAATTACAGATTTTTGTCTCAACATTTTATTTATTTTTACATACATTCGGTAATTTTTAAAATACCATGATAATGATATATTGTTTATCAAGTGTGCTTTAAAAATGCAAAGTTTTAACCATATGCATTGACAACTTTCTTTTGTTAAGTCCAGTGATGCTTGGACCCCAACATTCATCAAAATATTTCCGAAATGTGACCGCATTGTAATCTTTTGCTAAACTATCTTTTTCTATTACTTTACACAGTCATTTGTGCTGCTTGCGTTCCATGATTGAGGCCTTGTGATTGCCAGAAATAAGCTGGAAGACACTTGATGTTATAAAGACTGAAATTACGGTCAGAGTGCGAATGTTTTGTAAATATTAAAACTGAAGCATACACTTAGCTGGGAAGAAAGTCAATTTATAAATGTCAAGTGCACTTAATCCAGGTCACAGGAGCTGCTAACATTTGCACAGTGCAGAGAAGACAAACGCCCTGGGTCGTCCCATCAGTCTCTCCTGTCACTGTGTGTCATTATGACTCTCATGCCTGTCACTTCAACAAAGCAATCTGCGCTGTTGGTGCGATGGACGTTCTGCACCTCATTTTCGCTTGCTCTGTCTCTCTCTCTTCCTTCTCTCTTATCATGTCTCATGTTTTTCCAGCTCTGACTCAGATGGTTCAACACACATTCACAAGATTTCAAGCGAATGGCAGCCATTTTGTCTTTAAGAATGAAAAAAACAGCAACAACAAAAACTTTGAGCCCTCTTTAATCACAGCAACTTTACAACATGGTGTTGGTGCATGCTTTGTGTTAGATATTCTTCTGTCTGTCTGTTTGTTTGTGTGCTTGTTGTTATCAAATGTATATGTGTATTAACTAGTGAAGTTAATATGTTTCTTTCAATAGAGGCACATCCAATACTGTTCTGAAATCACTGAACTTATTAATCCTGTTCCTGTAGATCTCGCCTAAATACAGATTTACTAGCTACGTTTTTTACTATTTTTATGGCCATTTTTTTATGCGCATAAAAAAATCAGTTGATGGACACCAAGATGCGTATAAATTTTGAAAATGCACACAAAAAGCATGTGTGTGTAACAGAGTAGCATAAACTTTTTATCTGCTAAGAAAAGATGCGGATAAAATACGATGGAAACACTTTTACCAAACATATTCCAGTATGTCATTAAAAAAAGTCACGAGATTTAGTTATTAAAGATCATGTGATGATAAAAAATATCTGTGAATGGACAAACCAGCAGGCTGAGCACATTGTAAAGCTTCTGAAATAGACTGATTTCACGCTGCCGCCGTTTTAGACAGCGAAATCGAGGCTGCGGTGGGAAGAAACCCGGAAGTATCGCCTGAGTCACACAGGAATGTTGTGTACCTGGCTGTCTTATCAGCAAAGAGAAAGTGACTAAAATGTATACTCTTACCAGCTTCCGACTGACCCGAAGGTCCGTTCTGAATGAATAGTGAAAATGAAAAGGGATATCAGATCTCATTTTCAGCAAAGTTAAGGGAAATGGTTCTAGTTAGCTAACGTTTTCTTTCCCAAACACACATTTTAGATACCATTCATCAAACTCGTTAATGAACTGCTTCTTTCACTATATTAGACTCGTCACGATACAAAATTTCAGTTCTGAAATGTAAAAAAAAACTCAGTTTCCCGTTAATATTTAAGGCACTGTTGGTGGTGATTTGCTGTTGTGTTCACATGCTCAACAGAAATGACTGTGATTGGTCATCAGTTCACCACACTTGCGGCACTTCACTGATGTTTACCGAGTGCAAACACAGACGAGCGATCCGCTTGAATCGACTGATCTTAACGGCTTTAAAACGATCCAGTGTCTGTGTTTCTTTGTTTGCAATCTTTGAGGAGCGGTTAAATAATGACCTTCACTGTCAATCACAGTCATTTCTGTTGAGCACTGGTGAATACTATGGCAAATCAGCGCTGCTTATGAACACGCTCAACGGCACTTAAATGTTAGCGGGAAACTTCAGTATCAGGACAACACTATTACACTATTATTTAGGACTGCATTGTTTTACCTCTCACTGGGTTACATAGGATGAAGCAGGGAAGCCCCCACGGTGTTTTTCTGCTGACATGAACTGAAGTCTAGGAGGACACTTAAGCGTATTACTCTTAAAGTGACGTTGTTTGATGCCTAATATGCTTTTAATTGTTTAAATTAAACTTAACAGAATGATATTAAACTGATGTTTACACAATTTCTGCATGTTGAAATCGCGGCAACAGCTGGAGGTTTGTAATACACAGCATGTTGTTGCAATGTTTACAGTGCTGATCCTTTACTTCCGAATTTCTTACCACCGCAGCCTCACTTTTGTGTTTTAAAATGGTGCCCGCATGAAATAAGCGTATGTTGTTTTGGTTTATTGTAAAACACCTTAACCCAGGGGTGTCCAAACTCGGTCCTGGAGGGCCGGTGTCCTGCAGATTTTAGCTCCAACTTGCCTCAACACACCTGCAAAGACGTTTCTAGAAAGTCTAGTAAGTGCTTGATTAGCTACCCCAGGTGTGTTTGATTGAGGTTGGAACTAAACTTTGCAGGAAACTGGCCCTCCAGGACCGAGCTTGGACATCCCTGCCTTAACCATTTCAATATTAGTGTTATTATAAAGCGCATCCTGAAAGTATTCATAGCACTTCACTTTTTCCATATTTTTTATGTTGCAGCCTTATTCCAAAAGGCATTAAATTCATTTATTTCCTCAAAATTCTACACACAATACCCCGTAATGACAATCTAAAAAAAGATTTTTTGAAATTGATGCAAATTCATTAAAAATAAAAAAAACTGAAAAATCACATGTGCATAAGTATTCTATTAGTATTACATTAGTATTACTGTTAGTAAGCTGACTGCACACGACAGTCACGAGAGCAACATTGAATAATTCATTCTTGAATCTAATCGACTAATCAAATCGAGAAAAACTACTAAATACTCTGAAAGGACAAAATGACTGGTCTAAACTGGCTGCAAAATATATGTACACTATTAGTAATGTATAATCAATGCAATTGCCTTATTTAAATAATCTACACGTTTTAATCTTATCATTATAATTTTGGAGAGATTGTCTGTAATTCTCTATTTTCCCTGTCATTTATTTCTCATTTGCTTTATAATTGATTAATTTGATGATGTCATTAGGCTATATTACATAGGTTATTTTATATCTAAAATGTTTTGGTATTTAAGTTTCTTTGAACTTGAAAGTAATAATAATAACATTATTATATAAAAATTAAATTATGTTTTGTTTGTCGCATATAGTTAACTATTTATGTGATGTGGGTAAATGGTGTTTCAATACAGCTACCACCGCAATTATATTTCAAATCTATGGGCAGCACTGCACATGTAATAATATATTCATATTATTTTATGTATTTATTCAAATAGAAATAGTAAGACTCATGGTAACGTAATTGTATATGAAACTGAGTAAAGTATTATTTTTTTATGAGTAAAATAGAAATAAAATTCAAAATTAAACAACAATGAACATATGAATATATATATATATATATATATATATATATATATATATATATATATAAAATCTTCATTTTGTCAAAATCTACTTACATAAGTTACTTAACTGAACTTAACTTGACATTTATCTGATTTACAACATACAAACAATTGCATTGATATACACAATGAAACAGTTACTATGTTACTTTAAATATATTTCATTTCTGTTTCATTTGAAGGACATTAATGAACACAACAAAAGACTGACATGTTATTACATTCCTGTAATTGCTATTTAAACAACTAGAAAGCTGTAAACTGCAGGCTTCTACTCTGAATAATCTTCCTCTGCAGGAAAAAAAAACATCCGTGAGCAGTGTCTGACTTCTCCCGGCACTGTCAGAAATCCCTTAAACTTGCAGTTAGTGAATGTGACAGAGAATCAGCATTTGGAGAGAAAAAAAAAATCCATCTGCAGGTCTTTTGGGACTTTGTCACTTTTGATGTCATAAAAATGAGAAATTGAGCTCCTAATTCTTAGCAGTCAGATATTCAAAGGCATTCTAATCCCTCATAAGCGCTCGCTCTCTCTTTCTCTCGCTCGTTTCAAGTATCAAGTAGTCATTTTCACTTGGAAGTTGAACAACTAAAAGATATGATTAAACTCTCCATTAACGTCATCGAGTGCCGGCCGTTGACATCCATTTCGATTCTCCATTGGGAGGCCAAACACATCCGGCATCCGGCTCTATTTCTGGACATTTCGATCCCATCGTTACCTTGATTGGAACAGTGCCTGCTATTGAAAGCATGTTAGAAATGTATGTGCGTGTGATTGCAGTCCATGATGGTAGATGCTAGTGTGAGAAATGAGCCTGATTGGATGGTTCATTTGTTCTCCTTTGTAGAGCCAAGCCGAGGCGCACTACAAAGGCAGTAAACATGCCAAGAAGCTCAAAGCACAGGAGTCACCGAAAAATAAGCAGAAAAGTGCAGCCGCCCAGGACAGCGGCGCTAAGACAATCACCAGCACCTCCACCACCACCTCCTCCTGCACTGCAGTCACTGCCAGCTGCTCTGACCAAACAGGTTAATAGCTCCTTTTGTTCTTGCTCCACATCACCTGTCCTGTCTTCTCTCTCCACTCCTTCCCCCTCCGTATCTGTTGACTTCCATCAGGGTCAGAAATTAGAAGATCGGGCAAAAATGCCACTAAAACAGGCAAAAAATCCATCAAAACAAGCTAGAAAATGTAAGATATGGGCAAAAATGATTACAGTGAATCATGAAATTAAATAAACTCTATGTATGTGTTCACTTCCATCAGAGTTCAGAAATTAACAAGGCTTGTGCCAGAAATGCCCTCCAAATAATACAAAATTATGCAAAAATGAAAGAAAAGCAGATTATTCAACTCAAGTCTTAAATGCTATCGTGATTTAACCTCCTAGGGCTTAGTGACCACATATGTGGACAGCACATTTTAGCTCTTATGTCCACAGTTGTATACTTTGAATGCTTTATATTTTGTTACAGACATACAGAGTCATCCTGCTACTGTTTTGTAGCTTATCAAATGTACCCAAACACTATTTTTACTGTCCAAAATGGGCAAAATATTTAGTTTTTACTCTCAAAAACATGTTCAAAAAATATGTGTGTATGTGTTATTAACCACGAGTCCACATATATGGACATCATTTTTCTCTAAAAGTACATCATTAGGTCCACACGGAATCTGCACGCGCAGAATTCAGCAGATTTTCAGCCCATTATTGATTCTGTTTATTTACTGGTGTAAATATGTGTACATGTATATTTATTCAGTTTTTAAATTAATATCAGTAATAATATTGACTAATATGAAAATGTTCATATGATTTATTTACAATACAGTTTGTAAAGTTATATTTTCTGTCTTTTAGTAGAGATTTTATATGAGAGACTTGCTTTGTTTACCAAATAAAGTGGATCTAATTGGATTCACATTGTAAACATTAAATAAAAGTTTAAAAGGTATTACTTTTTATTTCATATATTAAGGTTTTAGTTATGATACCCCCAAGGTCATTCTGCATAAATCCGCAGATTTTTAACAAAATACTCAGCAGAAATAGCAAAAAATGTCCGCAGATTCTGTCTGGCCCTAATGATACTTAGGTTTTATTCTAATTATGTTCTAATCATGCCTCAGGAAGTTAAATGAACTTTGAAAAGTTTTGTCAACACTGTATTAAAATCAATTTGCTGCCATTTTTTTTAGTTGAATCAACTTAACCTTTGTGGTCATGTTAACTTACACCAATCAAACTGACTAAAAATATGAATTTACTCTGTTAAATAAACAAACTAGGTTGAAACCTCACTACTTTATATCATTGTTATATTGTCACATCATTTTTACAGTGAATTCAGGGCAGTAGTTAGATTTACAAACCCCATTTTTGCAGTGTTGAGTGTTACAGCCAATCACATGCATTATTATTGAGCTTATGAATGCAGAAGCCAGTCAAAAGTGTTTAGACTGGTCATTTTATTAATGCATTTATAAATGTGCTCACTGGCTAAATTTGTACACACTTACAAACGATCAAATATAAACAACAAAGTTCTACAATTATGTAGGTAACATTAGTTTTGCAGCTTTAATTTAATTGTAAGAGGAGTTTTTGATGATGTTTTGTCTGTAGACATTGACATGGCATTTTTCTAAATACACTGTATTTTATGATTGACATTAACGATCATTATTACTATATCAAGAGCAATTATTGACAATGATGGATTTTTTTTAGATCTATTTTTCAGTTCTGACATATAATTGAAATTTTAATTGTATAAAAACACAGTTATTAACTGCTGTATTATAAAAAGTAATTAGTAGAGTTTACTTTAAAAAGTGAGTAAACTTGTTGTCTCAAATGTCTCAAGTAAATGTGTATGTCTGTATGGGGTGTGAAACTATGGAATAGTTTAGAACAGAGTCTCAAACAATGTCAGGATATTAATCAATTTAAAAAGTTGTATAAATACATATTATTAAAGGCATATAATGATGAAGGTGATTGAAAAAGGATAAAATCAGGAAGGTTTGATGAAATTTATGTTTTGATTTTTGACTTATTTATTTACTTATTAATTTTTTTATTTATTTTTTTTTGTTATAAATTGCAAATGTATAAATGGAATCTAACATGTAATATGTTGAAGATGCCAAAAGGATAAAATATGTCCAATGTAAAAAGAAGAGATAAGTAAAAAAAAAAGAAATAAGTTTAAGTAATAGATGAATGATGTGTGGTAATGGGGTGGGAAAATAATAAGCTTGTGCTTCATCCTGCTCCATTTTCGACCATGTTGAAATGTATCTTTTGTTAAAGATATTTTATGTATGATATATTTTTGTTCGAAAATAAACTAAATCAAATCAAATCAAACGGACAGTGCGTAATTATAAAATACAGTTCACTCACTTATTTAAGTAACTATCACTTTATAGAGTTTCACTTAACAGTTTATAGTATTCTATTTGATTTTGACTGCAGTTTCATTTATATTTGATAATGTACACTGTCATTTTGAATAATTGTGCACTGTTATGATGATTACATTGGTGATTTCATAATGAAAGCAGGGACTATTGATTAAAGTTATTTGGTTTTACGCAATATTTGTGTTTGCTCACGGGTGTAAATCCCAGGGGAGACAGAGGGGACGTGTGTCCACACATTCAAGGGTTGTCCCATCCCCCACAAAAACAATTGTTTAAAATAAATTGCATTTTCTATTGTGAAAAATATATGTAAGGATACCTAAAATAATTCTGTAGAAAATAAACAAACAAAACAAATGCATTTAGAAACAGTTGAGTTCCCCCTCCTCTTTATCATAGTGATTTGACCCACTGCCTGCTTTCCCAGTTCATCTCACCTGCTCCACACACACACACACACACACACACACACACACACACACACGAGTCAGGTGTGTGGCTTTGGCTCAGTTAATGTTGAACTCCAGTAAGGAGAGTATTTTATTCAATGTAAACAAAGCGATTCTCTTTAATGTAGTTGATGCAGACTCATTCATAAATCAGTTGCGGTAAAAATGCTGATTACTGATTTAACTGTTCCTGAATGTGCTATATTAGTGGATATTATTTAAAATTATTGTTAAAATTATTATTATTATTAAAATATTTCTTATTTTTACCAGTGATGGGTTGCAGCTGGAAGGGCATCCACTGCGTAAAACATATGCTGGATAAGTTGGCGGTTCATTCCGCTGTGGCGACCCCAGATTAATAAAGGGACTAAGCTGAAAAGAAAATGAATGAATGAGTATTACTTATCTAGTTAGCGTTAGCTTGTTTACAATAGCTTGTTGCATTGTGCATTCCAACTACTGTAACTTGCCAAAGTATATTCCCATGCATTTTTTATTTGTGACGACTTGGGATAATGTTAACTTAACATTAATGGACACAATTAGCATATGGTCTAGCTGTGCATTTACTAAATGGGCTCTGTGCTACATCCGAATGACCCCATTTTGTGTAAAATCAATTTCTATTCTGTCCTTAAGTGTCTTAATTAACGCGGACACTCCTGGACATATGTACATTTGACTGTATTATTTGTGTTCATCAAAATCGCTAATGAGAATATTTTTGATTTATTAATCCCTCTCCCCTGATTTGTCGTTCAGTAAATAGAGTTAATCATTATCATTTTATTCCTAAGCCTCAACTTCATTGGACACCAACCATTCAAATAAAAACTAATATTTCTGAAGATGCCCATGTTAGCACATGCTTTTCTGTATATATGCATATTCAAAATAAGATGTCAAATTAGTACAGATAAATCTGTCTTGTACATTGCATGTTTCTTTGAATGTATACTCAAAAAAAAGCTCTGATTTGCAAAATACACTGTTAAATGCAGAGATATAGTGCAGCTTCATGTGTCAAGTGCTTATGTACAGTAATAAATAAATGTGTTTATGGAATAATGACAATGCATGTCTTCAAAAATGAACATTATTTACTGCCCATCAAGTGGTTCGAAACCTTTATTAGTTACTTTTTTCTGTTGAACACATATGAAGATATTTTGAAGAAAGCTGAAAACAAAATAAACGTTGATTTCCATAGTGGGCAAAATAAATCCAATGGAAGTCAATGATTACAGATTTCCAACATTTTTCAAAATATCTTCTTTTGCTTTTAACAGAACAAAGAAACAAGTAAAGGATGTGAAAAACAAAAAATTTCAATTTGGGGTGAACTATGCCTTTAAGTCAGACTTAAATAGTCATGATGTCCCTGATTGGCCATTAACAGAAAAGTTCATTTCTGACCCTGATCCTCGTGCTTTTATTCTCACCGCTCTAACCCCAAACCTCTGCCTCTGTTTATACTCTCCATCTATGTGTTTATGTGTCCTACTCTATATGTAGTCCTATTTCTCCTCGTAAAAGCACTTGAGGGTGACCAGGGTTATCCTTCAGCTCAAACACGTGCTTGCTGTTGATGTGTAGAGGTAAGAAGCCGCCCTGCTGCGGCAGTAATCTGCCATATGCTTTATAATGTTAACAGCAGATCACTCCTCTCGCAGCTGTGTTTGCTTGTTTCATCATTACCTGCGTATTGAGTTCACCGCACATCATCTTTGTTTGTCGCGTCTAAACGTTTAATTACGAAAAAGGCATGCAGAATTGAAACAAGCGCTCGAATGCGTGCTGGGATGCTGTTATTTTCTTTTTTGTTCTCCTCCCGCTTGGCCTTTGATTTGACTGAATTAGATTTGTGTTCCATTGCAAAGAACATAATCATCTGATCTTTGCTTCATGCTGTGACCCACTCGATTTCAGGCCCTTGTGTCTGATTAAGAATCAAGACTGGGATGTACCAAGACACGTGCCCTACGGGGGGCAAATCTGAGTCGAGACTTTTTTCGAGCTGGCTCTTTTCTGTAGCTGCAGAATGGGAGACAGATTTGGGCGCACCTCATTTATTAGGCGGTGGTGGTCCTCATTGATATGCAGTGTCTTTGCACAAATCAGGCCAAATGAATGTCAGCCTGATTCACAGATGGCTTATGGGTCCTCGCTGTCACGCCATCGTATTAGCAGCGCGTTGAGCTCGGACCGAGACTCGGAGGGGGGCTGCTGTTGCCGTCTCTCTCTTCCCGAACCCTGGCAACACACAATGCAGTCAGATTTAGTTTACATGGGAAAACTTCAAGCACTAAATCATTAAAATTGCTAGCTCCAGTGCTTTACGTAAGAGCCTGTTTTATGTAATGTTTTAGAACTCTGTGTGTTGGAATATTCTGGGATGTGTGCTCACAATAATTGCTCTGCCTTTTTTAGTTAGTTATTTATTTATTTTATTTAGAAATGTTCCACTCTCTCTGACTTTTTCATAAAGGATATGGCAAGGTCAGATTAACATTGCAGTCGCTGCTTGAGCTGCATCCAAACAACCAATTGATATCATTGTGGCTCTGTTCCAAAACCTAGAGAGCTGCCTACATAGATTGTATATAAAGTACATACACTGTACATACTGTAGGCAACAGATATGCCAGTGAATATTTTTGCAACATTGTTCATTTTGAAACTCAAATTTCTATTCGTCAAATGAATTTGAATTTATTATTAAATGGTATAGCCCCTTGAGATGAAACATCTCATTTTTCGAAGGGGGTCCTCAAAGATTAAGCATTTGTTAAAGTATTAAGCAGTACTGCTGTTTTCATCATGGCTGATTTGATGCTTAAGAAATTTTAAATTGACTTCTGAGGGGTCATGTGATGCTGAAGACTGAAGTAATGATGATGAAATTTCAGCTTTGTCTGTAAATAATATTCAGAACTCAGAGGAATAATTTATAACTAAAATTACATTTTAAAATGGATTAAAATAGGAAAGGTTTGTATAAATTATAATAACTAATATAGCTGTAATTAATAAAGTTTTACTGTATTTATTTATTGTAATTACATGCAGCCTTGTTTGATAACTGTGGGCCCTATTATACACCTTGCGTAATAAGGCGAAAGACATGTTTTTGCACAATTAGTTCCTTTTTTTTAGACCAGCGCAACTGTCATTTACATATTTTGTAGTATGTTTAAATCGCAAATCCATTTGTGTTACTTTGTGGACTCATGGGTGTGCAGGTCTAAAAAAAGAGGTGTGTTGAGGCGCATTGTTTGCACGTGGCTATTTTGAGGTACTAAAATAGGCCGCACCATTGACCAACTAAGCTTGTGCTTCATCCTGCTCCATTTTCGATCATGTTGAAATGTATTTTTTGTTAAAGATATTTTATGTATGATATTTGTTTTGTTCGTAAATAAATTAAATAAAATCAAATCAAATTGACCAACTAAAAGCTGGTCTTGGGTCCAGCGCAGAGGGTGTTAGTTGTGCACCTATGCAGGTCCAAAACGCTTACACATTGCTTAATACACAAATTATGTACAGCAATACACAAATATTTTTACATATGAAAAAATTAAAGGATCAAAATGTAACAAAAATTATTATTTTCTACCTAAATATATAAAAACCACTGCCTTCATGCTTTCTTCACCTAGGGGCAGAGATATTCTCATTTTATTCATGACGATTTGCATTTGTATAATGTTATTATTATTAGCAGTGTTATTTATTATATGCATATTTATATTTGTTTTAATAAAAACAAGTTTAGAGTTGTCCACCTGTCAGGTTTGAAACCCATATGCATCTCCATATGGGGTATAAGAATAAGACGTGTGTTTGGATATTACTCAGTTTTTCAACCACACTTCGTTATTAATATTCATTTATTTGTTTGCTGGAAATTTGAACTGAATTTGAAACAAATCTTCGCGCTTAACAGGCTAAATTAAATATGGAGGCTAATGGATACCTTCAGTGGAGTGAGTACAACAGCGTTTCCTTATCCACGAAAGTAAAGGAGTAAAATAAAAGTAAAGTAAGGAGAAAGTAAAGTCTTTACCCACACACAGATGCTCCGTTTAACTGTTTTCTTGCTAGTAAAGCATTCAGTTTATCCACTTACAAAGTCTGCCATGTAAATAGCAAATGTGCCATGGTGTGATGCAACTGACTCTTAAAGGGAATGAGACTCTGTTTGGTTAATACACGTTATGCTAAAAACACACCCATAACTCATTAAGAGAATAAGCACAACCATGTTAGACCATGCACCGGGGCACTGAGCTTATTTTTTCATCCTTAAAATAGCAAAAGTAGATTCGGACACACCCTTAATGCTTTTGCGCCATGCGCTTTAGACTTTGCGCTTAGATCATTTAAATAGAGCCCTATAACATTAAAATCTCACTGACCTCAACCTTTTTTGTATGCTTAATTTTATAAACATACACATTATTAGGTATGTTATTTGTTCTAATATTATATTGCTAACTTTTTAAACTGGTTTATTCAGACTCATTATATTGTTCAAGCTACAGGAGTGCCTTATAAATACTCATATTTTTTCATACCAAGAAAGTAGTGATTAAAAAAGTTAGCCAATTTAAAAATGGACCATTTTATCCAATGTTTGTGTGTGCTGCATATTTGATGCTCATTAGTGTATCACAACAGCTTTACATCAACTGTAAATCTCTTTTCTGTCAGCCTGAATTTTGTATGGTTAATTCCAAACTGAGCCTACTAGGTTTTGAAACAGAGCGTATAATTTCCGTCAGTTTTGAAAAGTTTTACCAAAACTTTGTACTTCATCTCTGATCTGTTTTGTTATTCAGCTACAATGCATCCTTTATGACTCACTGCAAAAAATAGCAGGATCCAGAACAAAGGGGCATATGTCTTCACGTCTATCCACCACGCATTGAAAGATTTGGAATCTAAACCGAAATTTGGAGAAAACAGAAAAATGCAAAAGTGCAGCAGCTCCAGCCTAGAGGTTCAGGTTAGTGTCAGCGGGTGTAATGTCACTGTATGGGGGAACATTAGACTGTTCTGGCTGCTTTGAGTCCTCGGGGAAAGAAAAAAAAAGCAGGAGCAGAGAGTGACATTCATATAAAGCAGCGGAGCATTCCCTCAGAGGCCTGTTAGAGAGTGGGTGGAGAGTACAAGCATCCGACATTGAGTGCTTCATGGGGCCTCCAGCGGCATCTAACGCTATGAGAAGGGTGCGAGGGTTGTGGGCGATCCAGGGGTCACGTCCTATCACATTACTGCACGCAGGACCCAAGCCCTCAATGGTGTTAGGAGAGAGCCTGACCTTACTTGGCTGCACCAGTGTTGGATAGTGGCGTATTATATTTAATCTGCATTATTTTATCTGATCGCAAAAGTTATAGGGTTGTTCCAATACGATACTAGTATCAGAAATATTCGCTGATACTGCAAAAATCCTGGCATCGCATCGGTGAGTATTTGAAATCATAAACTGTTCCGATACCATCTTTTTAAATGAATGCCTACTAGCTTTGCCTAACACTACAAACTAGGGATGTCCCGATCAAGTTTTTTTGCCCTTGAGTCTGAGTCATTTTATTTTGAGTATCTACCAATACCAAAAACCCGATCCAATACTTATATAATAAATAAAAAATAATAAAGAAGAGAAAGAAACAGATCCAGGAGGTTCCTTATTTTTTTATTTAATTCACCTTATTTTAACAATCAACAACTCACTGCTTTTCCAACTCACAGAGCACTTCTCTGAGGTAGCTTGAACATTCTAGTAATAAATAACATAAATCACCTCTTGCAATCCCTAGTTTACAGATCTCACAATGTGCTATGGCAATGTTGTCGTCATCAACTTTATAATACCTCCAGACCGCAGACGTACTAAGATCAGATAGATCAGATAGGGTTGCTGTCCGAAGTTAACAATAATTATTTATATTATTTGTTAAATTTCTCATGGGTGCCACGGTGGCGTAGTGAGTAGCAGGTTCGCCTCACAGCAAAAAGGTCGCTGGTTCGAGCCTCGGTTGGGTCAGTTGGCATTTCTGTGTGGAGTTTGTATGTTCTCCCCGTGGTTGCGTCGGTTTCATTGTATTTCATTAACATCTACCCCTACCCCAACCCTAAACCCAGCCATCACAGTAATGTAAAAACACCAAGTATTATTTATGTTATTTGATAAATTACCCAATAAATGGTATTTTTTTAATGTGTACCCCCTACCCCAACCCCTGATAACCCAACCGTCACAGTACTGTAAAAATATTAATTATTGTTATACAATGTCACAAAAATGATGACATATTGATGTGCATATCCGCAGCTGTATCCTATCTAGACTTTACCACATACTTACGCTTTCTGCTTCAAGCTCCTTCCATGTTCTACTTTGCCGGCAATTAACCAATAGCGTGTCTGCAACAAAGTGATGTCATGTGGCACGTGTTGCTGTTTCTGTGTGTAGTCATGAAGGAGCTCTAACTCTGTGCCACCGCATAACTGATTTCGCAATTGCCACTAAACAATGGTTACTCAGGTCATTAGGAGCCAAAACAAACTCACCCAAAAAGTTTACCCAAAAAAGTTATTTCGAACTTCGTTTCAGCTGGATGTAGTTTGAAATGATGCCGTTTTAGTTTGGTCTTTGATGTCGTTCTTCTTAAATAAAATTTTCAACTTAATACAGAAAGGTTTTTATGCATCTTGACTGTTTTTTACTTGCAAATACAAAGACAAGACACAATTGCAAATGCAAATGGTTTCAAAGTGCAAGTTTTTTGTAAACCATACAAAAATCAAATTTGTGAAAACGGTTCCTTAACATTTGCAAGTACTGGACAACCAAAAACAGTAAAGACACTCATTAATTCCTCAAAGTGATATCACCATCTACTGGCCTGGCATGCATAATACAACATTTTAGCTATTTGTACAGATTCATGTAAACTGATTATTTTCAGTGTTTGTGTCGTCATTTTGCAAAACATTTTTAATAAATTGTTGCCATGTAATCATAACCCATGTTTATTTAAAAAAATGAATGGTTAGATTGTTTTGCCTAAGATGTATTAAATCTAATAGATTAGACCAGGGGTGACCAACCCTGCTCCTGGCGATCGACTGTCCGGCAGATTTCAGTTACAACCCATATCAAACAAACCTGCCTGTAATTATCTAGTGCCGTTCAGGTCCTAATTAATTGGTTCAGGTGTGTTTGATGAGGGTAAGAGCTGAACTCAGCAGGTAAGTCGATCGCCAGGAGCAGGGTTGAGCACCACTGGATTAGACATTAATACAGTAATCAGTAATGCACTATTTGTAAATAATCTACCCATCACTGGTTCTTTATTCATTCATTAATTTTCCTTTTGCTTAGTCCCATTATTCATCAGTTCAGGAATGAACCGCCAACTTATCCAGCGTATGTTTTACACTGCGGATGCCCTTCCAGCTGCAACCCAGTACTGGGAAACACCATACACTCTCATTTACACTCATACACTACGGTCAATTTAGTTTATTCAATTGACCTACTGTTTACTGCATATCTTTGGACTGTGAAACCGGAGCACCCAGAGGGAACCCACACGAACACGAGGAGAACATGCAAACTCCACACAGAAATGCCAACTGACTCAGCCAGGACTCGAACCAGTGACCTTCTTGCTGTGAGGTGACAGTGCTAACCACTGAGCCATCCTGCCGCCCATATCTGCTAATTAAAAATCACTGTGTCATCTGGTTCCTAATATGTTTATGGAAACCAAACATACAAGGCAAGGCAAGTTTATTTAAATAGCACATTTCATACACAGTGGCAATTCAAAGTGCTTTACATAAACAGAAATAAAATGAAGTATAAGAAAATAAAATAAAATAATTAAAAAACTGATTAAACACAGATTAAAATGAGTTAAGACAAGTTATAAAAGAATGAAATGAAAAGAAAGACACAATAGTGTGATCTGTCGGACGTAGCACAGTGCTCATTCAGTAAAGGCACAGCTAAACAGATGTGTTTTCATCCTTGATTTGAATGTGCCTAATGTTGGAGCACATCTGATCATTTCTGGAAGCTGATTCCAGCAGCGGGGGGCGTAATAGCTGAAAGCAGATTCACCCTGCTTTGACTGAACTCTTGGAATTTCTAGTTTATGTGATCCTAATGATCTGAGTGATCTATTAGGTTTGTATTCAGTGAGCATATCTGTAATGTACTGAGGTCCTAGACCATTTAGTGATTTGTAGACAAGTAATAATACTTTAAAATCTATTCTGAAAGTAACTGGGAGCCAGTGTAGAGACCTGAGGACAGGTGTGATGTGCTCTGATTTCCTGGTTCTGGTCAGAATCCTGGCCGCAGCGTTCTGGATGAGCTGCAACTGTCTGACTGTCTTTTTGGGAAGGCCAGTGAGGAGCCCAATACAGTAATCCACCCTGCTGCTGATAAAAGCATGAACAAGTTTCTCTTAGTCTTCACTGGAAACAAAGCATTTAATTCTTGCAATGTTTTTGAGATGATGGTATGCTGGTTTTGCATACAGTAAGTTTAAATTATGTGTAAAGGTGTCTAAACTGCACCATTCACACACAACTGCTGAGGTAGACATGCTTTCAGTGCCTGTATTTGACTGCAGCTCTGAAGAGAAAATCCAGTCTGATATCATGAGGAAACGTAACCATTTTACATATTGTTATTTAAAAAAAGTACGTTTGTTTTACCTACGGATCAAATCTAATAGATTACATTATAAACTGTTTATATTCTGCAATCAGAATATAATTTGTATGATGTAGAATGTACTCTGTAATTTGCAATCAGTATTGCACAGTTATTTGTTAGTAATCTGGTTGTAACTGATCTGACATCTAAACTAGAGTGGTTGCCTGCAGCGAAGGGCCTTATATCAAACCTGAACACACAAAATCGTGAAAAAAAAGACTGAAAGGAGTTGAAAATGTGTCAGCGCACTACACAACACGCTGAGCCCTTCACCACTAACTGTCAGATTTGCTCTTTCCTTGTTTCTCTCTCTCTCTTTCTCTCTCTGTCTTTCTCTTATGTTCCCAGAGAAAAGTACAGAGCCGTTGGCTGCGCACAATGTCCCAGCCTCCCCGCAAGCTTTTGTGCCAGCTCCTGTTGCGCCCGCAGTGGCATTAGTGCCCAGCCCTAGCAAGACGGCACCGGTGCATGCCAGCCCACCCACTGAGCCGACAGGACTCGCGGTGGCCCTGAAGAACACCTCCAAACCAGCAGCGTTGCCAACGGCCCCGTCAGAGCCCAGCGTGGAGTCCGAGGAAGAAAAAGCCAAAAAGCTCCTGTACTGTTCGCTGTGCAAAGTGGCTGTCAACTCCCTCTCACAGCTGGAGGCCCACAACACAGGTGTGGAGAACATCTGCCTCGGCGAGCAATGTCTTTCCCACGGCTCTCTCTGCGATATGCCTTCTTCTTTAAATGTTTCATGAAGTGACCCTTCGAGGCTTGGGAATGTGGAAATGTACTCACAGTTACAACATAAATCACAACCAGTGTGAGGCTCATCATTGATAATGCATGAATAGCTGGAAAATGTAGACAGGGCCCCCACGTTCATGGAAAACCTGATATATTGAGGAATTTTTTTAAAAGCCTGGGAAAGTCATGGGGACTAATTAATTATTAAAAAGTCATGGACATTTATATAGTCGATATAATTTATATGTAGTTAGACTCAGCTTTGAGATATTTCATCTACAAGAAATTACCTCAGAAACATTATCCAGACACACATGGAGGAATTTGATCTTTGGGTTGGTGTCAGACTTTGGCGGATGATATAGCTGCAGAAATATTTTAATGTTTTTTTAGCCTTTTGATGGCATTCGGTATATATCGCATTCATTCGTAAAATATTTATATTATTCATTTGATTTTTTTAAATTAACTAGACTTTCCACCACACATTTGTTATATGTTTAGTTTATACAAAAATGTTAATTATCCCATGATTTACCCTCACCCTCAAGACCTCCTAGGTATAAACGAATTTGTTCTTTTAGTCAAAACAGAGTTGAGTTATAAAATAATCTTGGGGTTTTCCAGCTCTACAAAGGCAAACAGTCCAAAAGAAGTCCAATAAAGCAAAACCACCCATTATTAAAGGTGCAGCATGTAAGTTTGACACTCAGTGCTTGAACTAGGTATTGCATTCCTGGAGCAAAACAAACACAAGCACTGGTTGCCAGATTGACGTCCAACAGCGAGACTATCGAGCCTAAAGGCTGATTTAAACCGTGTTCTATATAAAAGCAACGGCACGCGATAGAAAGAATATTTTCCGCATTAAAAGTAAATCTAATGAGGTTTGCTATAACCAACACCTCGAATTGATATTTTAGAAATGGCTTCTATTTCTCACAGGTGAACAACAGGATAAACTGATCACCTCAGGTACACCTCATGTGCTATATTCAGTGTTAAATGCTAACAATGCGAGTCTGAATGCCAGTTAACATGACATTTATTACCATGTACTGAAAGCAGCAGCAGATAGTTTACCTCAGATCTTGAAATTTTGTAAGAAAGTTTTCCATATTTAAAACTTTTAAACAGTTTTGTGTAACTTAAGCCCCCTTTCCACTACACACAACAAGCAATAGACCAAGAGTAGTTCGGGAGCTGCATGGAGTTCCCAGACTGCGATGTTGTGGACCCAGAGTGGACCTACTACGAGGCATGGGAGGCCTGACAAAATACCCCCATACCCCCCGACCCCCCAACCTATGGTATTTATATACAAGAATGTGAAGGATAAAGTCCAGTGCAAAACTCTATATAGTGTCTATAGAAAAATCCCCAAAATCTACAAAAATATATATATACAAAAATGCAAACTATCAAATCAACAAATAAAATCTAAAGACGGATATATACAACACAAAACAATCAACAAAAACGTAACCACTGTGTATCGTATCCGCTTACTTAAAGAATTGCTCACGGCTCTGCCACAACATGCTCGCTCACCAGGTAAACTGACAATATCATCTCCGTATGCGGAGAATTTCGATCCGATTTTGAGCTGCGGATCTGTTCAAAAATTTTACCTTCTGCGTTTAGACCAGGGGTGCTCAACCCTGTTCCTGGAGATCTACCGTCCTACTGAGTTCAGCTCCAACCCTGATCAAACACACCTGAACTAATTAATTAGGACCCAAACAGCACTTGATAATTTTGATATGGGTTGCAACTGAAATCTGCAGGAAGTTAGATCTCCAGGAACAGGGTTGAGCACCCCTGGTCTAGACCGTATGCGACCAGCCGACCGGATGTGATGTATTCCAGTGTTGCCCAAGCAGGTTCATGTACGTGAGATGAGAAATAAGAGTTTTTTTTTTGTTTTTTTTTATTAGAAAAAGTCTATATTAAAAAAAAAAAACATTCTGTTCATAAATGAGTAATCAAAAATAGAATTATTTTTAATCTTGTCTCAACATTCCCTCCAAAATTTTTAGCAGTCTATGATGAGTTTCTAGTATTCATTGATTTATTCATTCAACCATGGTGAACGCACAGAGAATAAAGGCTCTTGCTTTTGCACTCCTTTATTTCGGACACCACCACGAGAATCAGCTTCCCATGGTGCACGACAAAACTGAATATTAGGGGAGGAATAAATCCTACTAAAATGTACAGATGAGATCATACAAAATAGTCACTAAATTGTTACAAACCGTTCTGCTGGATTGTGTTGGAAAACCATTTTTAGGGTCTAATCTTGTCCTGTTTTTGGTTTGTTTAGATATGTTTGGTCCATGCTCTTTTCAAATGTCAGTTAAATCACATAAGAGATTGGAAGCAGCCAGAATCTTGTCACTTCAGATGTCTCAGACCACTCACTTCAGCTGAACTGCACCAGCACAGCAATCGCACTAGAGTTTGTTCTAATAACACCCAAATCTGCCAAGTGTGAACACACCCTCAAACACAGTTTGAACTGATTCATGGAAACACATCAGGCCAGGAAACCTAATGGCACTCTTGCGTCTCTGACATTTTAATCAGTGATGGTCTTATTTTTACCAATTGAGAGACAAGGAGTCTAATGACTTTAAGAAATTGTGAGTCAATGGCAAATAAAATGCACATGAAATCATCACAGTTTGCTTAATATCATTATTCCTACAACAAAATCACTCTGTGCTTGTACATTCCGCAAACCTAGACTGTAAAAATAAGCAGCAATCAGCACGTAAATTTAAGATCTTGGCAGACTCGATTCAGATATCCAGTGTGAGAAATTAACAAGTGCCAAGTAAAATCAACCAGCCAAAAAAAGCCTAACAGTGGCGCTGAATCAACTGTTTTGTTTCTTCGTTTTTTTTTTTCCCCCAGTGAAAACATCCCTGTTTGTCTGTTTCATCAGGTTCAAAGCACAAAACCATGCTGGAGGCACGAAATGGAGCAGGTCCCATTAAAGCGTACCCCAGACCCGGGTCCAAACTCAAAGTTCAGGCCACACAGCTGAACAAAGGCTCAGGCTTACAGAACAAGACGTTTCATTGTGAAATCTGTGATGTCCACGTCAACTCAGAAATCCAGCTCAAACAGGTATTCACTTGAGTTTCAGTAGCTATGTTTCCATCCAAATATGCAAATGAAATCTATACACAAAACTGGAATATCACATTTAAAGTTTTCAAATAATAATGAAGCATTTCCATCAAGTCAAAGAGAAGCAAATCATCACTTAGAGCCAAATATTTA
The DNA here is from genome assembly GCA_903798035.1 of Danio albolineatus. NCBI lineage: Eukaryota > Metazoa > Chordata > Actinopteri > Cypriniformes > Danionidae > Danio > Danio albolineatus. The sequence continues at coordinate 6,133,260 of CAIGQQ010003610.1, read as the reverse complement.
AAAAGAAAAACAAAGAAGCTGCTTCAGTTTTTTTTCTTATATAATAAATTACTTGCAGCCTTCGAATACAATGCCGACTCACGATGAACATGTTGTGGCGTTTGGAGGCATTAGACGCTCTTTTGTGGAAAGTGACAGGTATGTTTGATGGACAATAAGGTCAGAACTTCTTTAAATGTTCATTCATTCATTTTCTTGTCGGCTTAGTCCCTTTATTAATCCGGGGTCGCCACAGCGGAATGAACCGCCAACTTATCCAGCATTTGTTTTACGCAATGGATGCCCTTCCAGCCGCAACCCATCTCTGGGAAACATCCATACTGAAAAAAAAATCTGATCTTAAACGCTGTGATTTTGTCTTGGGGCTGGCTGACTAAAATTAAGGCCCAATCCCAATTCTACCCCTTAGCCCTTTCCCTTACCCCTAGCCCTCTTTTTGAGTGTTCACGTCAAGGGGTAGTGGTGTCCCAATTCTCTTTATCTTGAAGGCGTAGGGCTGAGAGGCAAGGGGTATACACCCCTTTGAACGAAGATTTTTCAGGACCACACTTAAAATGGAGGGGTACGAAAATTTCCCAGAATACACCTGCCACAACTGAACCCAGAAGTAAGGAGATCCACAAATTAGAATTTTTTGTCATTATTACGAATTTTTACGACAAACAAACATATGTTTTAATATATTCATAACCGTGTTCGTGTTTTACCGTCATGCTTTAAAAAAAAAACACAAAAAAAAAACAAAAACACTAAATTTCACGATCTATAATCCATAATCATAACTCCAGTACAGCAGTCCCACAACATTCTGTCACTCGATGACACTCGAATCCCCTGTCAGTAACGTCTACTGGCTGGGAATGAGCTTTTTACAGTGTCTGCTATAATGTTAATGTTGTTTTCACGTGTTACATAGATAAATATGGCCACTGTGTAAATACACAGTATAGTTCCGATCTTATTGCCACATTAGATCGTTATGATAACATAATATACGCCTTCAGTGATTTCCTGAAGATAAACACCAAAAAATAACATACAGCGTAACTGGAATAACTCCAGCAGTCGTGATCGTCTGATCTCATATGAAGCAAGAGATCGCAATGACATATGATGACGTGTGCAGGTGTTGAAGTGCTGTCCCAATTTTTAGGGGTAAGTTTTGAAGCCCTTCCCCTTAACCCTCGGTTGTAAGGGCCAAGGGGAAGGGGAAGGGGTACAAAAATAGAATTGGGATTGGGCCTAAAAGTCTGTGTGCATATACCACAATAAGTTATTATAAATGGAAAAGGGCCTTCTCCTAATTGATCGACTTCCAATTTTCTTTTGAAATTTAGCACCAGTTTATCATTGAGTGACGATTTTGTTCTCTTGGACTGGTTGGATGGAAACGCTGCTTTATTTGCAAATGTTTGATGCAATATTACAGTTTTGCTCATAAATTTAATGTTCATCTTTAGATGGAAACATGGCTATATTTTATGCACATATTTTTTGTTTATAATTAAAAAGTTTATCCTACTCATTTATGTGCTTATGTTTTTTTATGCACATTTTCAACATTGTTGAACATCTTGTCATTTCTATCAAGCATATTCTTAAAGCAATATTCTAAAATGCACATAACTATAGGTGGATGGAAACATATAGATAATGTTCTCCTGCTTTTTGCATGCTTATTATTAATGCAGTTTACAACAAAACATAATGCATGCAGTGATAAATAATGAAAGCGTTGATGTGATTCTGTTGCTTGATCTTTACCAGACTATATTTGCATACCGAAGAGTTGTGCTTCCTGTTATGCAGTCTAGGCTTTGATAACTGGTACTGAATTAGGTCATAAATGCGAATGAATCACTTACAACTAACGCAAGGTGTTTTGTTCGCAGCACATCTCCAGCAGGCGGCACAAGGACAGAGTGGCAGGCAAACCCACCAAACCCAAATACAGCCCGTACAACAAACAGCAGCGCAGCTCCAGCTCTCTGGCAGTAATGCATTATTTATGCTCTTTATAATCAAGCGCTTTCATCAAGTGTTGCTCGCATCTCAAGTAGCAGTGCTGTGAGGAGTTTGTTCCACACTTTCTAGCCTCTTTGGGATGCTAATGCATCACAAGGGTTTAATGCTCACTTGTCAGTTTTCAGATGATATGCAAAATATGTTTGAAACAACTCACCGTTTGGAGTCCAGCTGGCCCTTCACTAAGCTCCGCCTCCTGTGATTACTCAAACAAGCATTACACAGTGTTGCGGAGGATTCCTTTCAATGACTCTGTTTCATTTGACACAGCTGAAAACATATTATATTTTCTACTCTCTAGTTACTGAATTTGCATATTTTATACTGTAGCCTATCATTTTTGTAAATTCACTTTAAATACTTAAATTGGTAAATAACTGTAATAAATACTTTACAAATGATAATAATCTTTTATTTATTATGAATATTTAATTATTAATATTAATATTCACATTAGTATAGTAATAGTAGATTTATGTTTTATTGCTTACAAAATGTTATTAAATAAAAAAAATTAAGTATACTTCTTAATAAGAATATTTATTTAGGGTGGACGACACGGTGGCGCAGTAGGTGGTGCTGTTGCCTCACAGCAAGAAGGTTCGAGCCTCAGCTGGGTCAGTTGACATTTTTTGTGTGGAGTTTGCATGTTCTCCTTGTGTTGGCGTGGGTTTCCTCCGGGTGCTCCGGTTTCCCCCACAGTCCAAAGATATATAGGTGATTTGGGTAGGCTAAATTGTCCGTAGTGTATGTGTGAATGAGAATGTATGGATGTTTCCCAGAGATGGGTTGCGGCTGGAAGGGCATCCGCTGCGTAAAACACATGCTGGATAAGTTGGCAGTTTATTCCGCTGTGGCGACCCCGGATTAATAAAGGGACTAAAATGAAATGAAAATGAATGAAGAATATTTTCCTTTGGCTTAATCCCTTTATTAACCAGGGGTCGTCACAGCAGAATGAACTGCCAACTTGTCCAGCATATGTTTTTACATAGCTGTATGCTCTTCCAGCTGCAACCCCAGACACACACCATGGCCAATTTAGTTTATTCAATTCACCTATACCGCATGTCTTTGGACTGTGGGGGAAACCGTGACACTGTGACATGACAGTGGTAAACACAGAGCCACCATGTCACCCCATATGTATCTATATTTATAATAATAATAATATCATCCATTTTTTTTTTACTATTTTTTGAAAAGAAATTAGATTGTTGCCATTACAAAATAATATGTATTAAATATGTCTTGTCATATAAATGGTAATCTTGTTCTTTCTCTTCTACTAATTATAATTATCATCAGTATAAAATATAAAAAATATTCTTCATTATCTTTTTATCATTATTCAAAAATTAATTTATGTATTAATTAATGTATTAATAACATTTTTTATTAAAAATGTTTTTTATTTTGCTCATAATTGACTTTTTTTTTTTAATCCATCACTCTTCAGAAGTACATAGTGTATGCAGACAGCATGGTTAATAAAATCAGACTCCTGTAATTAAATATCACTCTAGGCCTTATAATCACTGTCCCTTCAATCAATTAAACAGCCCTAATTTCTTAATTGACATGGACAACGTTCTTCCTTCTCCACTAAGTGATTCAGTGTTTTTCTTTTTCCTCCAGGCCAAACTCGCCCTGCAGAATGACTTGGTGAAGCCCATTTCACCAGCCTTTCTCCCGACACCCTTCTCCACGACCACAGTCCCGTCCATCTCTCTCCACCCTCGCCCCAACGCCTCCATCTTCCAGACGGCTTCACTTCCACACTCGTTTCTCCGTGCCGCTCCCGGACCCATTCGACCCACTACCGGCTCCATCCTGTTTGCGCCTTACTGAGCGGCTGGACTTTTGAAACAATGGTATATTTATTGAAACTTTATCCTCAACCGTCCTCACCATCACGAAACCCCAGGAAGGATGCCGTCTTCGTGAGGACTTTTGCATTAAAAGATTCTAAAAAATAAACAAAAAAAAGGTTTCACTTTAGATTAAATGACCTTAACTACCGTGTGCTTAGATTTAAATTCATAAGTCGGTACATGCACTTATTATATACACAACCTGACAAAAGTCTAGTCGTGGAACCCAGTTGTAAGAGCAACAAATAATAACATGACTTCGAGTTGATCATTTGGAAAAGTGGGAGAACGTAGATTTTTCTGATGAATCATCTGTTGAACTGCATCATAATCATCACATATACTAGAGAAGACCTATTGGGACCTATTGGAAGATTCTCACAGAAATCAGTCAAGTTTGGTGAAGGAAAAATCATGGTTTGGGGGTTAAATTCAGTATGAGGGCGTGCGAGAGATCTGCAGAGTGGATGGCAACATCAACAACCTGAGGTATCAAGACATTTGCTCTGCCTATTACATTACAAACCACAGGAGAGGGCAAATTCTTCAGCAGGATTGCGCTCCTCATACTTCAGCCTCCACATCAAAGTTCCTGAAAGCAAAGAAGATTAAGGTGCTCCAGGATTGGCCAGACCAGTCACCAGACATGAACGTTATTGAGCATGTACAGGGTATGATGGAGGAAAAGGCACTGAAGATGAATCCTAAGATCTTGGTGAACTCTGGCCATTCCAGATGACTTTATTAAGTTATTTGTGTCATTGCAGAGATGTATGGACGCAGTCATCCAAGCTCATAGGAGTCATACACAATATTCATTCTTTTTCCACTGCACCATGACTTTATATTCTATACTGTCCATTATTTCTGTTAAGTGACAAGACTTTTGTCCAAGCAAAGCCAGACCTTACTGTCCTAATTAAATAGATAAAAATCAAGGCATGAACATATTTTATTCTTCTAAAATGAGCATAATCTCGAGACCTTCAAAAAAAGCCACTTCTGATACCAAATGATCAACTAGAAGTCAAGATGTTATTTGTTGTTCCTAAAGCTTGGATAGGCGACAAGAATTTTGTCAGGTAGTGTTACGTACATGTCTTTACATTGTATTTGCATTTTAAAAAGTACCTGCACGTAATTACATATCTGATTAATTACATTTATAATTACACTGTTGACCAATTCCTTTCATCTCAACCCAACTCTAGAATCACCACGGAGACTAAATTAACTAACATTCTAGATTTTTAATAAACTATCCAAGGCTGTGTCCCAATTCGCATATACTATCCATCCTAAATAGTATTCAAAAATAAAATGATTATGTCCTAAATAATTTGTTGAAATAAGTATTTTAAAGATCTACTAATTCTGGTAGAAATTTGAAGTACAGTACTCTAAGACGCTCTTAGTCTTTGCGTCTCAAGACATGATATGAAGCGGTTAGGAAGGGTTTTTAATAAACCTTCTCCCCTGTGTTAAAGTGAGACTTTTATTTCGGTATGTTGGTGAACCTCTAACTGAAATGGAATATTAAGTAGAGGCAAGTCTTTCATTTCCGTATCGTTCCTTCATAGCAAAAAACTAATGGTAGTAGAGGGCATTAATATACATAAATGGGAACTTGAATAAAGATGTGTTTGGTTATTAACTTCTGAATGCATAATAATGCAAACACCTGAGGAGGTTTCCCTGCATGAAAGACCCCTGAATGAAATTAAATATAAAAGGAAATGTAGACAAGATGATTGACAGTGACTAAGCAATGTAACGGCCCATTAATGAAGAAGTAGGATATCCCAAACCTTACATACTTTGTTACACGCTCGAAAGTATTTTAGGACGTGGTAGAAGTGGTCAAATTGAGATGTCGCTCAATCATTAACGTTTATTTAAATAATCTTATTTACAATCCCCTGCTGTTTAAGGTTATTTGGAAAAAACAGATTCAATTGGAGCATTTATGTCATTATTCCCATATGTACTGTAATGCCTTTATTTTCATGCTGCCATTTTTGTCTCGTTTATGTTTTAGCATACAGTGTTGCCAAGCCCAGCAGGCACAGGACAACAACATGACGTCAGATTGACATTGTATCCCAACGTTATAGGGATGTTGCAGTTTGTTTGGAAATGAAAATCGAGTCGACGTCAGAACTCAACATCAAGTCAATGTCCAACGTCCAACCTAAAATAAACCAAATATCAACATCAACTGATGTTACAGCTTGACGTTGTGTGGATGTTACCACTACACATCAATCAAATGTTAGATTTTGGTTGACATACCTGACGAATAAATCAATGTGACGTTGGTTTAAGATGATGGCTCGGCGTTGGATTTTGGTCATTTCCAACACACTCTAAAACTAACCAAATATCAACATCATTTGAGACTGTTATTGGATGTCAAAACATTGTTGGCTCGACGTTGTCACTGAAAAATAAACATTGATATACAAAATAAACAATAACAAAAATAAACAAAACAAAAATAAACAAAATAACATTGTCCTTAGACGCTGGCAAGACATTGAATTTTAGTCACCTGACGTCACAACCTAAATCTTACCTAATATTAACATCTTATGACGTTGTGTGGCTGCTGAGAACGCTTTTCAACCAATGAGACAACCGTAATCAGTTTTAGTCACAAACTAATGCAGTTTATAGACACCAAACATGTATTAGAAGCACAAAATGCCATGAGTGATGTAACAACGTTTTCAGGAATCAAGACAGTGGCATTATATAGTGTCAAATACAAACATTTCAGAACAGTAGATTAAAACAGTAGTCATGTACAAGGGGACATTTCAACCAATGGTGGTTTTAAGTACACTTTGCGTGTGGTAATGCCCATTTATTTAACTTCATAACTGCCACTAACAGCAAAGGAGAACCTATTTTGAGTGCACGAGAGTGTTTGACGTAGTGGCAGTTGGTCAAATATTTCTAACCTAGCCTATAATAAATAATAAATGTTGATAAAGCAAGTTGCGATCAGTGGACGCGCTCCATCGGCTCGATAACCTTAATATTACTTTGTACTGTGTGCTATATGCTGCGGTTTTCATATCTTGTGTGCATGATGGTCAAACAAATCTAAACATTATTTTCACCCCAACGCAATTTAATAGGGCACTATAAAGGCTAAAGTACTTAATTCTTATATTTGCTTAATTTTTGCAGCATAGGGCTACTTCTCACCATGGATTGTATCTTACAAACAGTAGTGTAAAATCGTGTTTATTGCTAAGAAAACTGAAACAAACCAACAAAAGTATAACTTAATTGAACACACCCCATGACATAAGGTACAGTACACATAGTGCTGTCCTATTGTGGAAAGGCAAAGATGAAAATCTATGGTTAAAGCGCCACCCAGCGGCCAAAAGCTGTTGGCACACGTAAATACAGCCGCCGCGGCGTCACGAACGGCGGTAAAATGGACGTTTTGAACTAGAGACATCTGTAGGTATACAACAACCCCTGGTGCTTCTAGTGTTGAAATATCCATCGATGTTTTCATAACACTATAAGTACATTTGTTTTTTGATGTAGGTACATGTTAGTTAAGGGCACTTGATATAAAGTGAAACCAAAAAAAAAAGTGTTGAACTGCTTCCTGAAAGACTTGAATTATCGTGGTCTTCCTTTTCAACTCAATTCAACTCAACCAACCGTGGACAAGCACACGTCTTGAGGCGCTGTCGGAAACAATCCCAGATCTTACCGTAGGTGTTCGGTCAAAGGCTTGATGTTGTCAGAGAGCCTGTGATGCAGTTTTTTGGCCCGTGTGCTGTCTTGTATCGTGTAGTCAATAAGCTCAATCACCAGTACTTCAGTGCCGTCCACTGTTTTCCCCCTTTTCTCTAACTGGAAACACAACGTTTTTCTTCTCCATGTGTGTTCGGCTTCCTCCTTTTTTCCTCATATAAATAAAATCTACTCGTTTTCATCACAAAACAATCTCTATTTTTATTTTTTGTGTGTAATAGGAAAATGTGGGCCTTTCACCTCTCTGTGATTTCCTTATTCGTCTTGAGACTTGCAGATCTCTGACGATGCAATAATGTATAGATCGTTCAATATTGATATTCTCCATAGTGTATTTAATGTTTACCTACCAGGCGGCAATACTAGTTGTATTTTATGAGCTGGGGGAGGCACTAAGAGAACTAGGTACATTATTTTTAGAGAACAAGAAAGAACAATTTCCATTCACTGAGAACTTCTTTATTTGACTGTGGAATTTCATAGTCCATAGTATATAAAATATATGTATGTATGTATGTATGTATGTATGAGAGTCTGTACATAAAGAAACTACATTTTCAATAAAATAATATATTTAATTCATGACTTCTTCATGAATTTATACTGTATGTTTCTTTTAGTCGTAATGAAATGTTTAGCTTTATGAATATGAAACATATTTTCAAATCCTGTTTTTTTATTGCTGTTTCTACTGTATGTTTTGAGTTGCTTTATTGGTGCAGGAGATTTGTTTGTTTAAAGTGATTAAATCTTTCAGTGTTGTGTAATTTGATTATGGTTTTAAATGCTTTTTCATAGTCTCTAGTCTTTTTCTGTATGTATATGTTCATCTCCTGGAAGAATGACTGATATAATTAACATGATGGTATCTCGGTTCTATGTTTGCACAGCAAATTAATGAATCATGAAATAATGGCGTCGTGCTTTTATGTATTCGTTTTAAAATCAGGAATGTGATTAGTCAGTGTCAGCTTTTCATGGGGTTGAAGGGGGTTTTCACACCTACCTTATTTAGTTCTGTTGTATCGCACTAGAGTTTGGTGTGTAGCAATCACACTCGGGTGCGCACCGAAAGCGGACCAAAAAAGCGTACTAAGACCTAAGACATGGTCTCTGTACGCTTTCAAACGAACCCTGAAGCGGTTAATTTGTGGCGAGAACATGATCCGAACGGACCCAACCGAAAAAAGTACTGCACCTTGTTGGCCTAATCCAGCTGCCGTAGTCCGATGCACTGTCCCATCTTATGAGGTTTTGAGGACAAATATTTGTTGACAGTGATTTACAATCAATTTTAAACAGAGATAGAACATTACCTAATGGATGGTTGGTAATATTTCCAGAAGATGACCATGTCACCGTTTAGCTAAATTAATTCACGTCTCCTCCTAATGCCTTCGCCGAATGCAATGCATTAAAACATTTTCCAGCCGCAGCTGTGCTTCATTCTTGAAATGTATAGCTTGTCTAAAGTGATGTATACAAACTATATAGTATACTATGACCAGAGATACAATCAACAAGTGCAGCAACATTTTGTGTCTGCCAGACTGTTTACTTGCCAGAGTTCCATTGGCATTTACCCGCAGGCTAATTCTGACCAATTGAAAAGCAGTTTAGGAAATACGTTCAATAACATCTGGCCAATGAGTGATGTGGATTTTGTCACATGACTACATTTTGGTTCTTTTCAGCTGGTTAGGACCAAAGCAATCAGCGTGGTGTGAAAAGGAACCAAAACAGCAGAAAAATGCCATAATGTATTGTTTGTTGCCCTTGGTCTTGACTTAATGAACTGAACCACAAAGTCTGATGCTTCAGTTTTGCTTTTTTTGTATTAATAATTATTCATCCTTCTTTCATTACAAATGATTGTTTTAAAATCTCGAGTTCAAAAGCTCCTTATGAACTTGAAAAAGCCTTTGTTTTCTGGCATTATTAATGTTGGAAATTTAACAATTCCTATTCGTTTTGTCAGATTTTTTGAATGTTTTTTTTTTCACAGTTAAAACTATTTCTATTGATATTTTTAAACCAGTATGTTTGTATCTTTACGGTATATATTTCTTTTTCGAAATGCATCAGCTGAAAAAGGACGTGTTTTTAACGTTTGTTCTCTAGTGTATAGTCAGACAAAATGCTCCATTGTAGTGTCTGCATTAAATTAAACGTACAAGTGTTTTATAGACATTGAAACCATATTAACAACAAACAAAGTGTCTTTTTAATGTCATAATTAAATTCAATTTCAAAATATGAAACAAGCTACATTTCAAAAGAATAATGTAATAAAATGTTTGATAATAGTGATGATGCTAAAAATATAAACATATTCATAAAGGCAGCAACTCTCCAAAACTCTACATTTATTCTAAAGCTTTGTGATAGCCTTTTTAAGTTCATAAATTAGTATTTTTGGAGCTTTGGTGTTGCCACCTTTATCAATATTTTTGCACTTTTTGTTGCACCCATTTAGATTGATGTGTGTGTGCTTTAGTGTATTTTTTTCATGCTAAAAATATTTAAATATTCTGTAATAAAAATGTAATTATATATATATATATATATATATATATATATATATATATATATATAATATATATATAATATATATAAATATATATATATATATATATATATATACTACCGCTTTATATGGTACACCTTACTAATACAGTGTTTGACTCACTTTTGCCTTCAGAACTGCCTTATCCCTTCTTGGCACAGATTCAACAAGGAGATATTCCTCTGAGCTTTTGGTCCATATTGAGATGATAGCATCACACAGTTGCTGCAGATTTGTCGGCTGCACATCCATGATGTGAATCCCCCTTTCACCACATCCCAGAAGTGCATTTTGAGATCTGGTGACTGTGGAGGCCATTTGAGTACATTGAACCCATTGTCATGTTCAAGAAACCAGTCTGAGATGATTCGCACTTTACGACATGGCGTGTTATCCTGCTGGAAGTAGCCATCAGAAGATCAGCAACAGTACTCAGGTAGGCTGTGGCATTGACACAATGCTCAATTGGTACACATATGCCCAAAGTGTGCCAAAAAAACATCCCCCACACCATTACACCACCACAACCAGCCTGAACCGTTGATACATGGCAGGATGGATCCATGCTGTTGACGCTAAATTCTGAACCTACCATCCAAATGTTGCAGCAGAAATTGAGACGCATCAGACCAGGCAACGTTTCTCCAATCCTCTGTTGTCCAATTTTAGTGAGCCAGTGTGAATTGTAGCCTTAGTTTCCTGTTCCCAGCTGACAGGAGAGGCACCCTGTGTGGTCTTCTGCTGCTGTAGCCATCTGCCTCAAGGTTGGATGTGTTGTGCGTTCAAAGATGCTCTTCTGCATACCTCAGTTGTAACAAGTGGTTATTAGAGTTACTGTTGCCATTCTATTAGCTGGAACCAGTCTGGCCATTCTCCTCTGACCTCTGGCATCAGCAAGGCATTTGTGCCCACAGAACTGCCACTCACTAGATATTTTCTCTTTTTTGGACCATTCTCTGTAAACCCTACAGATGGTTGTGCGTGAAAGTCCCACTAGATCAACAGTTTCTGAAATACTCAGACCAGTCCATGTGGCACCAACAACCATGCCACGTTCAAAGCCACTTGAATCCCCTTCCTTCCCCATTCTGATGCTCGGTTTGAACTACAGCAGATCCTCTTGACCGCGTCTACATGCCTATATAAATCATTGTTAGAATGCTGTAATGTTTAAATAATTTTCGGTTAAAGATGCGTGAGGGTCATGTGACCATCAGGAAGAACGCAGCATCTCATTACTCACAGGACGCGTTCTCTGTTCTCGTGTTCATTTATGATGACCTGGCAAGACTGATCTTCTCTCGAACTCAAGTCCATTCTCTGCATTCTTGGAATTGAGAAACAGCCCATGATCATCATTCTTTGGTGAAAAATTGAAATGAAACAAATTTTCAAACGATACAGGACATACTGCATTCGATTTAAAAATGAAACAAACATTACACTGTTATTGATGCCTGAGAAGCCCTTTTCGTGTTTGACCCAAGTGTACATTGTGAAAACATTTGTGTAGTGCATGCCAAGCACATGTGTCATCGCTATTTATATTTGTTGTGGCATTTCGATTCAGCAGCTTGCTATTTCTGCCATATTGTGTCTTCATTTGTCATCATAATTTGCCTGTGATTATGTATGCAATGACAAGTGCAATAAGTGGCAGATCAGGCTGTGTGATTGCTGCTATAACGCCATTGGCCTTCACCTCTGCTTTTCACAGGGATTGTGATATTAATGCCGGCTGACAGATGTCCGGCTCTCAGAGAGACGCTCAATCCTCCTGACAGACTCCTTCAAACCCTGGGATGAGCCAGTCAAAAACAACAGTTCAACGGGTACAAAACACCCCCTGCCCTGCAGCACTGTCACCCTTGGCATTAATAAAATGAAGGTGCTACATTCCTCCTACAGGACTTTTAGAGATGTAAGTGTTGGGTTTAATTTCACGATGGCTTAAAGAAAAAATGCTCTCAGTTTACCAGGGGAAGAAAGTGGCCATGCAGGGAACAAACCCACAAGGAACGCCATGAATATTGTGTTTTACATCTGATTGTTTCAAGGCCTCATGATATCCTCCACACTATGCACTTGAACATATAAAAGCAATGATCACCTCTTTCACTGAGTTTTGAGAGTTTTAATCAGCCTCATTATACCTGGTCAAAAGTAACCACCATAGGAAATGAATTGGTATTGTTACATATTGAGTAACTTATTTTGACAATGCTGGTGTGTATTGTTCCCGTGTGTTGTATCCTCCCTTATCTGTCTCTTTCAGGTGCATCTGTGAGAGTGGCGGCGCCCATTATAAAAGCACGCTGTTGGCGCTGTTCACCGAGTTCTCTTCCTGTTTCCCCTCGCTGTTGTGTGTGAGAAGATCGCTCTAAGTTCTCTGTGTGGCAGTGAAATCTTCCTGTCCGAAACCCTTTTTCCAAAGTTATCTGGTGAGATACTCTGTTAATTATGGTAATAGGACGGTAACTTGCAATAGTGGTGGCTGATTGTTTCTTCCCTGTCTGCAACCCTTTTATTAAGTCATCTGGTAAGATATACCGGTAAAAACGGTACTAGGACGGTATCCTGTGTTAGATGTGGCTAAAAATTTATTTACTGCTGAATGATCTAAGGGAAGGCACTTCTTTCTATTGTTACGTTTTCTCCTGTTTAATGGATAGTTACGGAGTGTAGAATTGTTATATTATTTACCTAATTTTATTTTTCGCTTGAGGTAAGAGATCCAATATTAGGTAGCGTACTTTTGTATTGTTTGTTGTTTTGGCCTCTTCTTCCCTGACATTTAAATTTGATAAAGGAAATATTTGTTTAATAAATCTGTTACCCCTTTTTGACAACTTGGCCTCTGTGTGTGTGCTTGGGGAAGCAGGAACGGGGACTCCGGGTGACCTCTTTTAATAGACGGTCATCCTTAACCTTATGTGCGTAGTGCGGTGCTTCCGCTACGTAACAGTATCCAGACCATATTCATCCATCAGACAGAAATCATCCCCATACATACCACCCCAACTCACTCATTCACTCATTTCACTCTGATCAATGTTCAGGTCTTCTTTCTTTCTTTCTTTCTTTTCTTTCTTTCTTTCTTTCTTTCTTTCTTTCTAGCTGATATACATTCAGACAATCTCTGGGTCTTGCAGGAGCACTTTTAGCTGAGCTTAGCATCAATTATTTTATTGGATTTGACCATTAGCATCTCACTCAAAAATGACTAAAACATAATTAGTGCTAAATCTGTGTCCATACTCACCATCCATACCCTCAGTCACTATTCCCTACATTAGTACACTAATATACTGTAGTCCGACTGAATTAAAATTCAAGCACTCCATACACAGGAAAGGAGACCGTTTTGTTTGTGCTTTGCTAAACTGATCATTCAGATGGATTAAAAATTTAATTTCTTTGGTCGGACCCTGAGATCATTATTTCTATAACAAAGTATTTTGATTTCTGTTCTTGTTCATGTTGTAAACACTTTCAGTGCCTATTTGTGTTTTCCCTGCTGTTGCTTTATGAATAATTCTATAAATTCATGTTAAACAATACTTTGGGACATTGTTCACAGCTAAAGAAGGTTGAATAAAAAAATTGTGGTGATTTCTTTTTTTTTTTTCAATTAAGAGCAGTTAAAACAGACCAGTCAGTTTTGATCGGGAACACTAAAGTAAGGGGCGGGATGTGAACACAACACGAGGGTTAAGAATAGATCCCCCTTGTTTCTTATTTTTTCCCTCTAACATTTCATTCTGGTCTTTTTTCTTAGACTTACCTTCAGTGTATCTGTCGAAGTCTGGAGACCTGTAGCTGGCAGATATTCATGCTCAGAGGTGAGTATTCATATGGGGTTATGAGATGTGAATTTATGATAATACAAAAAGTAAATTCAGCTCCAAAGAAAGATTCAGAAAATGAGGAGAACCTACTGTGTTTAGCAAAGACCACTTACGTTGTCATTTGTGACCTAGACCTTATCTTATGTTCAAGGGGAGTCAAAAAAACGGTTTTGATACAGTAGGACATTAATGAAAAAAAAAATATATATATATATATATATATATATATATATA
>CAIGQQ010003610.1:6095180-6108688 GCA_903798035.1 Danio albolineatus | reverse complement strand
AGATAGATAGATAGATAGATAGATAGATAGATAGATAGATAGATAGATAGATAGATAGATAGATAGATAGATAGATGCATGGGTGTATAGGGGAGATAGTCAGATCTATTTGCCCTTCATTTATGCACTGACTTTAAATCAGTTGGTGTCAAGTATATGCAACGTTTTGCTTAAAAAATGTGTCAGCATTAAATCATGTCTTGGTACGACTGCATACATGATTCAGTACTGTGGGTGTAAAGAGAAATTATCTCAAGCCATGCCTAATGTATATTTTAAAATATAGGGCCTAAATATTTGATAATAATATCGAATAATTCAAAAGCACCAGCACTTGAGGCGTCCAAAATAGGATCAGATCCAATTTAGCTGATGCCTGAGGAAAACAGCAGCACTAATGGTGGCTGGAGACACTGTCCTTGCACTGTGAGTTTCAAGAGAAACCCCTGTGTGGGGAGCACAGATGCCCTGCCAGTCTGCTCTTGTCAAACTGTCCTCAGGGGTGATGGGCAGTAATTACATATCAGCACAATTACCCAACACTGCCATGAGAACAATACGCTGAGCTGGCCGTATCCTTTGCATCTGCTCATTACCGCAGTAAGCTCATTGTGCAATCCAGCAGCAACCGTTTCACTGTGGTGACTGCCTATAATTTCCTCTGCCAGTCCATTCAGTCAGATGGCTTTATTTGACCAGCACGTTTATCATGCCAAATCATTGAAATTCTTGTTTTCAAATCAAGTCAACAACGTTCAAAAATGCACCAGTGGTGTAGCAGCCTGTTCAAAGTATAGCCAAGTTAAAGGAATATTCCATCATTTAAAATTTTTTTTAAAAAAAAGCTCATATGCTGTGTTCCAATTGGCATACTTATACTGCATTCTAAAAGTTTGTACTTTTTTTATGAAGATTTTTCATACTTTTAAGTGTGTATCAGAGGAGTATTCAACATTCCTCATTAAAGGACATTTATGTTGCTTAGTTATGTCCTCTGTCAATCGTCTCAACACATCATCCACACTTTTTCATATTTAATTACCTGCAATTTTGGAGATGTAGCAGCAGGTTAATCTGCCATTCACTAGTCTTTCATGTAGAGGAAACTCCCCAGGTCTGGATAATTAAGCATTCAGAATTAACGTCCAAACGATAATTAATAATATAATGTTTTTATAATATAATATAATATAATATAATATAATATAATATAATATAATATAATATAATATAATATAATATAATATAATATAATATAATATAATATAATGTTACAATATTTTCCAGTTCTCTAGATATTAATTCATTTAAACAACTTTACTGTAGTCTTTATACTTGACAGTTGGTTTCAGTTAGTTAGTTTGTTTATACACAGATGTCACCCTAAGACCAGCCTAAGACCGGTTACTCACTGAAGCCAAGGAGGGCTGAGCCTGGTCAGTACCTGGATGGGGAAACTAGGTTGCTGTTGGAAGTGGTGTTAGTGAGGCCAGCAGGGGGCGCTCAACCTGTGGTCTGTGTCTGCCCCAGTAAAAGTGAAAGTGACACTATACTGTCAGTGGGCGCTGTCTTCCGGATGAGATGTTAAACCGAGGTCCTGACTCTCTGTGGTCATTAAAAATCCCATGGCACTTCTCGTAAAGAGTAGGGGTGTAACCCCGGTGTCCTGGTCAAATTCCTGATTGGCCCTTAACCATCATGGCCTCCCAATCATCCCCATCCACTGAATTGGCTGTATAACTACCTTCCCTTTCCACCTATAGCTGGTGCCGTTGTCCTGTAGCTGTCGTCGCATCATCCAAGTGGATGCTGCACACTGGTGGTGGTGTGGTGGTGTGGAGAGACCCCCCTCATGATTGTGAAGTGCTTTGGGTTTATGCAGGGCCAGCGTGTCCATAGAGGTGACCTAGGTGGCCGCCTAGGGTGGCAGAATAGTAAGGGTGGCATCGTCGACATCTCCTATTTGCAAATCGGTCACTTTCATTTTCACTTTCGGATTTAGGGCAGCATGATCGTCTTTTGCCTAGAGCAGCAGTTCAGCTTGCTCCGGCTTGCTAAATACACATTACATTGTTCCCTGAGTTTGTAGTTCTAATCGAAATCACATGCAAAGCGCAATTTATTGTGGGTAATATTAGCGGTTAAAGTATGGATGCTTATACACTTAGAATTTCCAAGTAGTTCACCATCCGGGACACTTTGGCATACTCTTTTCCACATACTATGGTTTGGGACGTACTAATTGTATTTTTCGAATACTATTTAGGATAGTATGCGAATTGGGATGCAGCACTAGAGTTAAAGAGTTGACTTCCATTCAGCTGATTTCTTGTTCTATTGGGATCACTTTTAGCTTAGCTTAGCTTAGCATAATGAACTGAATCAGATTTGACCATTAGCATTTCTTCAAAAAATAATTTTGTTAATTTTTCTATTTAAAGCTTAAATCTTGTGTAGTTACTTTGTGTAAACAGAAAACTAAAAAATAGTCAAGAACCTCTGCTGCTGTAGGCTACACCAGGCTCATAAGAATGCGCTGTTATCAGATGGAGACATGGTAGTTGGTCATCCCGCATACTGTATTTTGACCTGTATTTGGCTGTCATTGCATACTGTAAAGTATGCAGTTTTAACTACATCATTAGTGTGACCCTTCTGCTGCTTTTCTGTGGCTGTAGCTCACCTGCATCAATGTTGACGTGTGTTCAGAGATGCTCCTCTCCTGGCTTTGTTTCCTCTTTTCTGATCCATTATTTATAAAAATCCTATTTAAGGATATGAGGCCAATTTCAAATACACCCCCAGACTTTGATTGGCTTGTTCAGGTGTATATGGTTAGTTATGGTTTGTTCAGGTGTAAATTTCTGTGGACGTGTGTACACATGATATTGTAGAAACATGACGCCTGCCAATCAATTTTGTTGGTGGGAAAATCCACAATCCCTTGTCACATTGTGGTGGGCTTCAAAATCACTGGGATTTGGGTCCTACTTTAACATCAGGAAATAAAAAAAAAAAGACTTGTGTTTATATGACTCCAATATAAAGTTGAAACGCTACCCAAAAGTTGATTGTCATGATAGGTGCCCTTTAAATAGCCCACTAGTTGAGGGAGCAGCCATTTCCAGTTGTGTCTGAAGGACGTTCTGTGCACTCAATCAATCCCACAATGCAGCTCAATAAACAAGTGTTTACAACCCATGCACACTCTCAACATCTAGAAAATATCCATAATGCACTGTAATAATAGACCATAATTCCATGTCTGACCTTAGATGGCATCCACAGCACGATCATATCATTGTAAGGTTCAAAATAAAATATTATTTAATTAATGCAACATTTGTATACATGACAGAAACCAGAATGCTTTGTTTAATTTCTAATAGACAGCTCGCTAAATAACTAAGACAGGGTCTGACCAAGAAGTTTAAAATCTAATCTGAGGGATTTATCAAGGAGTAAAGCATATCCCTTCCAGTGCACTTATTTCAGTAACTCCATTATGGACCATATTAGTAGCATAGTGTTTGGAATAGTGAATGAGGGTATAGGAGGTTATTTTGAATACAGCACAGGATTGAAGTTTCCACCCCTGGCTTGAATGAATGAGTTTGCTAATATATATTCAATATTAAGCAATTGATAAGGTTTATTAAAGTAGCAAGTGAGTGTAATATCTCTAAAACAGAGCATCACACACATCTGACTTTTGTAATTAAACGTCTCAGACTGTAAATACAGCAACAAAAATCGGTTTCTCTACTAAATGTTTTTTTTTTTTTTTTTTTTTGCTTTTGTCTATGGCTCTTCATCAAGAGTGTTTTAAGGCCTTTATAGTAAGGATTTTCCACAAGCAATCCACACTCAGTCTACAAGGACTATGTGGACAAAGCGTGAAATGATTCATCTCTGACAAGTGACAACCCAGAACAGCTCTAGGAAGGAACAGTTCCAGTAGCCTCAATGAGCAAACAGAGACATCTAGTGGCATCTTTCTGCTCCTTTTTAAACATTGATAATTAGGCTACTGTGAGGTAATATTATTATTACCATAGCAACTGAATCTATCCTTGCTCATCTATTTTTGGAACCCATACATTTACACCTACTTATCTTCAGTTCCCTTTCATGCATTTTAAAGGGAACTAACATGAATCAGACATCAGTTATTGCATGATGGTTCAATCTAATTTGTTTGCTACACTGAATTATGATTATTAAATCAGTACCTAAATTAAATCATTACTAAATGAAAATATTTCACATGTTCACCACAATATGTACAGTATGTAGTTTACAAATGCTCTTATTACGGCTAACACTCCACAATATCATGTTTTCGGATCTGCCAAAATTGATAAGGTTGATAACTGAAAATTTCACTTCATAGCAAGAAGGTCGCTGGTTCAAGCCCAGGCTGGGTCAGGTGACATTTCTGTGTGGAGTTTGCAAAAGACATAGTTAAATTAAAGAAACTAAATTGGCCGTAGTGCATGAGTCCCACATAACAAAATTTCTCTGGCCCAACTCTGGCCCACATAATCAGCCTTTGCTTGGCCCACATGCTGGAGTGTTACGGTACATGACTGGACCAAGTCTGGCTTCCATTATAGGACCAAACATGGAGCATATCTGGGCCTAGTCTCAACCAAGTTGATAACCCATCATTGCATACTAAAAATTATTATGCATGTAATTATTATAGATTTTTTTAAAAATAGAATATAATAAAGATGATTCAGAAAACTAAAAGGCTAAAATATTTCATGTTTGACTCATATGTTTTATCTAAGTATTTATTATTTACAGAGTTAAATTTTTATTATTTGTCCACTCAAGGTTTATAGGGATTTCAAGAAGTATTTCGTTAAATTACTTATTGAGTAATTAAGTTACTTTTCAGACACAGTAATTAGAAAAGTATTTTAAATACAACATTGATTAAGTAATTAGTAATTAATTACTTTTTTAAAGTAACTTACCCAACACTGCCCATAACTTGGCCTGAACTGGGCCAGATATGGCCCATGTTTGTCCATTGTCTGGAAGCCAGATTTGGTGTGTCACGACCGCAATGAAATCAATAAACCCATGAAGCATTGCACTTTAGGCGCATTAATGATGTTCAAGCTTAGTAATGGTTAATAATAATATATTTGTGAAATAATAAATTTCTCAAATAGCTAAAATTTTTTTGGCTTTCATACAAGGGGCAAACGTGGACTATATCTGGGCCAAGTCTCAACCAAGTTAATAACCCAAAACTGGGCCAGATATATTGGTGTTTCGCGATTGCAACGAATTTGATAAAGATATGAAGCATTTTGCTTTATGGCTGTGCTTTTTCTTGAAGCAATCTGATTGGTGGAATTGTTTTTTTACTCAAAAATAATTAAAATTTATTTTAAAAGTGGGTCAAGATAAGCCAAACTTACGTGGCACACATATACATTTTTAACATCTGGGCCAAATACTACATTTGATATCTGGCCCAAGTCATGGGTGCCACCTATAAGACGGTGCCACCTCTGCCAAACCCGGGCTATTTTTGGCCAACATGCTGTATGCCAGTGCCGGATGAATGCCTAATCCGCCAGCTTAATGCCAAATCTGGGCCAGAATTCTTTGCTACCTGGGGTGTGAATAAGTGTGTATGGATTTTTCCCAGTACTGGGTTGCAGCTGGAAGGGCACCCGCTGTGTAAAACATACTGTATGCTAGATAAGTTGGTGGTTCATTCCACTGTGGCGACCCCTAAAGAACAAAGGGACTAAGCCGAAGGAAAATGAATGAATTTTACATGGCATTTACCAGCACAGCATGTTTTGTCATGTAATTGTTCTGCTAGTTTGCTGTCTGTAATCCTATAGATAAGATAGTGGAGTGTAATGAACAGCATGTGGTTTTGATTGTGAAGGAAAACTCGGTGAACTCATTGGCGAGACTGACAGCAGTCAGCTAGAATTACATAGTTTACATCACATCTCTGTTTCTTTTGTTTAGTTCTTTAGTATTCAAAAGAAATAACCAAGAACCAATCAGGGTGCCTCGCCAGAAACCAGTTCTGTTCAAACTTTGAATTGGGAGTGAAAAATATATTAGGCCTGTATAAAAATAAAATTCGATTTCTTGTAGGCCTGTATAAACAGCGCACTTTATCAGAAAGACTGGGGCTCACGCTTTTATTTAAACTCACCAAGCAAATTAGTGTTTAAAGGCATCTAAAATATGTTCAAATGTAGATATCTTGGCTAAAACAAGGCTAAATTTAGTCGGTTAGCAAAATAAAATCTAATAGACATCTAAGATAAGTTCAAAAGACTCATCAAAAACACAGATTAGACTTATTCATATGTGACATTAGACATTTTTAGACAGGTTTTCAACTCAAATGTCACTTAGACTCAAATCTTGTTCAACTCACAATTATTCCTGTTTTAGCCAAGATGTCTATGTTTGTATGTCTATTATGTCTTTAAAAAAATGACAAAAAATGGGTGGTTTATTTAACAAGCCAGTATATGAAGCCATTTGTAGTATTGACTATGGAAAAGCTGTTAAATATTTCTACTGTATATTTGAAAACTAGAAATTTCAAAACAGTATGATCTGCTTAATATTAAAACTTTTAACTTTAAGATACACTTACTATCAGAATTATGCTGAGTTGTGTCTAGAATGGCATCTGCTACAACATTTGCCAGAGTAATTTGCGGTTCATTCCGCTGTGGTCGTGAGCCCTGATAAATCAGAGACTAAGCTGAAGGATTGTGAGCGAGTGAACTTCTACCAACCAGAGCACCGCTCTAAATGATGTAATTACTAAATAAGACATTGCAATCGGCTGGAGATGTAACAATTTTTACCTGGATGTTTGCCTAGAATTGGTGGCGCAGTGGGCAGTGCTGTTGCCTCACAGTAAGAAGGTCATTGGTTCGAGCCTCTGTTGCGTACGCTGGCATTTCTGTGGGGAGAGTTTGCATGCTCTCTCCGTGTTCGCATGTGTATTCTTTGGGTGCTCCGGTTACCCCCACAAATCCAAAGACATGCGCTGTATGTGAATTCGGTTGGCTAAATTGTGAATGGGAGTGTATAGGTGTTTCCCAGTGATGGGTTGCAGCTGGAATGGCATCAACTGCGTAAAACATATGCTGGATAAGTTGCCGGTTCATTCCGTTGTGTCAACCTCTACTGGACCTTCAAACCTGTATTGTCAGATGAAACTATAAAACACTGATTTGCCACACAAGATGGGTTTAAATCACTGTCCTGTTTAGATTGTAGATCCCGGTTTAAATGGATACACAAGACTGAAAAAAACTCCATGTTTAACAGATATAAGGTTGTAGGCTGAATGTTCTAAACACCTTGAATCATGGATTCTATTAAATGCTAAATCAAAACCTGACTGCTATAAATCTTAGAATGATTTGTGGTTAATAAAGACAATTAAAGACGTCACTGAAAACAATTTGACAAATATATGTGAGCACAAAAGTAAGGTTCTGCCGTGGTCATCCCTGTCCTCTGACCTGAATAATATATCATCAAAAAATAAGTTGGTGAACCAGAGAAGAGGTTTTCTGGGGTCTCATTTATACAAAAAAGAATGTGCAGAAACCTTCCTAAAAGTGAATGTACTGTATGCCAGAAAACATGTTAATTTATTTATTAATTGTGCCTCATATGATGATTTAAAGTTGTTCAATTTAGTCAATATTTAAATTAAATATGTTCCCTATAAGCATGGTCGCTCAGTTGTTAGCACTGTCGCCTCACAGCAATAAGGCTGGGTCATTTCTATGTGGAGTTTGTATGTTCTCCCCATGTTGGCGTGGGTTTCCTCCGGGTGCTCCAGTTTCCCCCACAGTTCAAAGACATGTGGTATACAGTAGGTGAATAGAATAAACCAAATTGACCATATTGTGTGTGTGTGTGTGTGTGTGTGTGTGCGTGTGTGTGTGTGTGTGTGTGTGTGTGTGTGTGTGTGTGTGTGTATGGGTGTTTCCCAACACTGGGTTGTGGCTGGAAGGGCATCCGCTGCGTAAATCAAATGCTGGAATAGTTGGCGGTTCATTCTGCTGTAGCAACCTCTGAAATAAAGAGTGAGCCGAAGGAAAATGTATGAATGAATGTTCACTGAGCGTTTACTTAAAGCTGCACACATTCTACCATAAAGTTTGTTTTTTATAGATCACAACCTTAGCATGGGAAGTGGTGTGCGCACTTTTCCCTCCACATTTTGTATGAATGCTCTCTCTCAGTATATAAGTCTGCTGGGCAGTAGGTCCCCAGGAGCAGAGTTGGAAACCTCTGCTATATAGAGGAATGTGTACGACACGCAGATCAGAGAATTTAAAAGGGAAAGGAAAGATTTTCTTTCTGATCTTTTTCTTATTGGAAATTGGGCCATTGTACAGAAGGCCAGAATTATTGATTAAAATACTTTATTTGTTAGTTGTTTAACTTTAGGTCAGAGTGATGTACATTTTCTGGATGAAGAAATCAACAGGATAAATAATGCATGCTTGTTTTCACAAACATCTATATTTATATTTACCAACAGTGCTAATAATTCTGACCTTAACAGAAACTATAGTCATTATTTACACAGTGCAAAGGGCTAGGCTGTGCTATTCTCAATAGCATCTGCAAAATGAATTCCAAACTGTGATTTAAATGTAATATTCAGCAGTTATTTTAAAGTAAACATATTTAAACATTATTGATTACAATAGTTACACTGTTATTTAGTAGGCCCTACTCTAAAAAAAGGATCAATTTCATTCATTCATTTTCGTTTTGGTCGCCACAGTGGAATGTACCACCAACTTATCCAGCATATATTTTACACAGCGGATGCACTTCCAGCTGTAACCCATCACTGGGAAACATCCATACACACTCATTCAACCCGCTCTTTAAGATCTCAAAACTCAGGGCTTCTGGTAGTACCCAGAATAGCAAAGTCTACTAAAGGGGGTCAAGCCTTCTCGTTTATGGCTCCTAAACTCTGGAATTGCCTTCCTGATATTGTCCGAGGCTCAGACACACTCTCACAGTTCAAAACTAAATTAAAAACCTATCTTTTTACTAAAGCATACACTCAATACATCACTTAGCGGTATGATGCACTACACTATACACTATGAACAGCAACTATGCTAATTATTCTCTTAAATCCCTGTTTCTGCCTGGAGATGCTCATCCCGAGGCCCCCAGAGACTGTGCATTGCCGCGGATGTGATCCAGGACTCGCGACGAGACAATCCCAAGGTTCCATAATCCTTGACCACGCTGTATCTTGAGCAGCTATTTGGTACATGGCGGAGTAGAAAGCATGAGACTGATTCCTGTGACCCTCCAAGGACAGACGAGCCTCGAGTTCTCCAGCCTCCGGCACCTAAACTGCAGCTCTACACAAGACGTCTGGCCATAGGAGAAAGGGTCGTGCCCAACTGAGCCTGGTTTTTCTCCAGGTTTTTTTTTAATTCTTCACTTTCACCAATTGGTGAAGTTTTTTCCTCGCTGATGTCGCCACTGGCTCGCATGGTTCGGGACTTGTAGAGCTGCGCATCGATGGATTTGCTTTTCAGTGTTTGGACTCTCAGTAGTGAATATTAAACCACACTGAACTGAACTAAACTAAACTGAACTTCAACTCTGAAAATTGGACTGACACTGTTCAATCTACTATAACCGTCTATGTGAAGCTGCTTTGGCACAATCTACATTGTAAAAGTGCTATAGAAATAAAGGTGAATTGAATTGAATTGAATTCACACACATACTTAATACGGACAATTTAGCCTACCCAGTTCACCTATACCACATGTCTTTGGACTTGTGGGGGAAACTAGAGCACCCAGAGGAAACCCACGCAAACATGAGGAGAACATGCAAACTCTACACAGAAATGCCAACTGACCCAGCCGAGGCTCAAACCAGCGACTCTTGCTGTGAGGCGATTGTGCTACACACTGCGCCACCGTGACGCCCAAAGATTCATTTGATCTACTCAATTTTTTAAGGTAAGTGGTTGCAAACAATTAATATGGGCTGAATTTAAACAAACAAATTAAGTTGAACATTACAAAATTTAATTTGTTTGTTTAAATTCAGCCCATATTAATTGTTTGCAACAATTCTTTTTTTCCCAGTGTATGCCATGGTTGAAATTTAACGAAATAATAGTTATTTATATCTATTTTTAGAATAAATGAATAAAACACCTGGAATGTGTTTTACAGTAGGCTATTATTAGATGTAGAAGTTGTTGCAGTTATTTTTCATGCTAGAAAATGACTGACAAAATGACTCCTAAAAGCACATTTACTTAAGCTAAAATTCTAGCCATATTCACTTAATGTTCTAAAAATGTTCTCGGTCCATTTGATGCAAGTACTCCCCTCTATCGCCCCACAAATATCAGATATCACGTATTTGAACGACGCACTGTCTGTTTAATAGAAACTCAAGACCCCGCCCACTACAGTGGGAGAAACGCCTTGTACTGTCATATGGGAGGAGCTACATGAACAGTACCAGCCCCTTTCTAACAAAACACAACGCTGAACGTTTTCTCAGTACCAAAGACGATTATCAATAACATAGATCGGCTCCGGACCTCAATGCGGAGAAAGGTAATCTTATTTTCTGACTCATAATCCATCAGTATGACTAAAAACGCTGTGAGCGAAAGCACATGGGTGATGCATCCGCGTCTTTAGCAAGGCTAACAATCACAGCATTATTATCGGCGTCCATTTGAGGCAAGTTAGTCAGGGATTGTCCACAGTTTCACCCATAAAATAAACCGCAGTCTTGGTAGTCAAGCATTAACCTCTGTTTTATGAAATATAGGTCATTGCATGCGGATTCGCGGCTTGCGCGTGCCAGCTGCCATGCGCGCTGCCAGAAAATATGCTTCATTCTCATATGGAATGAATGCTAAACTGTATTTCAATGTATGTTTCAAATGACATCTAGCTTCGTGTGTTGTCGTTAGCTGGGACGGTTGTTTTACCGCGCAGATGACCTGTAATCATAATATTATGTAGGCCAGATAGGTGGATCCCCGTCTTTGTCTCGCACGCGCGGCTCATTCCTGCAACTCTCAGCTAGCCAGCTGTTGGTTTGATTTCAGACACTGATTCCCAGAACTGGCCAACTGTTGTCCTTATGTGTCCACAATGACTCTTAAAGTTCACACTTTTGATCTTCATTCTTAACTGTACGAGTTTGTTTGTTTATAGAGCTGCACAGGCTTGTCTGAATCTTGTGAGACACGCCAAGAAGGAGTTAAAACATTTCACTTAATGGAATTAAACGCAAGGATGCTAAGCTTTTAATAAAAAGTGCTGTAGTTTCTTTTCATGGATATTTTGCATACAGCCTAATGGATATTTCACCCAAAAATGGATATGTAGGCATCCTTAAGTGGCTTCTGAGTTTAGTTTTCTGTTGAACAGAAAAGAAGATACTTTGAAGAATGTTAGAAACGGGTAACAATTTGAAGAGTTTAGATGCAAAAACTAAAAGCTGTCTGAAATATTCCTCTAAAATGAGTAGTTTTGTCAGGCTCATGGGTGTATATTCAGTACTATCACTTTAATGGCAAAGAAGAAGTAATTTTCCTGGTCTTTAAAGTAAAATATCTCAATATAAACGAAGCAGGCTGTTTTTTAAACAAATTATTTTTATTATATTTTAACATTAATTTCCATGTTCTAGATATAACATAAACCTACAAGTAAACAAATAAACCAAGCAAAACAAAAACTAATCTTCTTGTAAAACATTTCCAATTCCACCACCTTTTAAAAACAACATAAAAGGTCCCCAAACTCTATCAAAAATGATGTATTTATTTCTTAATATACAAGTTATTTTTTCCCTTGACATGTTTGTTACCATCTCTTTCAGTCAACGGCCCTACATTTGGGGCAAATATCCAATTGAAAGAAATAAGCCATTTTGCTTGCAGAGTGCATATAAATATATGCACCATCTTTTTTAACTTTGAGTCCTTGGGATATAAATGAAATTAAAAAATAAAGGAGACATTGGTATATTAACTTCAATAATCATTTTTTCTATGATTTCTTTTACACCTTTCAAGAAGTTTTGTATTCCTTTACATTAAAATGTTCATTTTTGATGGAAATTTAAGATGGAACTTAAAGGTTTTTGCATCTGAATTCTTCATTTACTTCCGTAGTAGGAAAAACAAATGCCATGGAAGTAAATGGTTACTGATTTCCAAGATTTTTTTAAATAACTTGTGTGTTCAACAGAAGAAAGAAACTCAAATTGGTTTAAGACAAGTGAAGAGTAAATAATAGCAGACTCTAAGATTTTAGATCTCTAAGATTTTGTTTACTGTGATTTTTAAAATCAGTCTATTTATTCATATACATGCTAACATTATTTATTTAGTAGTTTATGATGTATATTAAAGCATTGTGTTATTGGTTTTACTGTAAAACTGTAAGAGTACTGTATTACAGTCAGGAGAATCTAGTGAATGTGAATTAGTAATGAAAATGTAAAAATAATTGGGGGAAAAACTAGTTCAGCTGAAGTTCAATCAAAACTTGCTGTTAGTACATTTTCTGTACCTCGGGCCATCCAAGATGTAGTTGATTTTATTTAGTAGGGCTGAAGCTGTGGTGGTAGCACGAAAGTTAACAGCTATTTTAAGAGTAATAAAACATACGCAAAGTAATAACCATAACTGGACTGCTGATGATGATACACTGAGGTCTTGTTGAAGTGCAACCATCATACCATTTAAGAACTGAATATTATTTACAATGTTGTTTTAATCATACACTCAGCAAAAAGTCAAGAGCATGCATGTTCACATCACAACAATCTGGAGAACAACCGTGAAACAATGTAAATCCTGTAGTTTCTTGCAATTTATTTGTTGTGCTTCATAAAACCTCGTTGTTTCATCAGGAGCCTCTAGTATTAATTTAGGTGGCCTGTGTATGTTTTTTTTACTCTCAAAGTAGCTGTTAACTTGCGGTTCATAACCAGTTTCAGCTATATTGAGTTGAATTTAGTTTTATATTCGCACATTCTGACTTTCTCCTTAGTAATATCATTTTACAAAAGTATTATTTGTAAATTCTAAATGAGGAAATCATATAAGCAGCAATGACTGTCAAAGTACAACATTGTTAACGGTCAATTAAAGAGTGCTAACATTGTTTGAAGTCATTTTTTTTTTTCTATCAAATTTTTCTTTTACTTTGTATTTTGAACATAGAAAAACAAGCCGTAGACAATCAGCATAAAGTAAAGTGCATAGATATACATGTAATAACCAATATACAGGTTGTTAAATAATAGTATTAATATAGCGCCAACAGCAACAACAACAGCTTTCTTGTTGTTACTACCGCCGGCACCACATCAACACCACCACCTAACTAAGGAGTAAATGACAAAGACACATTAACACAAATAAAAGTAATAAAAAATAAGTTAATATATAT
>CAIGQQ010003610.1:6079089-6094780 GCA_903798035.1 Danio albolineatus | reverse complement strand
ACATACATACATACATAAACACAAATACATAATGTTTGAAGTCATTGTTAAATGCAATTTCGGAACCAATATTGAAATTAACGTGGTAAACAATACAGGGACCGTTAAATGAACGAAGGCTCCAGTTTCTGCTATAAAGTTGTTTATTCTGCTAAAGAAAATAATCACCTACACCTTGGATGGCCTGAGGTGTACATAAATAATTTTTTGATTCGAAGTGCCAATAGCCCTTGACTTAGATCACAATTTCAGCTAAATATCTTCCATAATGTTCTACTTGAGAAAAGTCACCAGTGTCTTAAAGGGCACCTTTGATGAAAAATCTACTTTTTAAGCTGTTTGGACAGTCATATGTGTAGTTATAGTGTATAGACGGTCATTTTGGGGTGATATAAACACACCCAGTCCTTTTTTTTCAATTTAACAGCATAAAAACGATTGGAGCGGTTTTGAGATCGACCACAACTCTACGTAGGAGTGCGATCCCCCCGCCCACCGAATTGATTGACAGCTGTGTATTAACATGTCTTTGTAGTAACGTGTATAATCATATCAACAAGACAGGACGTGCGCAAAACAACCGGGAATAAAAGGTCTGTTCAGTTCGGGAAGGTCATTAATCATCATCGAATGTGATCTAGAGTGAGTTTCACAAGTTTAACACGTGTTTAAAACAGTGCATGTTTGTAATGAACTACAGCCATTTACTTCAGCTTTACTTCATCACCACAGCCGTGTGTCAGCAAAAAATACGCTTCAATCTCGGTTTGTTGACATTAAATCAGGTTTATTTAGTACATTAACATACAGATATCCATACAGCAGTGGAGATTAAACCCGTATCCTTTCACATTTGCTTGCAAATCAGTGCGAAGCTCAACGCGCACTGTGTGCGTGTGTGTGTGAGTGTGTGTGAGTGTGTGTGAGTGTGTGTGCGTGCGTGCGTGCGTGTGCGCGTGTGCGCGCGCACGAACTCTGTTACTGCATTGAGTGTGTCTCATCGTTGCAACTCCTTAACAAACACATTAAACAGTCTTTGGTAAAGTTCTTACTGTTGTATTTCTCAAACGTAGTGAGATCTGCTTCTTTCAGATCTGTTCCTGTTGTGTCTGTGTGTCTGACGCAGCCGAGGGCGGAGATTGAGGCACGCTGACGGGAACGGTGGGCGGGGAGGACTATTCTTAAAGGGCTAGCGCCAAAAACAGCAAAAATTTGTTTAGGGCTATAATGGAAGGACTTTAAACAGCTATAATTAATAATCTGATGGGTATTTTGAACTGAAACTTTACAGACAAATTCTGCTGACACAAAAGACTTATATTAAATATAAAAAAAGGGGTCATGTATGTGCCCTTTAAATGGCCAGTGAAAGGGTGAGGAAATAAACAGCTACGTTTAGGGTGAACGGTCCTTTTATTTGTGCTTGTTTTAATACAAATAAAATTAAAGTATCCATTTAAGTGTTTAAGTATTTATTTTTATTTTTTATTTTATTTGGTTTGATGATTAGTTTTTCTAAATAAAATGGACATTTTAAAGTCATTTATAAAATATTATTAAGCATCAATTGATGTGAAACATCCAGATGCATTATGGTGTTGACAGTTTGTTGGAAAATTTTCAAACTAATGTAATGTGCAAGAATGCATAAGGCATCTATTTTATTTTTTAAATCAAGTTATTATTTTGTTTTAAAACTTTGTTCTTTACCAAAACCATGCCCCCCTTTTTCAAATTGAAGCATTTAACATCGTTTTTAAAGTTCAAATCTGTTTTATTTATTTATTTAAACATGGACATCACAATTACACTTGACAGCCAAATGCATTTAAGTGTTATAGCAGACTTGTCACCTGTCCATGGGAGGCTTGACATAAAATGAAAATAAAATAGATACATATGCACTATTATAAACATTAAAACGCATTATAAACAAACATTTATAACTCTTAACATAAAAGGTGGTGTGATCAAACTAATAGAAAACTGTTTTTTGCAAACACTGCTGTTTTGTCTTTTACCACATTTTAGGTACACTACTAAAACATTTGTATTACTTTCCAGTTTTAGGCTAACACGTAAATCATTTCACTGTTTGGTTCCCTTGACAGAGAAAACAGATTGACCAAAAGAGGTCTTACACTTTTGTACAAGGCAGTCACCATTAGCTGTTGCTCGTGTGACTCTGTGAGAGGTTTGATGCCCACCGATTAGACGAGAAAACAGCATTGGAACATGGTTATTTAAACATTTAAAACAAATTTAGGTTAGTTAAATTTAATTAAACTATCAAAGCTCAAAAGGTTATGTTTACATAAAACTTCACAATGACCCCATCGCATAGGCTTTCAGTCTATGCAATATCTTGTTTATATATTGAATGAATAGGCTTCAATGTGTTTAAAGAGGCTTGTGACCATGATGTAATGCAATATGACAAGTGTAAGAATATCATTGTATGCATGTATAATTTTGCAGTTTGAGATGTTAAAAATCTTCTAATAAATGAAAACAATTTAGGCTTGACCTTCTTGCATATATTTTTAACATGGCTGTCAAATTTGATATTCACTTTGAGTTATGCCAAGATATTTGAATTTGTTCAGTTCTTCAGTAACTTTATTTTTAATCCGCACCTCAAACATATCCATTGCAGGCCTATTTCTTAAGGAGAAGCACAAAGAAACTTTTGTCTTGACATTTAACTTTAAATGAGACAGCTTAAGCCATCTTGAAATATGTTGTAAAGCCTTTTGCATACAATGACATTGCAAAATGAGCTCTGTGTCCGAGAACTTTTACCATTTGTAGAGATTTGTGCAAGCATTGGCAGAAATTTGCATTGGGCTGGGCCAGTGGCTTGCATGGTTACATTGTGCAGCAGTGCAATGCAATACTTCTAATTGTCCAAAGGCCCCCTTTTTTGCTAGCACTCATTCCTGGCTTCCAGACACATCAGCAAACCTTGTAATCGCTGCTGAGCTGTCCTTTTCTAAATGATGTGGTGCTTTTCTGTGCATCAGCTTATATCGAGATGAGTTTGCCAAGTTATGTTTCTCTCTTAATCTTTTATTGCATTTAATTATTTTTTTTTAAAAATCTTATTATTATTATTTTTTCCCCCAAAGACTTCTATCTAGGTAATGGGAAATGACTGTTATCAGAGGCTTGTATGACCACTTCTATTCTCAGCAGGTCACAAGAAGCTCTTTACTGCTCTGATTAGTTTTAAAGTATTTAGATTGTCAGATGTCATTGCTGTAAGCTGTATGCCTAAATCCAAATCACCAAAGAAGGTCTTGTAGATTTTTTTCCCCCCTTCCCTGCCTCTCTCTTCCTAACTCTTCTTTCTCCTCCCTCATTCCCTTTGCTCTTCTTCATGTTTGCAGATCATGGACCAGGAGGGAATTGCATGAGCTGGGATGTACTTGATGTGCTGCATCACTGTTAAAGGTGAGTGAGACTGTCAGCTTTTTGAAATGTAGATCAGCTTGGTTTGAGGGCTCTGTAATACTGCGCGGTTGAAGCATGCTGTGAGTGTTGCTGCCTAATTATAGTGATTTAACCTACTTTTCTGCTTGTTTTGCTAGTTTGTCTGTGCTTTTTTGTATCGTTCTGGCTATTTCTGGCATGGTTAGATGTTGTTGTTTTGAAAACTGATTTGCTGGAAGGCTTTCAGTAATATTGTGCTTTTTGTTTTATCATAAAAAAAGTTGTCGTTAATTAAATTATTCGTTCAGTTAAAATTCTGCAATTAATAGCTCACCCAGATGTTGTTTTAAATCTCTCTATTCCCTAGAACTTTAATGTAGAAATGTTGATGAGTTTTTACTAGGGCTGCACAATTATGCTAATACAAAGGCTAGGTTTCATGCACATTTTGTCAGTAAACCAGGTTCTGTAGTCTGTTAATCTCCAGAACCAGCTTTAGATGGAGCATTTACGGAAGTAGCAACACAGAGCCACAGTTCACTGAAAACCTCAGGTATTAATTTCGGTTGCCAGTGAATGTTTTTTTTTTTTACTGTCAAAGTAGGTTTTAACATGCGATTCATGAACATAGTTTCAGCTATAAAGTTGTTTATTCTGCTAAAGAAAAAAAATCACCTACATTTTGGATGGCCTGTGGTGTACGTAAATAATTTTTTGACTCAAAGTTCCCTTGACTTTTTGAATTTTATGAGTTGTAAAGGATCACAATTTCAGCTAAATATCTTAACGTTTTACTTGAAAAAGTTTGATTTTTGGAGTGGACTGTCTTTTTTTGTTGTCATTATCATGATCTCGTTGTCACTGACAAGGTAATTGCAGATGATTTAGTCAGCGTGAATTGAACAATCATTCTGCAATTGGACCGCTCTTTGCATGGCTTCTCATTGATCTACATGGCTCTATGTTGCTACTACATCTTAAAGTATGTGAAAACCACATTTAATAAGATGGGTTTACTCTAAACTCACTACATAACTTCAGTCTGGTGTCTGAAATAAATCTTCTGTAAGATGATTCAGTAGTCGTGTGTTTATTTGTCATGTTGAATGCAGAAAATCTTTGACATCAGCGGTTTTATTTCCTGGGTCTCGCTGCAACATATTTGTAGTTTCCCCATTAGAGTACCCTCTTGCTCTCGCAGAGCCATGTTTGCTGACAAGATACTGTTAAGTGTTTAAGTTACCAAGTTAAGTTGGATAAGACGTAACATTTAGTGAGTCTCTAATGGTGCTGGGTGAAAATGAGAACACACAATCGATGTATAAGTGAAACAAAAACGAACAATGTATTAAACAGAGCATAACAAACAATGAATATAGGAATTTAGAATGTAATTTTAAATAACCGAATTAAGCGAAAGACAGGAGTGTTGCCAAATCAAAGAAATAAAAATATAACAAAACAATCTAACTAAACCCCAACCCACTAAACAGACTAACCAAAGCCAAATGCAGAAACAAAACCATAATCTTTAGGACGACGCTTAACTAAACTTCACAACTACTCCAAAAACATATTTACAAATGTGGCAACTCCTCCATAAACTAACACAAAAAAAAAAAATTATGCTGCTCAAAATTACGAGAGTTCTCGTAGA
Organism: Danio albolineatus; assembly: GCA_903798035.1. Taxonomy (NCBI): domain Eukaryota; kingdom Metazoa; phylum Chordata; class Actinopteri; order Cypriniformes; family Danionidae; genus Danio; species Danio albolineatus. Next base: position 6,089,691 of record CAIGQQ010003610.1, on the reverse strand, counting down.
GCACACACTGTTAGCCATTAGCAAAACAAGAGCTTATTTGATAATAAAATTCTGATAAAGATCGTTCGACTTCTCAATAGATACTAAAGTGAGCTGCACCAGCTTATCTAATAAATAGATCACCTAATCGAGAGAGACTAAACAGCAACAGCAGCAACAATAAAACTATACAAACACAAATGAAGAGGCTGGCCGAAACAAGTTTGGTGGTAAGCCAAGCGCTCCTGCTGAACCGCACAAGCGCACGCCTTTTATACTTGGCAGACCACCTCCTGATTGGTGCACCGAGTGCATCATAATGGTGATTGACAGCTTTTCCAACAAGTGGATGCACACCTAGAACAGGACCGAGTACACAACGGAAGAAAGGCAAGAAAGTGAAACTCAACAAACAACAAAACATATGTGAAACGTAACAATGCACTTGAGAATCGGCATGATTTCGTTTTGATTTGATATGCAGCCCTCGTCTTTATAAAGTCCCTCTGAACGTAGCCATGAAGAAATTTGCTGAGGTCAAACGATAGCTTTTTGAGTGAAATGCAAGCCACAGTTTAAAGGCATGTTTCAGCCAATAAATTCTTTACAAGCCTCGTGTTGTTTCGAACCATTTTGACTTCCTACATTATAGATGATGTTCTTAGAATGCTCTCGTTTTTGGTTATCATTGTCTACTTGTTTATATTATGTAAAAATAGTTTGATTCTTAACATCCTTTAAAATATTTTCTGCTTGGCTCCTCATGCATGCCTTTTAGAAATGTATTTATTTGTTTATTTTAAATGACATCAGTGGTCAGCTCATAATAGCAAAGTACTAGTGTCAATGTTTGCAAACTGCTCATTTTTAAAGAACTGCATGCTCTGTCTGTCAGGAGTATTTCTTTCTGATGAGGTGTTGAGTCATGGGCACAGATGTAGTATTATTCATCGGGGCATTTTTAAAAATGAGTTATGTAACAAGGTCCTGTGCTGTTGTTCATCTTCCTGCAGCTGTGTGAGTACAAAATAGATCTGTCCAGGATGGAAGCTTCCTGTATACTGCCTGTGCTGAAGAAGAAGCTGGCCTTTCTGTCAGGTAAAGACTAATAGCACGAATAAATATATGCTGTGAATTTCAATTCCAAGTTATTAGTGCACATGTTTTATGGTAGCATGACAAGCTAAAATAGTTTCAAACAATGTCTTGGAATAGATTTGCTGCAGGCTTCTCTCCTTTCCGCTCTAGGATGTGATGCGAATATTAGATGTGACTGTAGCACTGAGCCAGAAATAAAATGCTATCCTATAAAATGGGCCATGCCAAGTAATTTCACTTTTTTTTTTTTTTTTTTTTTTTTTTTTAATAATTTCACTTTTTTTTTTTTTTTTTTTTTTTTTTTGAAAGCCTTCACTTGATTTCTTGTTTGTGTTGTTAGAAGTGAAAAAACATCTCAGGCAGCTTCATTGTCATCTCTATCTAATGTAGTCCGAAATCATTATATGCTCTGCTTTTGCTTTATGCTTAAGCTCAGCGAATCTAAAAGCTTTATTGTACCACCACACATTATATTTGTTTTTCTGGTAGTAAACCGTATTCAGAAATTGAACAATAAAATGTAAAATAACACACTTTACTGCGTATTAAAATGAAATCATTTAACCAATTTTTCGAATGCTTTAGACCAGGGGTGCCAAAACCTTTTCTTATGAAGAAAAGCTAAAATCCAAGCTTGATTGAGAGCTGTGGGCCGAAAGTGAATATAGCAAACTATAGCAACATTTAAGTTGCCATGGGTAATTTTCTAATTTATTCCATGGTCTGTTGAAATTCTTGATTCTGATTGGCAAGAGGGTGTGGTATATTTAGTTGAAACGCACAGGTAGTTCCAGTCAGTTTTGATCACAGTTCGAAATAAATGCACTTCTCCCAAACGTTTACAGTTACTATAGCAACTCGCATGTGCTGCGCATGAAACCGATAAGGGCTATTAATGGCGGACGGGAAATCCGCAAAATTAGGAAAATACTCATAAACTATGCCACAAAATCAAGTTTTAAGAGTTTTTCAAGCGAGAATGTAGTTATTTTAAAGTGCTATCGGCAGTTTGTGTGCACATTTTAAAAAATGTTGTCAGCTCCAGACAGTCAGCGGCAGCTCCGCGAACGGCTCCCCCCGAGGGAAGCTTTATGTCGGCCAGAGAATCTCCGGTTCTACGCCGCTGGATCTAATCTCTTGCATCTCTGTTGTGAAAACAGGATATATAATTAATCTTTGGTGTATCTAACGGTCAGTCTTTGGACATTTGAACCTATTATTGTTTTCTCAGGTGTATTTTTTTGGCAGATCACAAAGATAAGTTTCATAATTAATATATGACCGTAAATAATGTAACATTACACTGATCCTGCCTGTTTGGCTGATTGCTTTTGTTTTAAATAAAGCAGAATGTTCTCCTACCTGTCCTGATATGATTTTTCATAATGCAAAATATACCTATATTTACAGCAGAGATTTCTGAAATAGACTTTTTTGCTTATTTAGATTTAGACTAGATGCGTATTTAATTGATATGGCACCTTTTATAAGATTTGTATGTTTATTATGAAATATAAATTGCGGAAATTTTGCGATACTGTACAGTAGGTATGCCAGCTTTCGCAGTATTAAAGGTAATGTTAAAGGAAAAAAAAGCTATTATACAGATCCTCCCTCGACAGAGAAGTGGTAGAAAGATAAAAGAAACGTGTGACTGGGAATGTGACTGGAAACACACTCAAGGTAAAATTAAATAAATAAAGCAGAATGTTCTCCTACTTGTCCCGATATGTGTTTCTTTTCCTAAATTTCCCTACATATTTAACAGCAGAGATTTCTGAAATAGGCTCTGGCTGCTTTATCTTCATAATACTTATTCCTAAAGCGTATTTAATTGATATGGTTCTTTTTATAAGTATAATAATATTAATATTGTATGTTCATTATGAAATGTAAATCGAAGCCCAGCTTTCGCAGTATTAATGTTAAGAGATATACATACAGATCCTCCGTCATCCGCTCAGCACGCAGATGCTCTCTCTCTCTCTGTCTGCCTGTCAGTCTGTCCCAGCTGATTCAGTGGAGGGACTAGAAAATCTAACATCTAAAAACGGACAAAAATTCGGACAAATATTGCCCAGCAAAGAGAAAAACTAGTTTAAATATAGGCCTACCTTGGCCAATGACCATGGAATAAGGGGGATAATCAACGGCTTGTTGTGCGTTAAAGGATTTTAATACACTTCTGCTGCGCATCGTGTGGTCCTTTGCCTCCACGTCGTGCATTAAAATCCTTTAACGCACGGCAAGCCGTTGATTATCCCTTACTTATTTCATAATATAAAAAATATATATATTTCAACCAGATTTACTAATCTGTCAAATTCCTTTGAAAATGTATATTATTTTAACAAACTTATTACAATAAAACCATAAACAAAAATATATTTATAAAACAATAGAGTTCAATGCAGGATACACTAGTCATGCTGAACTTGCCTTTGCCTTGATTTGCATGCTGATGTCATCTGCTTTGTCCTCAATTAATTAAGTGACAGTTCATTCATTCATTCATTTTCTTTTCGGCTTAGTCCCTTTTATTAATCCGGGGTCGCCACAGCGGAATTAACCGCCAACTTATCCAGCATTTGTTTTACGCAGCGGATGCCCTTCCAGCCACAACCCATCTCTGGGAAACATCCATACATTCTCATTCACACACATACACTATGGACAATTTAGCTTACCCAATTCACCTGTACCGCATGTCTTTGGACTGTGGGGGAAACCGGAGCACCCGGAGGAAACCCACGCAACCATGGGGAGAACATGCAAACCAGCCGGGGATCGAACCAGCGACCTTCTTGCTGTGAGGCGAACGTGCTAACCACTCGGCCACCGTGGCGCCTATTAAGTGACAGTATGTGCATTTATTTTTTTTTTAAATCTGATTCATTTACCACATTTAATTGAAACATTTCATTTCAATTAGCTTTTTTGTAGCTTAATAATAATAATAAAAAACAAAAAGGTTACATTTAAAATAGAAATGAAAATCTCTGTTAAAGGCTTTGTTCAGTCCTTTCCAATCATTTTTCTTCTGGTGGGCCAAATCAAAGGATACAAAGGGCTAACTCTCTGCTTTACACTGAATGTTTACACAGTATCCAACATTTAAAAACATATAATTGATAACCTTTCACTCTGTGTTGACTGGTCACGCACTGTTATATTTGCTAACTCTTGTTTTGAATGAACTACTCCTTATACCAAGTTCACTGCTCAGTTTTATCCTTGATGTTCGCTCGCTTACAGGTTTTGCAAAATCGCAAAGAAATGTCTCAAATCGGAGCCAAATCGTTCGTGATCGCCAATCACGCAGTCTGAGTTATTAAAGATGTGATCTCAGAGAATCGTCAGCGTGTCGCCAATGCCTGTGAAATATTTGGCATGCTAAATATCTGGACCTGTTGCGGATCCAAAATCATGCTGTGAGAAATGAGCTCTGACTAAATGCATTGACGATGAGCTACAGCCAAAGAGAGAGCAAGATACAGGACTGCAGGAAGTTTGGGGAGGAGTTATAGACCACAATATCAGAATAAACTTTTTACAATAACATTAAAAAGAAGCAAACCAGAAACATTCGCCACAGTATATTGCTAATTTATTTATTGACCTCCAACTCTTACCTTATGAAGTTTGTGGAGGTGTTATAGACCACAATATCAGAATAAAAAAAAACTTTACAATAACATTACAACGAAACAAACCGATTAGAAATTCGATTAGATCCACTTATTTGGTAAACAAACAAAGTCTCTCATATAATACAACTACTAAAAGAACGAAAATATTACTTTACAAACTGTATTGTAAATAAATAATATGAACATTTTTATATTAGCCAATAATATTACTGAAATTTATTTAAAAACGTAATAAATTTGCATTTACACAAGTATACTCCATGATTGGCTTCAAATCTGCTGAAATCGGAGGATTTCTGCACATGCAAATTCTGTGTGGGCCTAATTATCGGCAATAGGCCTTTCACGGACGGTCGAACACACATCCGGTAGAGCGATAGTTGCGTATTCGTACTTCCGGCCGGAGCAATGGAGTCCAGGTTCTCTCTCATCAAATATTTATTACATCGCACACTTATTATACATTTACATATTATACATGTATTTAAACATGTATTATTATATACGTTACCTCCCTTATATCTCGTAACGGTTTAAAACTAAGAGCCTACGCTATGAGGAAGGTACATTACGCACAAATGTAAACAGCCTTTCCTAAACCACGCTAACGTATGGATCGTCACCCACCTTCTTAGTTAAAAATGTAATTTCTGTAGAAAAAGTTATTGCCTTTATTAAGTTTAGAGTGTAGAGCGATATAATGTCGGTCCACAAGCCAATAAACATCCACTGTAAATGTTTGCACAGTTTTCAAAGAGGTAGTGTAAATTAGCGCATCTGACTTTTACTCCATTGCTCCGGCCGGAAGTACGAATACGCAACTATCGCTCTACCGGATGTGCGTTCGACCGTATGTGAAAAAGGCCTATTGTGTCTAGTATGATCTTTCAGTGTGTATCCTCCTGTCGCTGATCCATCGTGCAGTGTGAACACAGCAGCAACTGAACGCCACCCCAGAGAGTCATGCAGTGTGAAACAACTGTGATCTGACAACTTTGAAGATATTCTGAAAAACCTTGGTTTTAGGCCACATCTCTGGCCGCAGTGTAGGTCTGCATGATTAATCGAAAAAAGATTGTGATCTCAATTTGACCGCCTACATGATCCTTACTTGATACTTAATCCAATATCTCTACGATTCAGCTAATTATATTTTCAAGGTCAGGAGAGAAGCATAAAGTCTTGTTTTGTATACAGCTGCGAAATCACGACGTCTACTTTAGTGAATGTAACCTGCAATAACGAGTAATGAATAACGGGTAATAACATTAGAAATAACGTTCAGTTTGTTGGACAGAATGATTATTTGGGAGCCGCACTAAAAAGTTTGATTTTTGTTTTTTCTCAAAGTGACGGTGGCCATGATATAAGCCGCACTCGACAGTAAAGCCAAAAGCATGCACATAGTTTAAGTGATCATATCACATTTTAGTTATGAAAAAACAAGCATTGGATATGTTTTTTTTTCTTTCATAGCAAATGCAGTGTTGTGCATAAAAATAAATCTTTTATATAGGGTCGGTCAGTATAGCTAACTTCTCTAGCCTATATAACGTTGAATATAATGTAGGAGGAAATCTGATGACAAATTTCTCATCTTACCAATAATAATGTTGTTTATGGTCTAACAATGTTGTCAGTGACCGATTGCAAGCATAAGTCTCGAACATAATAGGGCCTAATTCAACTTCAGAATTATAAATAGTTGTAATCTGATGTCATCGCTTAACTGTGCGTTAATGGACAAATATAAAGTCTATTCAGGTCTGTCATTGTTTCACTGTATATTTGAGAAATAACAATAATAACAGCCTACTTGTATTAACCTTTATTTTACATTTACAGAAACGTAAGAAAGTTGTGATCTTAATTTTAAGAGAAAAAATGTGATTCTCATTTAAGCCAGAATTGAGCAGCCCTACTGCAATGGCACCAATAAATAATTGATTTCACTCATATGTTCATCCAATGTGAAGCTGATTGTTCATGTTATTTTATATGCCCTCTATAACACAGTCTGCTTTATCTGGTAACGTACACTGAAGGTTGTATTTAGCATCAGCATGGCTCCTGCTTCTGACAGTCTATTGAATGACATTTTCATTTGAACAGGAGCCAAATAAGGTCATTCTTAAAGGCGTTTTCTGCTCATGAATTCATTCAATTTGTCATTTTTTTTTTGTTCAAATGGACTGTGCCTCAACATTTTTTTTTGTAATATATCAAGGTCTTTGAAATAAATTGGATAATGAAAGCTTCTAGGGAAGGAATTTGATGCCTTGTGTCCTTGAAGCGGCTCATGTTCCCATGCAGGAGTCGACATACTGTGAATTAATTACAGGTTGCAATGGCTCCTAAAAACCGTTTTGCGTTGCCTCAGTGATGTTTTTGTCAGCTTTTTCCTTGAAGCCTCGCAGTCTGACACAGTTTTTCCATTCCAACATCATATTTTATTCTGTGCCGCTGGATTTTCTGCATATTTCCTGACTCTGCCTGTTTGGTTTTCCAGGAGGCAAGGACAGGCGCAGTGGTTTAATCCTGACCATCCCGCTATGCACCGAACAGACCAGCATGGAGGAGCTCAGCACCACGCTGGACTACCTTCTTGGCATTCCCAGGTAAAACACACAGCTTTGGAAGCCTCTGTTGAAATTAATGTGTTTGTCCATTGCAAAGTATTGACAATAAACACATTTCAATGCTTTGAGAGCAGAAATGGACCATTAATCTTATCATTGTAATTATAAAGCACACTCTTACTGTACTCACACATGGAATGGAAAGTGGCCATAATTCATGGTCAGACTGTGGTTTGAGGCTGAAAAATGCTGTTATTGATTTCTCTAGCCCAGAGATGCCCAAAGTAGGGCCCGCAGGCCAAAGTTGGCCCATTAAAACCTCTGATTTGGCCCACCATCCAAATCAAAGAGAGTGAGGAGAGTGAGAAGGATGGAGAGGGTTGGGGCGAATGACTTTGAAAGAAATCGCCATTTCTAATTTGACATAATTTTTGTTTGTTTGTTTTATTGCTGAGCTACAAAAAAACTAACTGAAATTAAATGTTTGAATTAAATGTTGTAAATGAATCTAGTTTTATTTTTTAATGTACTGTAAATACTCGACGGCTAGAGTACTATGCAGAAGACATCAGTGAGCAAATCAAGGCAGAAACTAGCGTAACTCCATTCTGTTGGAAATGAGATTTGTTTTTGTTTACTGTAATAAGTTCATTATAAACTGTAAAAAAAAAAAGTTGCATTATTTAATATAAAGCCATGTTTTCTAGCTATTTTAAATATTATTAAATAAATAGGAAATTACCCATGGCATATAAAATCTATTTACCTTTTGCCCACTAGTCTCAATCAAGTTTGGTGTTTGGCCCTTAATAAGAAAAGGCTTGAGCACCCCTGCTTTACACGTTTTACACTCAAAGGGGTCTGGGAGGATATTATTTTATGTTGAGTTGGTCTTTTACATTGGAGTTGGTTGTACAGTATAAATATTTTTTAAATGTTTGGATTTCCTAGTTTTGTACTACATTCAAAAATAAATGGCTAGTGTAACTTAATTTAATTATGACATTTTACTTATTTGTAATATTTAAACATTTTAAGCAGCTGGAACCAAAGAGCAAAATTCATTTTGAACCAATGATGTCAACTGACTTTAATTTGAATGACCTTTTAGTTTTGAGTTTGAAACAGTTTACTCTTGAGCCAATTTATCTCAGTCACTTAATTTGGAAAGCCAAATGGGATCAGTGATCAAATAATAAACCTTTTCAAAATCCAGCTCTCAGTAGTAAGAAAATCTAATTATTCTTTTAACTCAAGACATGATCAAGTTATTTATACAAGATGCCATAATGGACACATTAGACTTACTCATGGACATTTACTTAAAGGAAAAATTGTCAGTACTCCAGTAGCAATTTAAATTTATAACACATACTCATGCATTGCCCTGTTTTTAATGTTATGAGACAATGTTTTTATCTGGAGAGACGTTTAAAGAATTATTTTTAAATGTGAAAAAGTCACTTTGAAAGCAGTTTGGAGAATTTCAATATGAAAGTGTTGAAAACCTAAAAGGGACTACAGAAACAGTGATGGTCATGACGATGATGCCAAAACCACTTCAGCTCATTTCTCTTTCTCAATGGGCTCAGAGGAGGAAGACCTATATATACTGTCTATAAGGCCCCGTTTACACTAGTGCGTTTTCGTTTTAAAACGCATAAGTTTTGCTACGGTTACGCCATCCGTCCATACTACGCCGGAGTTTTCGAGGTGCGAAAACGGAGCGTTTTAGAAACGCTGGAGACAGCGTTTTCATTCTGAAACGCTGCAGCTGCGTCTCAGTGTGGACGTGGGAAAACGCAGACTTTCGAAAACAGAGGCGTGGCTGCTGAGATTCGCTACGTGATTGGGGCTTTGGGTCATTGCGTATCCTTCCCTTATTCGTCAAGCGCACGTGGCTATGACGTCACCGGCAGACGGCAGACCAGTCTTCACTGTAAACACTGTATTTTCGATAGCCATGGATGTTTTATATTCATTTGTTACTTTAAGTAACAACTCGACCTCGTCGTCTGTCCTCAAAAAGACCTCTCTTGCTTTCTTTACCGTCGCGTTCATCGTTCAACCAGCGTTTGTTGACTAACAATAACCGAATGCTGAGCGAGACGCATGCTTCCTGTTTATACTTGACCGCGCATGCTCAGAGTGCGCCAATGGTCACGTGATATACGTTTCTGGTGGAGTAGTGAAGACGGAGATCTCTTGAAACGCTGGGTGAAAACGCGAGTGTGGACGCGGATCGTTTTCTTGCTAAAACGCCGTTTTAAAACTAAAACGGACTAGTGTAAACGGGGCCTAAGACTGTCTATTAAGCGTTCTTCGACATGCACTATGCTAAAACATCTTTAAGATGCCAAAACTACTTTTTCCATAGCAAAATTTGGCAACCAAAATTTGCTCTTCTACAAATATTTTATGATAGTTAAACTTTAAATAGTTAAAGTTCTCGTAAGTGCTCTTAAATGTGCATTTTCTTTACGCCCCATTCACACGAGGCTTCAGCGTCAACGCCTCTGAAGCGGCGCCGACGGATCCAGAATGCAGTTTGGCAATGCTTGACGTCACCCATTCAAAGTGAATGGGAAGCGTTGACGCTGACGCCCCGTGAATGGGGCGTTACTCTGTTTGACATCATCTTAACCAAAACATGAAGAGAGGGTGGGACATATTGTAGCTCCTCCCCTTTAAGAAAACAGCCAGTAGCGTTCTGCCAGAGTGGTTGAGCTCAAGCACATCAAATGAAAAGCAAATAAGAATTGACTTTTAGGGGGTGGGGCATGCCAGATGCTAGAGAGCATTTAATTGGTCAAGATTTTATGAGAAACTGAAGCAAGAGGTGACGTGAATAAAATCGTCGATCCATTTAGGCTTAAAGGAACAAATTACAAGCTTTACTTATTTAAAATAATACATGTCGTGCCTTCCCGGAGCTCAAGGACACTTTACAAAGAATGTAACATGAAGACAGGCGGGCAGGCAGACCAATAAAAAAGGGCGTTACAGTAGTCAATGCATGATGAGACAAATGCATGGACGACAGTTGGGCAATACGACGTAGATGAAAGAATGCAGGTTTAATGTGAGACTGAAAGGAGAGCGTGGAGTCAAAGATTACACCTACATTTTTTTTCCCCCAACTTTATTTATAGAAATTTTCTAAAATTTTACAAATATCACACATTTTAGAATATTATTGTACATTTTACAATAGAGAAGTAAACAAGGATCTAAATGATTGTGACAATTATTGACCCCCAAATATATTTGTATATTAATATATATATATATATATA
>CAIGQQ010003610.1:6066235-6078509 GCA_903798035.1 Danio albolineatus | reverse complement strand
AAAAAAAAAAAAAAAAAAAAAAAAAAAAACAGCTAACAACCAACCAGAACAATTGTTTATATACCAAACTAAAAGCCTGGTCATGAGGTCACATGAGATGTTACATAGCAGAAAAAAAAAGTACAAATTAACTATCATCCAGTACGCAGGGAGTATACGTTTCCATATATTCAAGGAGACAACCCCAAATTTTATAAAAGTTTTTGGAAGAACCCTTCAGACAGTATCTAATCTGTTCCAGTTTTATGAATTGAAAAACGTCATTAATCCACATGGAGTGAGTAGGTGGAGCAGATGACTTCCAATGTAGTAAAATATGACGTCTGGCCAGGAGGGATACAAAAGCAACAAGATCTGCTTTGTATCGTGAACATTGAACTGACAAAGGAAGTGTATCAAACAGTGCTGTTGTAGATACAGGTTTAATTGCTTGCCCAACTACCTGAGACATTGTCTCAAATATTTCTGACCAATATCTACATAGAGTTGGGCAAAACCAAAACATATGTACCAGTGTTGCAGGAACCTGGCGACCATGGTCACAGAGAGGATCAACATCAGAATAAATTTTTGAAAGCTTGACCTTAATCCCAATATGAACGATGAACTATTTTGCATTGAATCCAACCATGTTTTGCACACACAGATGAAGAATGTACTCTGTACAAAATGTTTTCCCACAGTTCTTCTGAAATGTCCTCCGTTAGGTCTTCTTCCCATTGGGTTTTTATGGATGTCAGTGAGCTTCTATTCAGAGGACATATTTTGTCATAAAAAGCTGAAATCATACCTTTCCCAATAGACACTGGTTCAAGAATTTATTCTAGAGGAGTTACACCTACATTTTTGACAGAAGTAGATGCAGTAACAGAAGAGGTTGAAACAACACAACTGTTGAAAATGTTTGGTCTTTGTCGTTCAACCCTCTAAAATTGGTTAGTTTACCCAAAAATGTTCATTCTGTTATTAATTACTCACAATTATTCATTTCATTTTATCTCCTTTGAGCCCAGTAATGCCCATGAGCTGCAGTGGTCATCTGAGTTTTAACATCACTGTTTTGACCATCACTGTTTCTGTAGTCGCTTTTAGCTTTCAACACTTTCTTAGTGACCTTCTCCAAATGGCTTCCTAGTGACATTTTAGAGGCACTTTACAGGGTGAGTTGGCTGTTCTTTTCCCCCTCAAAGAATGAAATGTTGTTCAGGCCTAAAATGTTTTTTTCTCTCTCTTTTTATCCAAACCAAAATAGTAACTGCATGATTGAATTCATGTTTCTTGGAATCTGTGAGTCACTCACACAGACTCGGTTTATTCATTTTAAAATGCCACCACAGAACAAACAAAGTAATCTGTTTAACAACACCGCCACAGTGGAGTCTTTGTAATTGATTCATTGTATCTGAATTGGCTTATCATTTGTGTTATGCAACAATAAATGTCATGTTTTTTTCTGTTGTATCTCTGCAGCGAGAAGTGCAAAGCTCGGGGTTTCACAGTCATCGTCGACGGGAGGAAGTCTCAATGGAATATAGTGAAGACTGTTGTTCTGATGTTACAGGTAGGAAGAGGTTTATGTTTTATTTGCCCACTTTTAGGTGTAATCCACCTTGCCAGAAAGCAAAGGAGGAGAAGTAGATTATGTAAAACACATGTCTGTTCTTGTTTCTTTGACATCTGGTTCTTGCTTTTTTCCACTAATGAAGCTCGTTAACATTAGGGGTGATTTATTTATTTAATAAGTGCTTAACTCTGCTCTAATACGGCTCGCTTCTGAAGGAATACCTGCAAATAACAAGATTTCAGTGCCATTATCAGCTGCTTATTTGTTGGCGGCCTTCCCTAATTTTGTAGAGCGCTCTCTTTTGTCGGAAATTGTTCACTTAGAGCTTTGTTCAACTGAATGGATGCTTGTTCTTCCCTGTTATTTGCCTGTTTATGGGACTCGACGCTGAATTGCTGCTGTTTTTGGGCTGCTAGATTTGTTTTCTTTTACATTTATGACATATTCTGGGTTTTTATCAAAGTCCCAGAGTGCAAGTAAGTACATTCACTCTGTAGCCACTTTGGCAGTGCTTCTGGACATCTATTTTCTAGGCAATAATAATAAAATTTGACAACAGCCGCATCATAAATTCAGCCTGAAATCATGCTCAACAGTTTATTTCAGGCTGTGGCAGTGTGGACGCATGTTTTGAGTCAAAATCAGGTGGTTGGTTCTTAAAATTGAAAGATAGGATGTCCTGTAGCCTGTGTATTGAGGTATTTCCAATTAATTTTTCTTGTCCATCTTGTTATACAGTATGCAATCAGTATGCATTAATAAATGTCTACTTTTTACAAGTTTGAATGAAATCAATATACTTTTATACATACAGTATTATATTCTATAATATATAGTATATAGTGTTGTCACGATACTGGAATTCGATACCAATCAGTAAAGAAATTTAAAAAACGTCCATTTCCTGCTATTGAGCGCTTTTGAGCACTGATTTGCCATCGTGTTCACATGCTCAACAGAAATGACCAGATTGTTATTTGCCGTGAAGGTCATCAGTTCACCAAACTCATTAATGTTTACTGAGTGCAACTACAGATACAGCGACACTGCAGCATTTTAAAGCTGCGATTCATCAGCGAATCGCTTGTATGTGAGCTTATAAATAGACCAGCTGATCTTCATGGCTTTGAAATGCTCCAGTGTCCCAGTGTCTGTAGTTACACTCGGTAAACATGAAATTTGATGAACATCGTTAACCGTCCACATTCAAACTATGAATGGAATGCAAGAACAAATTAGGAGTTTATTGAACCAAATGTTCTAATTGATGATTTGCTAATAGCAAGAAGTGAACGTTGAAGTAAAGCATGACCATAATTAGTATGGGATGACAACCGTTTTCAAGGTATACCGCGGTTTGGAAAAGTCAAGTTTTTTATTTTTATTTTTTTTTTTACGTTTTTTTAAGGACAAGAGTATTTCCAGCAGAAAAGATATTAAAACATGCCAAATTGTAAAGAAACCTGTGTTTTTGAAACTATCGAGACAGAAGTCCAAGATTCATTTGAATTATTTAGCCTGACATGTTTACTGTTACAAAATATTATAAATGTTTCTCAAAATAAAATATTTTGTTTTAAAATAGTTTTTTTTTCTTTCTTTTTTCTTTCTTTTTTTTTACCCAGACATTTAAAAGGAATGTATTTTAGAGCAGTAATCACAATACTGACATACCGTGAAACCGTGATATTTTTATCCAAGGTTATCTTATACCGGCCCATACCAAGATGATAACTGTTTTCAAAGTATACCGCGGTTTGGAAAAGTTAAGGTTTTAAAACTAACTTTTTAACTCTTAAAAGTTTCTGCGAGGTCTTTCCTAAGGTACGTGTAAGATTTTATTTATTATTTTTATTTATTATTTTTTTATTAACTTTTTCTTTTCTTTTTTTTAATGGGAAAACTGTATCTCCAGCAGAAAGGATTTCCAAAGATGCAGTTTTTAAATTGAAAAAAATTGAAATTTGAAAAAAATAAAAATAAAAAATGAAGATATGAAAAAAAAAATGAAAATATGAAGACAGCAGCAGTCAATAATTCAGTGAAGTAGTTTTTTTACCCAGACAATTAAAAGGAATACATTTTAGAGCAGGAATCACAATACCATGAAACCGTGATATTTTTATCCAAGGTTGTCATACCATCAGAATTTTATACCGACCCATGCTTCGACTATAAATTATTTCCAAATAGTGCTTGCTATTCAATCATTTGGTGAAATTGTGGATACAGTAAATCGCGATTATATATTGCAGATATATTTTTCCAGTATTGTGCAGCCCTAGTAAGTAACTTGTTTCCCATTTAACTCGACTCGACGTTATTTATAGAGCTCTTTAAACACCATGACTAGGTGCAAAATGCTGTACAGGCTTCATTAAAGTAATAATGACAAACTAACAGAAAATAAGAAATGAAAAAAGTAGTTGATGATGATGATGATGATGATGATACAATATCCTCTCCCCCATAGAATGTGATCCCAGCTGAAGTTTCTCTTGTGTGTGTGGTGAAACCTGATGAATTCTGGGACAAAAAAGTGACCCATTTCTGCTTTTGGAAGGAGAAGGACAGGCTTGGCTTTGAGGTAAGTGTGCTAGAGTTACACTTTGAGCACTGAAAACGGCATTTGATGTTAGAGATGAGTGCTCCTCTACTTGAAGGATAGAGGTCATTAAATATGGCAGCAACATTTGTTTCCTTTTACACATTTCAACTATACATAACTTTTTTCATTTGGTGATTGTTGCAGTGGAATAATGGGAGTTTCTTGTGGTGTAATAGTTTAAATGTGAGATCATTAATGTTTACAATTTCGGAGTCAGATTTATTTTTATAGTGACTTTTTGCTATGCGTATTGTTCAAAGAAGTTTTACAGGAAACGGGATATTACAAGTCAAAGTTGATATTGGTGAGGAAAATGCCTGTTTTTGATTCCCCCAGTTCACACTTTCAGTCAAAGGTTTGGACAAACTATAATTTTAATATATTTTATTTTAGTTTATTTTTTATAGTTTTTATTTATTATTTTCTGTTTTATTTTTTTAAATTTTTGTTTAATATTATATTTCTTTTAAATATGTTTTTATTTTTTATTTATTTGACATTTTTCTTTATGAAGTATTTCATATTTGTTATATTTAATGTTTATAAATTTATTATTTTATATTGTTTATATTTTGTATTTTTTATTGCATTCATTTTGTTTTATTTATTTCTTTTTCTTAATTTAATTTTTTTTTATTTTATTTTACCATATATGACAGGTTTAGTATATATTTTCTCTTTATTTAGTTTGGATTATGCTAGTCAAATTCTGTTAAATATTTCAAAACTTGTTACATGAGTTACCAAAGTTCCTGTCTTTCTACACTCAGTTGTTAAAAAAGGTTAAAACTCAATGAATGAAAAAGTTCTGTAATCCTCAATATTCTTAATTTTGTTTTTTAAGACACATTCAGCTTTAATTGATCAGCTTAAATGGACCTGTTAGAATGGTTCTGCTGTGTAAATGTTTTCCATATACATCAGACCAGAGAATCATGGTTTTACACTTTGAATAGGAGTGGATAATACACACAGAGGCATATTAATTAGTAACACCCAAAGCATCTCAAGCGTGTAACTAGGTAATTTCCCACAGTGAATAATGAAAGTCTACATGCAGATGTTGTGTGTCTTCATTTACAATAGACTGGAGCTTTGATGGAAGACAGGGCTTTTGTTATTGACACTAATGCAGCGGCTTCTACAGCGGTTTTCTCATTTTTTTATCAAGGCTTAAAGAGTTGTGTTGTAAGGGAAGTAAGGTTTTCAGGATAGGTTTTAGGGCTTTAAAGGTCAAAAAAGACATCTTGTCTAATTAATTAATGCTTTTTTTTTTTGTTCTTTGCTTTTAGGAGTTTTACCAAGGCTTTGATATTTAAGACTGTGAGGTCGATTTACACTCGCTGTCCACTTTTACCTTCAGATCTGCCTTAATCTTTTGTGGCATAGATTCAACAAGGTAATGGAAATATTCATTAGAGACTTTGGTCCATATTGACATGATGGCAACATGCAGTTGCTGCACATTTGTTGGCTGCACATCCATGATGCGAATTTACCGTTCCACTACTTTCTAAAGGGGCTCTGTTGGATTGAGATATGGTGACTGTGGAGGCTGAAATACTTAGACCAGCCCGTCTAGCACCAACAACCATGCCACGTTCAAAGTCACTTACATGACTTTCTTCCCCATTCTGAATCTCGGATTGAAACAGATGCAACAGATGGTCTTAACCATGCCTACATGACTAAATGCAATTAGTTGCTGCCATATGACTGGCTAATTAGAAATGTGCATTAAAGAGCAGTTGGATAGGTGTACCTAATTAAGTGGCTGATGAGTGTATAACGTTAGCATGAAGGATTTTTGGTAGCACTTGTTCATAAGACTCTCATGACACCTTTTATGATCTACATGATTTACTCAACTGAGTTAAAGACACTTAATGAGAGTTACATTACATTACATTACATGTCATAAGCTTGCATATTCATGACACATCAATAAGTGTCTAACTTACAGTAGTTATGTCATTTTAAATGCAAAGTGACAGCTGTCATAAAGTACATAAAATCTCTTTCATATTTGTGATATGTCATGACTATGAAGGTTTCATGACAGTCTTATGAACATGCACTTCAAGTAAACAGTTTTTTACATTTTAAAAAATGCTTCTTAATTGTTGTTGATATTATGTTTAGACACTCTTTGTGATATTCTTTAAAGCGACAGGGGGCGGTCAAATAAAACTGACCGTAAATTCAGACAGAAAAACAGAAGAAGAAAGTTTCAGGAACTACGTCATAACATTAATATTATTGATGTTTATTAAACTTGTTATTTTTATTATTTTTATAAATTATTTTAATGATTATAAAGATTTTTGTAACCATTCATGATTTTTTAATCAAACTTTGATGCATCACTTGCTTTTGTTCATATCTCGGACAGTTTTACCTATTAAAGTGTATCAAAATATTAGTGACAGCAGAACACGGGTTCCTCAACAATTTTTTTTTTTATTATGGCAAGAATAAAAGCAAAAAGGACACTTACTGAATAATACAGAAGTTTTTTTTATTTATTTAGCCGCTCCATAATTCACACATTACCGTCTGGCTAGTTTCTGTCCTCTTCTTATGCTAATAAGGCAATAATGGTCCAACATTCCTCACCATTATCACCATAAAGCCTAGAAAAACGGCATCATGTAGTAAACCGATAGGTTCGAATATTCCTGTCCAGTTATCAAAGACATAATTTGTTACTTCATTATAGTTTTATAACTATTAAATTGTTTTAAATTCAATTATAAAATATACATCAGTGTTAAACCTATGACTGGTGGAAAAATATATTCTGTATATTCTCTCCATTGGCCTCTTTTGGCTTTAATAAACTCATCCCTCAGGTTTTTTCTAAACCTTTTAACTTAAACTTTCCTCGTTTCTCACTGCTGTTTCAATTTCTAGCCAAGAATTATTGATCACCTGATTATCTCTATAATCACTGATCATGAATATGTCTGTACATTCGTACCTGTTTCAGACAAAATCTCTTCCAAGTGATTCATCCACAACTCAAATCAGACGCAGCACCGCGCGCGCATGTTCGCAGAGTCTCAAAAAATACCCTGCGCTCCGCCAGCCAAAACCATGTCGCACGCACCCAAAGCGAACATCCGCAAACTCCGCGATGACGTCATATTTGCCGCATGCACTCAAGCGAACTAGCGGACGCGTTGAGTATAAATCAGCCTTGATCCGGCACCTCATTTTACTGATCCTCCTCCTCAACTGCCCTCTTACCCCTGTCCGCTGTTCACTTTTACTTTCTTCCCCGACTCCCTAACCCTTGTCAGTTTCGTCCGTGACACCCAAACCCCCTCGCCCTGCTCTTCACTTTCAACCGTGACACCTCTCCATCCTCTAGTAGCATGCTGGATCCGTTAGCCCGATCTGTACCGGGACCTCGCAATTCACAAATTAAGCACTGGTTGTAGGTAACACGAGGTTATTCTTTAACAACAAAATTGAATGCAGTGTTTATGTATTATTATTATTATTATTATTATTATTATTATTATTATGATTTACATTTTTATATCATTTTATTCCTAATCTTTCGTGTATCACAGCCAAATCATAGTTTAAGAACATTTAAAACACTATTCTAAGGGTTGTTTTGGATGCTTCACTTTAATGCATCTCACCGTTTCATCACATCCCTTCTAACTTCTTAAATCAGAGCAGAATGTTGTGTATCCTTCCAATTGGGCCATGTAGAAAGTGGGTGAATTTGGCAGAAGGTCATGTTTGTGTTGAACGCTCAGCCCTCTGGCATACATTATTGGCGGAGGAAATGGGGGGCCTACATGTGAACGTAACCGTAACGTGATCATGCAGATGTGCGCTACAGTATACAGCCCTGCACTGCTGAGTCTTGGCCTTGGACTGCATGCTCACTTGTCTTGATGTCTTGCTTCGTGCCCTCGCTGGGCATGAACCAGTAATGCCATGCTGCCTGGCAACCCTCTCATTGATCGAGCCAAGAGCCAGATGACGTGCGTTCAGGAGGACAGTCAAACCACTGTTTCGTAAATAGAAACCACTGTCTGTGGATGTTTGTTGAGGTCATCGTGTTGTTTGTGCTGTGATCTGGGCCAGCATGCCCCTCTAGCTGACTGCAACTACCAGATGGCACAGTTTTGGCTGAATGGAGGTCAGTGTATCAGCATGAGGAAGCGAGTACGGTTACTAGTGAAAATGGTCATTACTGTACTCTTGACCTACTTGAGGATCCATATTTCAATGGGGGTTTTGTATCAGCGGCCGATCTCTAAGGTGCATGAGGAAAGTGTGCTCTGCATTAATCATTCTGACCAAGATCCTTCTCAATGCTGGTGCTTGGCCAGGCGTGAGTGAGCATATGGGGAGAGAAAGACCTGGAGGCCTTATTAAATAAGTGGATCCTCTTTCACTGCCACTTAGGGTCCATAGGACCATCTGTTACAAGACTGCACAAATTTTGTGCTTATTATTGCAGATTTTCTATTCTTTAAAGGTCTCCAAGCGACTGTACAGTAGATGCTGGTGCTAATGAGATGTGTTTTCCTTTAGAACAAAGGGGGTTAATATAGATATGCTAGGCATTATAGAGCTGTCTCATTAAAGAGCTCATAACTAAGCATAGTAAGCTATCTGTCAGCATTTTCATTCATCTATTATGATTTACATTAAAGAATAGGAACCTTTGGTGATAAAAGCTACTTTTTGCAGTCAGTTTTTGTATCATTGTTGTCTGTTCTTGACTGACAGTTCATTTCCTTATGTTACTTTGAGCATTTAACACTGATTCTAAATAGAACTATTTAAAGGGCACCTATTTTAACAAATCTACTTTTTAAGCTGTTTAGACAGTCATATGTGTAGTTAAAGTGTATAGACGGTCATTTTGGAGTGATATAAACACACCCAGTCCTTTTTTTTTTTCAATTTAACTGCATAAAAACGGTGGACCAATTGGAGCGGTTTTGAGACCGACCGCAACTTTACGCAGGAGTGTGGTCCCTCTGCCCACTGAATTGATTGACAGCTGCGTATTAACATATCTCCGTAGTAACGCATATAATCATATCAACAAGACGGGACGTGCACAAAGCAACCGGGAATAAAAGGTCTGTTCAGTTCTCAAAGGTCATTAATCACCATCAAATGTGATCACGATTGAGTTTCACAAGTTTAACACGTGTTTAAAACAGTGCATGTTTGTAATGAACTACAGCCATTCACTTCAGCTTTACTTCATCACCACAGCCGTGTGTCAGCAAAAAAAAAAAAACGCTTCATTAAATCAGGTTTATTTTGTACATTAACATAACAGATATCCATACAGCAGTGGATATTAACCTGTATCCTTTCACATTTGCTTGCAAAAGCAGTGCAAAGCTCAACGTGCGCACTGTGCGTGCGTGCATGTGTGTGCGTGCATGCGTGAACGAACTTTAACTACATTGTGTGTGACTCATCATTGCAACTTCTTAACAAACCCATCAAACAGTCATTGGTAATGTTCTTACTGTTGTATTTTTTCACAAATGTGGTGAGATCTGCTTCCTTTACATCTGTTCCTGATGCGTCTGTCTGTCTGACGCAGCCGAGGGCGGAGATTGAGGCACACTGACGGGCACGTGGGAACGGTGGGCGGGGAGGATTATCCTTAAAGGCCCAGTACCAAAAATCGCAAAAAGCTGTTTAGAGCTACAATATTAAGACTTGAGACATTTATAATTAATAATCTGATGGGTATTTTGAGCTGAAACTTTACAGACAAATTCTGCTGACACTTATAAGACTTATCTTAAATATAAAAAAGGGGTCAAATATGTGCCCTTTAAAAAAAAACCATTTAGGAGTATTAAAAATGTATTTTCTATAATACATGAATGTGTTATATTGACAAATTGATCTGTAGAGTATTTATATAAAACTATACTTTTGAGAATAGTATTATTTGTTAGTTGCCCTACCACCAATTTCTTTTAGTATGTTTGTGTGGGTGCTTGTCAATCAGAGCTCCCGAGGTTGTTCATCAGTAGGTTGTGTGCACAAATTCAGGCACTGGTTAGGAGAGTGATGAGGTTGATTTAGTACACATGGGGACTCATGGAGTGTGACATGAGAGCTCCTCATTGTACATTATCAAAATTGGAATTTCTAAACAGCATCAGAACTAACAACTGTCATATATAAATTTTTAGTCAGTTTTTAAATAATAATAATTGATTTGATTGTTTCATATTCCAGCAGTATCTCAACAGTTAAACAATTATGAATGTTTGCGATATTCTTTTCTAACCTATCTAGCTATGTTCAATCATGTTAAAAATAAATTAATAACAGATTTGTTTTTAGAAAAACATCTCGTTTGTCATACGATTCATATTTCGCACTAGTGTCTATCAATGCACCCTGATTTTAACTAAGCATTGTGGGACTTTTTTGCAGTGTGATTGTGGAAGAATTTTGCAATTGAGACCGCACTTAAAATGACTGGTGACCTGATTAGTAAACCAGTGTCATTTATTTTTGTCATGGCAGTACTTTTTCAGCACTCTAACCTTTAGTGTCATATTTGCCTTTTAAAATCATGTAGAATTTCTGCTTTAGAAACATTTCTTCTTCTTTTTTTTATTATTATTATTATTATTATTATTATTATTATTGATGTTGAAAACAGCACAATGCTTTTAAGGGAAACATTTTCTTTGGTAAATTTCTTTGTTTGGTGGAAAGAACAGCAGTTCTTTGAAAAAATAATAACACTGGAAATTATTAATTGTATTTGCTGCCACTGTAATTTATTTCTGTTGAATAGTCATTTAGAGTTTATTTTAAAAGAAAAAAAACTGTATGTAATGCAGCACAGCAGATTATTTATTTATTTATTCTCTCTTTTTGCTTGGACTTTTGAAAAATAAAGTGTTTATACATAGCAAGCTGCTTTGAAGGGACTGTATTGATCAGAGAGCTTTAGCAGACGCAGTGTTTAATCTCCTCTAGCCAACCTTGCAGATGTGAGGGCACCACTGGCTCTCCTCCAAACTCTTGCCTTCCTGCTTCAGCACCAGGACTGTGTTCTGGGTCATGGTGTGTGAAGAGGATTTCAAAGAGCACACATTACTTTGATTGAATACACTTCAGATTAACAATCTGAAGAGCAGATGTTTTTTTGAAGACAGTAGTCCACTCTAGAATTAACATTTAGTCTTATTAATGTCATTCAAAGTAGGGCTGCACAATTATGCAATAATAATGCTTCTGCCTCTTAGGGCTGTGTAATTTGTTTTTCGCAATCACATAAAAATCGCGATTTAAGCACATGCAGTTTCTAAATCGCGCAAGGCTGCAATTTTATTTATTAATTTATTTCGATCTTTGTTCACGTTCTTGTGTGCATGATTCTAATATGTTAACCAATCAGAACTTATGCAGCACATTGGGCAATTACAGCTAAGCTGAGTGGGCGAAAGACGTTAACCAATGAGAGCTCACTCCATGAATGACTAAGTTGAACGGGAGAACCAAATAGGTGGATTTGATTTACGTTTTTATTTATAGTTATGGCTGGAACTGAGGTTAGTTCATCTTTATTTTTTTCATGTTGTTTTTAAGACGATTTATTACAGTTTTGTTTATCAAGCAGTTAGTATGGAAGGTAAATCCTGCCAATTTTAAATAAATCAAACAAACATTGGAAATTAAAATGAAAACCAGATTAACAATTTCATTATAAAACACTGTGACAACACATTGTCCATGTCAAACCGATCATTAAAATGAAGTTGCCGATTTAACATTTAATTTGCACTGTGACAACGCATCGTCCCCATCAAACTGATAATTAAAATGAAGTTATAGGCTTTGCATACAGGTTGACGTTGAAGATGAAAATGAAAACTGAAATAAAAGGGTCAATAAAAGGAAAACACGTTTTAATTTGAATTGTGTAACTATTATATTGTGAACATTAATAACAAGCTTGTAAACATTGTGTTCATTTTATTTTTCAGTTTGGCTTTTCATTTTAATTTTGGCAGTCTTGACGTGGAAATGCAGTGAAAGTGAAATGTTAAATGGGCAACTTCATTTTAATTATCAGT
>CAIGQQ010003610.1:6046061-6066225 GCA_903798035.1 Danio albolineatus | reverse complement strand
GAAAGTGAAATGTTAAATCAGCAATTTCATTTTAATTATCAGTTTGACATGGACAATGTGTTCAATTTTGGCAGATATTTTGTGAACAGTGTTTTATAATGAAATTGTTAATCTGGTTTCATTTTAATTTCCAATGTTTGTTTGATTGATTTAAAATTGGCAGGATTTACCTTCTATAAGTTAGTACTACTGTGTACAGTATGTTTTTAACTAGAGTTGAGGTTAGTTAATCTTAGTTTATTTGATGTTGTCTGTTTTAAAGACAATTTTGCAACAGTTTTACTTATTAAATTTAATACTATGTCATTTCATTGTGAAATGTTTTGTTATGCACTGAATACCTTTACAATGTCTGCATGTAGCTTGTTTGAAAAAGCAAAAACAGTTGCCAAAATCGCAATTGCAATATTCATTAAAAAAATCACAATATGATTATTTTGTCCATATTGCACAGCCCTACTGCCCGTTCCTTGTAGACATGATATGGTGATTTTGGACTTTTTTTGTTTTTTTTTCATGTACTTTTGGTTTTTATTTTCTCAAGTTTTTTTTACAGTGGAAAAACACCAGCACAAATATTTGATATATGTGAGATGACAGCATTTGTTATTTTTGACTGAACTTTTCCTTTTAAGGCTTCAGGCAAAGGTGTTGGGCTTTTTCTTTTCTTTTTCACTTGCTCTGCACGTTTTCCATTCCTAGCTGTGCAGTGACATC
The DNA here is from genome assembly GCA_903798035.1 of Danio albolineatus. NCBI lineage: Eukaryota > Metazoa > Chordata > Actinopteri > Cypriniformes > Danionidae > Danio > Danio albolineatus. The sequence continues at coordinate 6,065,508 of CAIGQQ010003610.1, read as the reverse complement.
ATGACAGAAGGAGATGAGACTAAACCCAGTTCGCATGCTTTTATCCTCAAACTGCTTTTTAGTATCTGCCACAGAAACTTCACGACTCAAAACAACGCTTTTTTAGAGGCGAGAGCTCCGGTTAGAGAGAGTTTGTGAAACAGACATGAAACAAACCTCACTGTGGCTCATATTTGATGAGGCATTTTTATTATTATTATTATTATTATTATTATTTATTTTTTCCTGCTGAAAATGTCCCAAGCAGATGGAGACAGGCAAACACGCCTCTGATATCCTATAAATAGTCTTCCTAAGACATTATGAATCCAAAATATTTTCCTCTTCAGTTACTCTGGCTGGATTTGTTTGCAGCGAGGCCTTGTCCCTCCATCCCGTGTGTTGATTCAGCTGAGCATATTTGTAAAGACAGCTGTGTTTTCTCTCTCTTCCTGTCCACACACACCACATGCAGAAAGCAGAGTCTCTTCATATTTCACACTGCGTACAGTAAGCACAGACATGGCAATCATAAACATTTACATGTAAAGCATAACATAAATGTATGTCTGTGTGTATTGTAAAACATTGTTTAATGGACACTAGCCAAGTACCAAAGGAGTCCGATTTGGAATTGTCAAGCATAAGTATGCTCATCACTAGATGGACAATACATTTTGTAATAATTGTAGCAATGTCTGAGAAAAGATATGGTTAGTGTGAATGTATTGTAGTGCTATAAACGTGTACTCTGTGTTATGAGTGAGCAGCTCATAATAATATTATCTGAGTTTTCATCACATTGAGAAACCAATGACGGAAATTGATTTTTTTTTATCACGTAATTTGCATAAAAGCTTTTACGCTTGCTTTTTGACATCTTTAAAAGTCTCATGAAATTAAACCTTTTTTTATGTTAGTTTCAGGCCCCATTTACACTAACATGTTTTAGTTTTAAAACGCATAGGTTTTGCTACGGTTACGTCTTCCGTCCACTCTACCCCTAGTTTTCAACCCTAGTTTTCGAGCCCTGAAAACCCTGAGCTTTTTGAAACTGCTTAAGAGACGGTTTAAATTTTAAAACGCTGCCGCTCCATGTCAGTGTGGATGGTTAAAATTGAGTTGTGACTGCAGACATCTGATTCAGGCTTTTCTCAATATTAACACCCTCAGTTCAGACTTCACAAGTTTGACATGGAAGACAAACTCCCAGTGACATATCAGGTAAAAACAGTGTACTGTGTAACGTCATTCGCATCAGCCTTTCTACATTGTTTCACTATCTTAACAATAAAAATAAAGAAATAAAAAAAAAAACGATATAAGTAACTGCCGGTTTTCATTTTGATATCAACTTAACAGACACTAAAAATGTTACATAAGCTACACATTTATATCACCGTCATCTTCACTGTATGCATATTTATAACAAAATGGATCCTTTTACATAACTGCCTCCTTTCATTTTCTTCGAAAAATATGAAACACTTTAATAATCAATAATGGCCATTATAAAGTACAATAAGTTTATACAACATAGAATATAAAGGCAAGCAATCAGTCAAATGTGCAGAATTGGTGTACATTGTTACATGGATAAATGTTAATTTATTGCGCTCAGCCAAAACACGTTACCTGAGAACAAGTAATAGATTCAAAAGACCATTAGCTAGAGACATAGCAATTAAATATCACATTTGACAACTATAGCGAGATAAAATCCAGCGGAAGATCTTTGATGAACTGCCTTGACTCTCACAAGTCCTCATACGCTGTGGCACATGCCAGAGTGTGTGTCTCGTGATGTGCGTTTTCAGTGGTATAGTGTGAACGGAGAGCTGTTCAGAAACGCTAGGTGAAACGCCAATGTGCACGTGGATCGTTTTCATTCTAAAAGGCCGTTTTAAAACTAAAACGTATTAGCCCTGTCTTACTAGGTGTTTTCACATCTCTAGCCAGAAAAAAGTCAGGAAAGTGGGTGAGTCCAGCTTTTAGGTGGAAGTGTCGAGTGAGCTCAATACGTTAACAATTTAAAATGAAGAAACAAACAGCTATAAATAGTAGTTGGGTTTAATTGCACTGCTGTAAAACAATGTATTATTTGTTGTTGTCTTTATTATGCAAGTAGAATTATAGTATATCTTTTTATTTATCATTATTTTTTTTTATTTTATTTCTCATTTAATTCAATAACTTGTTTTAAAAGGATTGATCACCCAAAATTGAAAATGTACTCTCTCTTAAGTGGTTATAAATATGAAGATAGCTTGAAACATTAAACTATTGATTTCCATAGTAGGAGAAACAAATACTATGGAAGTCAGTGGTTACAGGTATCCAGTGTTCTTCAAAAGACCAATTAGAATTGTGTTCTTCAAAAGACCAAAAAGATCCAATTGCAAAAGTTTTAGGCCCTGCTTTCTCATTGAATAAGACACATTCAAGTGTGCCCTTACATTTTTCTTTTAATGCACCAAGTCGTTCCGCTGCTCGACAGCTGTAAACAGGTTTGTTTTGCATTAATGGCCTACTAATTATATATTCAGCCTGCCTATTACATGGATGCATCCTAATTAAGTTAATTAAGTAGACATGAAACGTTGATTTGAGCTGACATTTTTATTATGCGAGAAAGGACTGCTTGGTGTTGTGAAGGGAAAAAAACATTAGTATAGTTACAGTATAGTCAATGGTATAGTTTGCCAATTAACAGTAAATTGTAGTAGTAGTAGTAATTTTTTTTGTAATCGTTTGTTTTAAAGTGTTGTAATTTGAACCAAAAATATATACATAAAATCAGTGTTTTTAATGTTGTAATCTTCAGTAACGTAATTATTAACATTTTATTTTAATCTTATTTCTCCTTTAAAGCTAGCTAAAGCTAAACTAACAGCAGTCTGGTTGACATTAAGTGACTGATTTTGGCTCTGCAGAAGGGCTGCTTCACCTGCAGAGTTTGTCCTATATACCTCAAACATCAAATAAATTATTCATGGATATTAACCTTGCGTGACATTTTCTGCTGCGGAAGGTCTCTAGCGGTTTTTAGATTATGCTACATTACACACAGATGTCTGTTTAATTGCTAACATTAGGGAACGGTGCACTTTGCTCTTCACAAAAATAGAGGGGATTTTATTTTTCAGTAGAAGTGTTGAAATGAATTTGGTCTGCTGTCGTAACGGAGTTAATGTTTTCTGTTTCAGGTGATTCTGGTGTCTGCCAATAAACTCACGCGCTACATTGAGCCATGCCAACTCACAGATGAGTTTGGTGGGAGTCTGCTTTATGATCATTTGGACTGGGTGAACAAACGATTGGTGAGAAATAAATCACTTTTTAAACTTTTTTATTGATCAACCACAGTGAATCAGAGTTTGTAATGTATTTTCACATAGTTTGCTAATCGAATTTAAACAACATTGTGAAAATAAGTAGTTTAGTTCAGCTCGTTTATGGGTATCAATTTGAATAAACCATTTAATTGAATGGGATATATGCACAGGGACTTCATTCAGCCAGCCTCAGCGCTTCCAGTCTTTCCATTATAAAATCGTCATGATTAAGGTCTGATTTCTTTAAAAATCCTCATTGCCTGATGAATATACAACATAAAGTAGGTCTCAGACAGGACAAGAAGCGCTGCATTTCCCTCCACCATGTCTTTAAAATGTGAGAGTTTATTTTACCCCAATATTTTCAATGGAGTTTCTGCACTCGCCTGCTGATCCTGACGGCGCTAGCCTAGTCTTTAATTTCGTTTTATGCTTGAACAACTAAATGAATGCTTAAGTCTATTTAACTGAATGTATTGTAATAACATTACAACATCGATGCTGTTAAAGAAATCTTCTGAGATTTGAAAATAGTCACATTATGCTTTCACCGGAGGTTTATCATTGGCTGAAAAACACTTGCTGTGCATATACCACATTGACCGGTAAAGAGGGCTGATTTAAAGGAGGGATAGTTCATTCATCAAAACTCTGTCATCATTTACTCACTCTTCACTTGTCACAAACCTGTTTGAGTTTCTTTCTTCTGTTGCGCACACACAAGAAGATATTTCTATTGTAGAACCCGCTGAACATTGACTTTTATTATGACATTGACATTTTATAATGTTTTTATAATAATGCTATTGCTGCTGGTTTCTAAAGGTGCATTCACACCAGACGCGGAAGACGCGTCAAGCGCGAGTCGTTTACATGTTAAGTCAATGCAAAGGCGCGAATAGGCATGCTGCGGCGCGATACACGTGAATGGCGCGGCGCGAATGACGCGAATTGCGCGAATGGCGCGGTGCGGATGGCGCCTCGTGAATTGAGCGTTTTGCGCGTTTGACGCGTTTAACGCGCAATTCGCGCGCATCGCTTCAGTTTGAAAATCTGAACTTCAGCGGACTTTCGCGCCGCGTTAACCAATCAGGAGCTTGCGCTTGTGGGATATGATTATGACGTAGCGCCTGTTGAGGGTGTCTCGGGGGGAAATCCTCCAGCTGACACCGACAACAGTTCATCATACTCGGCTCAGCTCAGTCAGAAGCACCGCTGAAAGCTTCCATCATCCATGTTCAGTGTCTGTAGAAGTTTATGAGCTCACAGAGCTCCGTGCACCTCTGAAATAATCTAGTGGACTCATATACAGCTCCAAACGAATGAACGCTGTGTTTCAGCCATCATAAAGCACATTAACACAGTTATTCTCTCTATAAAACCCCATGTTAGCCATATAGCAATAAAGCTACAGTCACTCATAGACAGAAGCCCTGCCCATCGGGCGAATCCGCGTCTTTTCTCAAGTCAATTTGACGCGCGAATGAAGCGGATTTGACGCGCGAATGAAGCGGATTTGTACTCGCGGATGAAGCGAGTAAACTCAAATGTTCACGCGTCTATTTACGCGCGAATAGCGCGATTTTGCCGCGCGTGCCGCGTCTGGTGTGAATTCGGCATAACACTTCAAAAATCCTTATGTTTTCAACAGAAGAAATAAAAAATAAAATCTTAGAGCCACTTGAGCTTGAGTAAACAGTCATGACATTTACCTTTTTTGGGTGAACTATCAGTTTAGTCTGCCTGTCTTGTCATTTTGCAAGATACAAAAATGTTGAGATGTTGAATATCATCTCAGAGTATCTGATGGGTCTTAAACTTTTAAAATGTCTCAAATTTCAAAAACAACACTTTAGGCTTTAAGGTCTTAATATTGTTTTTTAGGTCTTACATTTTTAAACTGGCCTTATTTATTCTTGTTTATGTAAAGCTTCCCAATCAATCCAACACACATCCAATCACCAACAATACATCTCAATAACTTTTAGCAAAAAGTCTGAGTTTTTGTTATGTTGAGGGTCATTTATGTTAACAACACTTATTGTCAAAATATTAATGTATACATTTGTAATTTTTTGCTGGGCCATTAAAAAATTCTTTAACATCTAGCCCTAAATAGGTCTGAAATTTAATTCTTCATGGTCTTAAAAAGGTTTTAAAGTCTTAAATTTGACTTGAAACCTGCAGAAACACTGCATCTAGAGATTTGAAAGATATTGCTGTGTGTAGCTACAGCACATCATCCTGCTTTTGTGGCCATTTCAGCAGAATGTTTGTTTTTAACTGCAGGTCTTTTCAATTTGTTTCTCTTTTAGGTCTTTGAAAAATTCACAAAAGAATCCACATCCCTTCTGGATGAGCTTATCGTCATCAACGAAAATGAGAAAGGAAGCCAGGCAGAGAAGGACAGGTATTTTATGTCTCATTATCTCCAGACACAAGCTGTTAATTATCACTGCTGTTTCAAGAGGCAGAGTTGTTTTAAGTATTAAAAGTATAATTAATGTTTGAATTTGCCAAACAATTCATTTTTATACAGGCAAATCAAACTATTTAATTAAATGTGTTTACAGAGAAACACTTGGTAACAACATAACAAATATTGTTACATTTCATAGGTCTACAGAGAGCAATATTCTGCCTTCATTTGATCCTGAAACGGTCCTTCAAACTGGTGAGTCTCGATCTGTTCTGTCTGTTCATATAGATGCAGCCTTTAAATTAAGTTTCAAAAATATTAGGATCTTTTGGAAAAACTATCTGGAAAAACAGACTTTGGTTTGGGGATTTTCACTGCAATGTTGCATCCAGCATGTGATGTCAACGCTGAAGCTGTTTTTCCAGCTGGTGTGTGACTCCATTCTGTTTTATTGGTGGGGTAGAGCTAAGAAGTTGGCTTTAGTGCTGTTTAACACTCCAAAGTGATTTCACAGCTTTTGTATTTGAAGTTAAATCTGGTTTGTAAAGTATGTTGACTCTACCCTTGTGAGGTCTCTTACACTCTGCCCTGTGCTAAAGAACTCAAGTCCCCAGTGTAAGGGACTTGCATTAAACTTTTATGCTTCAACTAAATGGTTACAGACCGGATTGTGCACCACTCTGTGCATTTATTTCAGAAAAAATGTAGTTTTTGTTTTTCTGTTTGAATTAAAGTCACAATGAGCTAAATATGTACTCTTCTTCCTTATATCTTATATAGTTTATATGCTTGTTATATGTAAAAAATGTATTTGCCCTTAGAATCTTAATCAAATATCATAACCGTCTCTCCCCCTCAAAACAATTTTTCTAAAAAATGTAATCAGATTCTTTGCGACACCTAAAATAAAATGCTTTCAAACTAGAGATAAAAAAAAATTAAAAATGGTGAATGATGGAGAAAATGGAAATGTATTGGCTGATAATTTCCCCATATTTTGGGAATGTAATATTATACACCCCTATTGGCAAGATTTGAATTAAGAGATACATGCAATAATAGGATTGAATCTGGAATGTCTTTTTAAAACTATGTACCTGGGAATTTTGCTCTTCAAAAATACCAAAAAATGATGCGTTTCTTCTTAATACACTACCAACAGCTAGCAAAAAGGCCATTACAAAGAAATAGCTCAAGGAAGATCCTCCGTCTGTTGGTGAATGGCACGGTATTCTAAAAGAGGTGTATGATATGCAAGTGCTGACACTTTTCTTGGGACAACAAACCTATAAAATTTCTGCAAACTGGGATAAATAGCTGAGAAGAAATGTAATGTTTTAATTTTATTTTGGTGCTTTTATATATATCTGGAGCCTGTTGATCTTTAATATGTAACCCTTAACAAAATTCTATATAGCAACATTTTATCAACCATAAATACGAATGTAAATAAGATTGTATTTGTTGACCTTTGACACTTGTGTTGTATGTCTTTCATTTCTATGTTCTTTTGAAATGTTTTTTTTCTTTCTTACTATATATATATTATTTTTATTTTTTATTTTTTCTAAACTGTTTTGACAAATAGAAAAATTCTTCATTTCTGGTCACATGGAATGCATTTTGGGAGGGGCTATCAGGACCGCTTGTTTTTGCTCTTCATTCTTCGGTCTTTTATTTTGTTAGCAGCACCCATCCTCCAACAATCCAGTCATTTGCCAAAGGATCAAATCATGCACCGCCTTATTTATTTTTAATTTCAGAACCATTTTAAGTAACTTTCATAGCCATTTCAAGTGGATATAACTGTAGATAGAAGAAAAAAGGGCAATCTCAACTCCGTTTCATTTGACTTTAAACATACTTCATTATTTGCTAAGTGATTATTAATGTTTAAATTTATAGTTTGATTCAGAAGGGCATGATCCACACTTGTTGAATAAATATATATCTTTATTTTACATTTCTAGGAGATACAAAAAAAGTTTCGACACAATGCCTTCTTTTGTGTGTCCAGTGTGTTTACGTCTGTTTTGTATTTCTTTAGAATGTAGAATTAAGATACATGGTGTATTTGTTTAATGAGTGTGGATCACGTTCGCCTCACAGCAAGAAGGTCGCTGGTTCGAGCCTCCGCAGGGTCAGTTGGCATTTCTGTGGGGAGTTTGCATGTTCTCCCCGTGGTTGCGTGGGTTTCCTCCAGGTGCTCCGGTTTCCCACACAAATCCAAAGACATGGTATAGGTGAATTGGGTAGGCTAAATTGTCCGTAGTGTATGAGTGTGAATGAGTGTGTATGGATGTTTCCCAGAGATGGGTTGCAGCTGGAAGGGCGTAAAACAAATGCTGGATAAGTTGGCTGTTCATTCCGCTGTGGTGACCCTGGATTAATAAAGGAACTAAGCCGAAAAGAAAATGAATGAGTGCGGATCATGACCTTCTGAATGATTAACAAGATTTGCAGATCCTGCAGATTTTAGCTCCAACCCTAATCAAACACACCTGAACACCCTAATCAAGGGCTTACTAGGCATACTTCCTGTGTTGGAGCTAATCCCTGCAGGGACACCGGTCCACCAGGACTGAGATTGGTGACCCCTGCCTTACAGGTTTGGACCAAATGTAACTTTTAAATTTTTCGTGAAATAAAATAAGTCAAGCAAATATATAAATATAGTAAATTAATTAATTGAAATGCATATTTCCAGAAGAAAAAAAAAAAACATTTGATTTCCTCAATGGGGAAAATACAGACAAGTTTGTGGAAACCAGTGAATTAAAATCAAATTTACTGTGCAATATGAAATGTCACATAGTTTGGGTAATTATGGATGAATAAATAAAAATGCACTGTACCAATACTTAATCAAATTGTGATATGAACTGTGAACGTTAAACTGCAAAAAGACAATGCTAATATGAAGACTACACGCCATGCCTGTCTGTGTGAATGAATAGCACAGTTGCATTTAATATGGACTTACTCGAGCACGTGAAGCTTATGATGTTTTCAGTATTCAGTTTAATTAAATTCATCTTTATTTCTATAGTGCTTTTACAATGTAGATTGTGTCAAAGCAGCTTAACATAGAAGTTCTAGTAAATTGAAACCGCATCAGTCCAGTTATAAGAGTTGAAGTTCAGTTCAGTGTGATTTAAATTTCACTGCTGTCCAAACACTAAAGAGCAAATGCATCGATGCACAGCTCCACAAGTCCAAAACCAAGCAAAACAAAGCATTATCTGCTGTCTCACTATATGGTGAGCTGCTGCAACTCTACAAAATTCTAGTAATGCAATTCCTTGTTTGCATTGATGCATTTCTGCATTCTTCTATATTTCCCAATTTGTGGTTGCTTCTGTTTTACAGCTTATTTAATTCCCCTCCTGCATTACAATTCACAGGCCAATTTAATACCCTTTAGGGCCTTTCAAATCTTATTTACACTCATAAATATCAGTGAGTGGGTTGAAAAGCATCATATTGTGAATGAGTTATGAATTTTTGTTAGCGGCACAAATGCAACTGTGGCACAAAATCATTTTTATTGCTTGATCTTTATTTAATTCACATGCATAATGCGAAAAAACTGGCTCTGTATTCATGTAACATTGTGTAAATTTATAAATTTATGATAGCACAATTGACAGATGGGCTATCACATTAACATTCAGCACTTTCTTCCTGCTTTACATGCGGCTTATAAAGCGCTGTGGTGCCGTTTATGGTGTTCACTTGGTTTCTTTGCTGAACATTATTTTTTTATTCTTTGTTGTGTTCCTCTGTCACAGGACACGAGCTGCTCTCGGAGCTCCAGCAGAGGCGTTTCAATGGCTCTGAGGGTGGAGGAGGTGGAGGAACAGCCTGGTCGCCTATGGACGATGAGCTGCTCGCTCAGCCTCAGGTGATGAAGCTCCTGGACTCTCTGAGGGAGCAGTACACAAAATATCAGGAAGTCTGTCGGCAGCGCAGTAAACGCTCCCAGCTAGAGGAAATCCAGACCAAGGTCATGCAGGTAAAACACAGGGGGGATTTTTAGGAGTAGTACATCAAAACCAAAAAGAGAGAGATCGCCTCAGGAAAATTGGCTTGTGCTGTAGAAAAATTGTCCGTAGCTTACTTCTGGTGCTTTTTAACAGTCAGCCGTTCTTGTGTTCTCTTTGTTTAAGTTTAGTAATTAAACCATTTCCCATTTCCAGCTAGTTTTAATGTGTGCTTTTAATGACAGGTAGTCTAATTCATAAAATCTGCATCAGAAACCTTCCTAAAAGATAAACGTGCAGTATGCAAGAATAAATTTAAATAAATGTATTAATAAGTATGGCTTATATGATGATTTAAAGTGGGCCAATTAAGTATATATTTAAGTTAAATAAGTAGTTTACTTAGAGCTGCACACATTCTCCTGTCAAGTTTGTTTTATCAGTGTTATATCACACTTACATCACTTTTTTTTGTGGGAAGTACACAATACAAATATGGCGTACACACAAAATGGGTGGAAATGTGCATATGCTACATTTATTATTGAGACCCCTGATCAACATACTAGTATAATTGAATGAGTGCGACAGCAATTGAATTAAAAGTGTGTGTGGGTGACAACTACAATCATAAACCATGTGTTTTGGTGAGAAACATCAATGTATGAATGTTGTTTTTGTTTTGCTTTCTCAAAATGATCTCATGTTAATTCTGTAGGTGCACTTTTGTGGCTCTTTGCTTGAATGTGACCTTGTGTATGTTTACAGTATGAAAGCAGTGTGGTCAAATGTGCTTATAACTACCGTTAGAGTTGGTTGAATTTGGACAAGCTCAATTTAAATTTACTGTGTACTCCAAATCATTAGCTAGTGTGAGTGCTCAATCGCACCCAGGCTCGGTTAAAGACAACCATGCTTTGAGTGAGTGCACCCTTAGACCCGCTTTAAACTGGAATTTAGCATTTGTGGCCGCTTTAACCACTTGTGGAGGGGTTGAAAATTCATGTTAATGCCAGGTTTAAATCTTGCCAAATATATTTGAGACATGTCTTTGTGCTGTGATCTTTTCACCGACTCAACACAGGATGTTGTTAAGTATGAGGGATTTAAAATATTATCTGTGAACCATTTTTGGTCTTTAATATTTTGCTAAATATTTTTTAGGTTTGAAAGAGAAAACATATTTACCCGTAGGTGTTCGTTCAGACTCTGACTGTGCTATGGACCAAATCAGCACATTTCAGAGCAATTTTTGGTGGAGTTCCGCACCGTACAGTTTCAATCTTCCTATAAAAATGATTAGTTACTACAGTGCTGTGCTGTCTTCTTAGAATGATTACAAAATGCACTCCCACAAAATTCACCCTGAGAAACTGATTACCATAGAGAATCACTGGTAGGAGTATTGTGCCAGTCGTACATCTATATTGTGCTTTTTGCCCACTTCATTAGTTGACAATAATTGATTCAGATTAGATTTTGGTGTTAAAGTGTTTTGTTTTTGAAATGGATTGACAGGCTAACATATTATAAAAACCCAACATTTGGCTGTTTCTTTAATTTTTCCATTCCTCAAATAATCACGGCTTCCATAAATATATTAAGCTGCACAACTGTTCACAACATGGTTAGTAATCAGAAATGTTTCTTGAGCAGCATGTGATCAGCCTATTAGAATGATTTGGGAAAGTGTGAATGATTAGAGTGACCTTTCTTTGAGTCAAATTACATTTGAATATGGTAAAATGGAAAGCAGCAGTTGTTGTATATTGTTATATTTCACATTATCACTGTTTTTGCAGTGTTTTAGATTAAATAAATACAGTCTTGCTGAGCAGGACAGATTTAATTTTTTTTAGCAGCAGAACATTTAAATATGGTGAGGCTTTTTTTTATGGTCTTTTAGTAATATTGAGGGTGACCCACACTTCTTGAAAGTACAGTACTTAAGTGCTTGAATTTCAGACATATGAACTCAAGGACTGGAAAGTACTTAAACAAATGTAGGTTCTTGAAAGTGCTTCAATTTAAAGTTTGTTATATCTTCATTTCAAAATATTACATTTAAATCTTGCACAAGAACTAATTTAGATTAGATTAAACTTTATTGTCATTACACATGGCCAAGTACAAAGCAATGAACTGCAGTTCTAACCAGTAGTGCAATAGCAGCAAGCGCAGAATACAGGTATAAATTATAAAGTGCAGTTATAGAAAAACTATGGTGATATTTGCATATGGATGTCTTATGAATGTTATATAAAGGTTGCATTAGCTATGAACAGAGGTTTATAATAAATGATTATACGTACAGGTTGCTATTAATAATCAGAAGTGTGCAGATAGATAAACAATTACAAATGTATGCACAGTGGGTGTGTATATAATTACAAATGTACATGTACAGTGGGTATGTACAGTTCAAATAAATTAATCAGTGCAATGTAGGTTGCTAGTAATAATCAGAAGTGTGCAGATAGATACACATAATTACAAATGTACATGTACAGTTCAAATAATTGAATCAGTGCAATGAATATTTGCAGTTTTGAAATGTGTAAATGTTCAGTATGTTCAAATGTTGCAGTGATTGTGAGGAGTATAAGTTATGAGGAGATTGGGGGGTGTATGTAGGGGTCAAAAGTGTCCGTGGGGGGCAGAGTTCAAAAGGGAGACAGCTCTGGGGAAAAAGCTGTTCCTCAGTCTGCTGATTTTTGTAACTATGACACATAATGCACATTTGATCAATATTTCAGAGACCGCATTTGAATATTACCAGTATTGAATTCGAGTAATTGTATTAAAGTTCTTTAAACATGACTGTTTATTATTACTATGATATTTTTTATGTGAATATTAAGTGTGAGTGAAATGTTAAGTACAGTAAGGACTTTCATAGTGCAACATGCAAGGGCAGGGGTGACAACCCTGCTCCTGGAGATCGACCGTCCTGCAGATTTCAGTTGCAACCCATATGAAACACACCTGCCTGTAATTATCTAGTGCTGTTCAGGTCCTAATGAATTGGTTCAGGTGTGTTTGATCAGGATAGGAGCTGAACTCAGCAGGAAGGTTGATCTCCAGGAGCAAGGTTGAGCACCTCTGTGCTAGAGTATGAAGTACAAACTACTTAATTCAATATTTATTGTGCTTTAAAAAGCGCATGAAAGTCCTTGAATCTGAAGTTCATGAAGGAGTGGGAACCCTGAATATTTTTGGTAATAGAATTTGTACAATGCAATAATATTGCAATAAAAATAGTGATTTTTGTGTTTAGATTTTATTATATTTTTTGGTTTTATCCACTTATGTGGCACCATGTGTACATAGAAGGGATATTTGAACTTTTTAGATGCAATTAAAAATGTCTATATGTCTAATGGAGATGTATTAGTTTTAGATTATTATTTGTTTGTGCTTATAATTTCCTAAAGTATTTTAACAAATTATGTCTACGTAAGGCGCCACGGTGGCCGAGTGGTTAGCACGTTCGCCTCACAGCAAGAAGGTCGCTGGTTCGATCCCCGGCTGGGCCAGTTGGCATTTCTGTGTGGAGTTTGCATGTGGTTGCATGGTTGCGTGGGTTTCCTCCGGGTGCTCCGGTTTCCCCCACAGTCCAAAGACATGCGGTACAGGTGAATTGGGTAAGCTAAATTGTCCGTAGTGTATGTGTGTGAATGACAATGTATGGATGTGTTTCCCAGAGATGGGTTGTGGCTGGAAGGGCATCCGCTGCGTAAAACAAATGCTGGATAAGTTGGCGGTTCATTCCGCTGTGGCGACCCCGGATTAATAAAGGGACTAAGCCGAAAAGAAAATGAATGAATGAATGTCTACGTAATTTCAGACTCCATTTTATCCAGATTTGGGAAACACAGAGTTCAGGTCAAGTAAGGTGACTGAGATTAGAAGTTGTTTATCGTGTCAGATTCACTCCTCTCAGACGAAATAAAACATCTGTTTCCATGGTGATTCAGGATATTGGGAGGTGCATCTAAAAAAATAGTATGGCCTGCTTATTATCCTCTGTGAAAAATTGTGCGGGAAAGAGGGAGATCATTTGTAAGCTGCAGTGCCTTAAGCAATTACAGACAGGAAGCCTTGCAAGCTAAGCGGCGATTCTTAAAAAGTTCAGTCACTTCAGCATTAGCTAAGTAATGACTTACTTCACAAAGCAGGTTCACTTGCTGCTGTTTCAGACTTTTATTTGATCCCCCAAGTTCGTAGAGCCACAAAAGTTGAATTCATTTTAGTTGTAATTCCAGCTTTTAACTTTAAAATTGAACCTGAGCATTCAAATCAAGCAAGGTAATTAAATAGTTGCTTCACCAATCAATATTTTATTATTATATGTTTACATGTTATATAAAAACTATGCCTTTGTTACTGCACACTACAACGAAAGCCTAAAGAGATTAAAAGAATGTCCATAAATGCAATAAATGACTTCTGATGACAAAATATTAAGATGATCAGGTTGAAATTTAAGCTGTTCTTTACTAATAATATTTCGCTTCAGCTCAGAAATCTCATTTGGTACTGATGTTCATTCATAAGCAGACGGCTAAATGATGGCTCAGCCCTCGAGACGTGCAACCTACATTTGTCTTTTGTAAACAAGTAAATAGTTAATTAAGTAGATCTCTAATTTGAGCTCTCATTGACCCGATCCTGTCATTTGGTTAAATAGATTTGCTCTCTGTTCCTCCTGGTTTATTTCCGATTAGCGTCTGCTCATTGGTTTGGGGGTCAGATGTGGTAATGATTGACTGATAAAGGTTTGTTTCTGTGTGTATGTGTAATTGTGTGAGCAGGTTGTGAATTGGCTGGAGGGTCCTGGTACAGAGCAGCTCCGCACACAGTGGGGGATTGGAGACTCCATTCGCGCCTCTCAGGCCCTGCAGCAGAAACATGAAGAGATTGAGAGTCAACACAGTGTGAGTGGTCCTCTCTGGTTTGTTTTGGGGGGTTGTATAGCATCTGTAAAATGCAAATGTTTTTTTTGTTCGGGGGGAAGAGTTTTCACAAAAGTATGTTATATCGAAGGACAGTTGGAATTAACCATGTATGTTAAAGGGTTAGTTCACCCAAAAATATAAATTCTGTTATCAATTACTCACCCTCATGTTGTCTCAAACCATCAAGACCTTTTTTCACCTTCTGGAAATGTCCTGTTTCTCCATAGTCAGCATTGGTCTCGACTCGTTCAAAGTCTAGAAAAATACCAAAAAAAACATCCTCAAAGCAGACCATACGTCTTCAGTGGTTCAATCAGAATATTATCAAGCTATGATTATACTTTTTGTGCACATGAAATGAAAATAATGACTTTATTTAACAGGTTCTGCTCATTCATGAGAGCACTGTACACCTGTGTCACAATCAGATGCTCTACTGACATATGAACTAATATATATATGAACTATGACTCTGTATAGTAAACGCTGCTTTGTTTAAACACACGTGCTGGAGGTTTACTAGAGCCGGTTTTACTGACGATGAAAATTACCTTGATTAAATCTTCCAGCTCTATTGTGTTCCAAAGATGAATAAAGGTCTCAGGGATTTGGGACGACATAAAAGATGAAACCACGAACTTTGGTGAATCGTATATTGCTGGTCCGGTATACAATTTACAAACAAAAGAAAATGATTACCTGTGTTATTCCTGACAATACATTGAGGTTTAAGAAGTGAAGTGATTTTTACATTATTAAATCTAATCCACAGACTTAGCAAACACTCCTGTGTTAGTGACCATCTGGTGCTTGAGTGTGTGGTGCGGTGATATGTATCAAATGCTGGAAGTCTGTAAAGTCAATCTTCCGCACACAAGTGTAACCTTACTCTGTGGATTTATCGGAAATTATGTTGTAAATAATGTTCAGTTCTCACAAGGCTCAGTGTATAATCAGGAGCGATGGGTATTCATTCTGTTTTGGTTCAGTGTTATTTTGACTCTCAAATTGATGGTAACAATTGATTTGCATTTTATGAATCACCATTGACCAGTGGATCTAGGATAGTGAATCCAGCCAGTAAAGCAGAATGAATCATTCACAAATCAGAAATGACATCAGTGTAACTCATTATCTGCACATCTCATGAAGGTGAGGATTATGTACAGTATATACAGTGATTTTAATTAAGACATGTAAATGGATTCATTTATAGATCGAAAGAGAGTGAACATTGAATGGTGTCTGTGTGATAATTAGATTTTGAGGTGATTATTTATCAGCTTTATTGATGTTTTATGCTACTGTATTCTTTTAAAAGACATAATCCCACACCTAAAGCAATAGTTTACTTACACATGAAAATACAGTCATAATTTATTCACCCTTTACTTTAAACACAAAAGATATTTTGAAACAATCTTGCTAAGCTGTACCCAATAACTTCTATGGTATTTGTTTTTCAGGGTGTCCGCTGGGTCTTAAAGTCTTAATGTCTTAACCTTCAAAAACTAAATTTTAAAAGGCCATAAAAGGTCTTGCATTTACTGAAGATTTGTGTTGTAGGTCTTAAATGATTTTAAACAGGTCTTAATTTTCCTCCGTCTATCAGGCCGACCAACTATTAATAATCCATCTCAATAAAACTGTAATCATCTTCCTTACAATAGCTTTTAAACTTTCTCCATATATTTTAGACAGACTGATGTGCATGCATTTAGTTTTTTATAGCGTTGTTGTTGTTTTTTTTACGTAGATTTAGCTTGTTTTTACACTTTTATAATATGTGGTTAAGAAATAACTCAATTAAAATTGTTTTGAGACAAGTTCGAATCTTTTAAATTGGTCCAACTATGCCACTAGAAAAAAAGTCCTTAGCATTCAGCCCTTTAAGTCTAAAATTAGATTCATAATGGCCTTAAAGTCCTAAAAGTGACCTTGTTTTTCTACTATGACTATCAATGGTTACTGATTTTTAACCTAAAATATTATATGTTGTGTTTAACAGAAGAAAGAAACTCATAAAGGTTTGGAATAACTTGACTGGGCGTAAATGAGGAGTACATTTTCATTTTTGATTGAACTATCCCTTAAATGGCCATGAAACCCCCCTCTTTCAGGTCAAGTTTACCTCAGAAAATGATAAAAAAATGCTCCGAGATGGGCGTAGAGCTCTGTGGGCAGAGGGAGGAGTGGGCGTGTGGAGTGAACCGTTTGCTCATGAAATGAGACACAAACCATGAGGAGACCCGTGATTTTTTTTAGTTTACAAAATTAAAATGCAATGAGATAAACTGTAAGTAATTTAATGCCCTGCTACATTTGTTATTCATAATTTCATATGCACATTACCACAATTTGTTATATCATTATAAAGATAATCGTGTTTTTATAAACACTATAAATGAGGAGCACTTTTCTCCTCCTCAGTTCCTGTGTCTGAATGCAGAAACGGTGTATAGCAGTGCAGTCTCTTGCCCTGTCTGTTCTAATTATTAACCCTGTTGGTAATCTGGAGGATTTTAAACATGTGCGAACACAGCAGCACGGATATAGGCGATGTGTCTGAATGGTAACGAACCATAGACTGTAACAAACTCAACTGATATAAGACAAAGTCTGCCATTTTCCAATTCTCGTACAGCTCCTCCTGACAAAAATACCTGCTGCAAATCAACAGCTTTGCTGTATTGGGCCTGACAGAATCGTGGGGTAAAACATGCAACAAACCCTGTGGATCATGCAAACACACACATACGACCAGTGCCGTGCAGACGTGATCTCACCCAGTCAATGGATCACAGCTTGGCAGGTTGGCCAATTATAGGCATGGCTTATAGTGTAGGTTCTGCAAAAATGATTTCGTGTTAGTCAGCGTGTGAAGTGTTGGCATTGTTGTGGGTGTTCTTTGAAGCTGGTTTATCACAGGTTTCGTTTCAACATTTCTGTAAAGGGATTTTGATCACAATAGTCAGTTTACAGTTTTTCTTTTTTTGTTTGTTTTTGTTTTATTTCTTCACATCTTTTCTGAAGAACACATATGATGGTGCTTAGTGTTTACTAATTTAAAATGATTATTGTACTCTTTGTTTTATTTATTTAATCAAAAATAATGTAAACGGTAATATTGAAAGATCTCATTAGCATTTAAAATAATTGTTTTTTTTTTTTTTTTTTTTGTATATTTGTGTTGCCTTCGGACAGCATTTGCTGTCATGAATGATTAAGCAGCAGGGTCTTCTCAAAATTATTTTAAACCCAGAAGATGAAATTAGCTGACAAAAGCTCAAAATTATTCAGTTTTCCCCACAATTAAAGCTGATAGGTGCTGACGTTATCTTAACTTATGCATAACACACACTAATCTGATAAAATCTAAAAAAATAAAATAAAATAAAAAAGTTTTTAGGAAACCCAGGGTTTTTTTGAACCTTTAAGGTTGATTTTTCTCACCACAAACGACAAAAGTTTGCAATGCTGCAGTTTATATCCTGCCAGAAGAGGGCAGTATTGATATATTTACTTTAATGGAGAGAGCTGTTGCTCTTCTAGAATGTTTTTGTTATACAAACTTGGCTGGAGGAATTGAAGACAATACCATGTAACATTTGATGTTGAATCTTTGCTTCAGGCTACCTAGGAGGTTTAAGTACTTGAATTAAAGTATTGTCATGTTAAGGTCTTGGAAAATCTCGTGTGATCTTGAGTTGCTGTAAAGCTGTGGTTTTTCACCCTTATTTATTCCTGAAGGTCAGCTCTTGGGCTGCGTGGATCTGCAGTGGTCTGTGGTTTGCTCTTGGCTTGTCTGAAGTAGTTTCCGCCTCTGTATTTCTCGAGTGTGGTTTGCGGCTCTCACACAGCTTCTCTGATTTACAGGGATTTCTGTGACGCAGAGTTGTTGGTATTGATGTTTTCTTACTGGAAGGATTTGTTCTGGAGTGTGTGTGTGAATCAGTGGCTTTATGCTTTGTTGAACAGTGACCTCTTTGTCATGTTGAGTCAGGAACTGAGCCAATTATAGGCATGGCTTATAGTGTAGGTTATGCAAAAGTGATTTCGTGTTAGTCAGCGTGTGAAGTGTTGGCATTGTTGTGGGTGTTCTTTGAAGCTGGTTTATCACAGGTTTCGTTTCAACATTTCTATATAGGGATCTTGTTCACAATAGTCAGTTTACAGATTTTCTTTCTTTTTTTTGTTTTATTTCTTCACATCTTTTCTGAAGAACAAATGAATCCAGCAAATTAATAAATGAACAATAATTATGAAGTGTGGTCAAAAAAAACGTTATATCCAAACTCGTGTCCTAAAACCCGACAGGGGGACAAATCTAAGCTTGTTTAAAAAAAATAAAAATAAATGTGTATGTATATATATATATATATGCAAATAATAAACAATACTGCTAATAATAATAATAATAATAAAGTTATACAAATGCAAGTTGTCATGAATAAAATGAAAAAGACTCCTGAGATGAAGGCAGGAGGCAGTGGTTCTTATATTTATGTAGAATTTTAAATTTTTTTGCAGTATTTTAATCCTTTAAAATAAAATTGCGTAAATCAAAACCACCTCTTTGGTTGCCCTGTTCAACTTCGTTGTGTGCGGACTGAGCTTTGATTGGTTAACATCTTTCACCCACTCAGCTTAGCTGTAATTGCCCAGTGTGCTGTGTCAGCTCTGATTGGTTAGCATATTAAAATCATGCACACAAGAACAATAATAAAAGTCAAAATAAATTATAGATAAAATTGCAGCCTTTGCGATTTAGAA
>CAIGQQ010003610.1:6006506-6045661 GCA_903798035.1 Danio albolineatus | reverse complement strand
TTGCACCACATCGCAGTATATATATATATATATATATATATATTGCGATTTACGATTAATTGGACAGCCCTAATATAAGACGCACAACTAACACGCTCTGCGCTGGACTTTAGACGTGCTTTCAGCTTGTCTATTGCACAGTCCATTTGAGTTCCTCAAAATAGCAATGCGCCAACAATACGCCTCAACAAACCTCTTTTCTAGACCGACACACCCATGAGTCCACAAAGTGGTGCAAATGGATTTGCAAATTAAACAACATGTCACAAAGTGGAAAAATTACTGTTGCGCTGGTCTGAAAATAGCAACACATCATGGAAAAAACGTTTTACGCCTTATTGCACTGGTAGTATGATGGGGCCCAAGATCCCAGATCTTTTCAGTCCCTTTTTTTTTAACTAACACGCACTGCATTTTAGCAATAAAAAGCTACGAGACCGATTATTGAGCTGAAGCTTGACTACAAAATTAAATCGCAAATCAAATCAAAATCGCAATATCGTTGAAAAAATCAGATATTTAGAAAATTAGATATTTTCCTCAAATCCCACAGCCCTAGTCACATACTTTGGTGCTCAAGATTGAATTATTATTATTCTTTTATAAATCAGTGTTGAAAAATTGAGTTTCTTTTATTTTCTTTTATTCATTTATTTTATCTATTTAGAAACAACCATTTCACAATTTCAGATTCTTTGATTTTTAAATCAAATTGAAAATCATCCAAGGTAAAATCTTCATACCTTTTTATACATTATCAGATCATAAAGATCTTATATCACTTTTTTCCGTGAACACTTGCTTAATAAAAGTATTTTTTCTAACCCAAACTGAATTGTGAATAGCAGTGAGCAATAATAAATGCTAATTATCCTTGTTAAAGCGCTGATCAATAGTTAGTTTTAGATTGAGCTTTGAGCTTTTTTCATCCAGTCTTTCTGTGAAAATAGCATGGTAGGATATTGTGATATATTAAAGTTATAGACTACTCAATTGTTGTTTGTATAGTTTTTCAGGTCCCTGTTGACTTCCATAGTAGTTTTAACATACTGTGAAAATCAATGGAGAGCAGCAGCTGTTTGGTTGCCCACATTCTTCAAATGTTCTCCTAAATTCAGCAGAAAAAAAGAAACTCATACCGGTTTAGAACAGCTTGAGGGTGGCAGAATTGTCATTATTGAGTGAATAATTCCTTTAACTTATACAGCTTGATTAAAATATTTGATGCCAGAATATTATTATTAACGTGATATTTAAGTTCTTATTTTTTCCACCAGTACCTAAGCAGAACATGTTTTACTTGTTTTGTTGTGTTTGTGAGCCTTGTATATGTTTGTTCCATGGGAAATGCTGTTGCTATTGACCTGCAGGAGTTGTCCACTGTATTTATGGGCTTTTGTTTACAGCCCTGGTGGTTTATGTAACTGCATTAACAGCCCATTTCATGCTGTTTTCCACAGGAGTGGTTTGCTGTTTACGTGGAGTTGAACCAGCAGATTGCGGCACTGCTGAGTGCAGGAGATGAAGAGGACCTGATGGAGCTCAAGGGTCTGCAGCAGCAGCTCAGTGACGTCTGCTACCGACAAGCCAGCCAGTTAGAGTTCAGACAGAACGTCCTGCAGTCTGCATATGAGTTCCACATGACCGCACAAGATGTAAGACACTTTACCATCAGATGATATCACTAGACTCTTGTGGAATCTGACTTCCCAGAATTCCAGTTACATCCCTGTGCAGGTTTCCTTTTCACAGATTGAGAACAGAAACATGTCAGTATTTTGGCTATTCATTTTTTTTAGCTTTCAGTAGATACAGTACTATCATATCTGTTTAGTGTCAGTATGAAATCAACATAGTTGTGCTTCTCAAACATGCACATCTGCACAGTATTTCAAATGTAGTGTAATCAAAAAAGCAGTTTATGGCATTAATTCTTTCTCCATTTTCTCTTCTCATACATTCCAATCGCCTGGCTGAACTGCAGTATTTAACACCCACTTTCTACAGTCCAGTTCAAAATCAAGTTTGATGCAATAAAGTCTTGCTTGTGGGGTGGGAGGTTGGGTTCTTGTTGAAAATCCTACTTCACTGTGATTGTCAATTTACAATCACAGTGAGTTGTTTTCAAAGATTTTCAATAAGTCAAAATGAAATGCCATTGACTAGCAGTTTGTACATTTTAAAAGTCTATCCACAGGTTTTCTGATTCAAAATCTGCACAGATAGCTGGGACATTCTTTGGGATCTTTCATGTGAAGGAAGAAATATGTGCAATGAATTCTATACATGAATACTGTTCATATATGAATTCTACATAATAACAAGACAAAGTATAGGCCATGCCACAAAAAAACATTAAAACGAAAATATCGAGCCTGGTTTGAAAATATAAGGAGAAAAAATACAGATATTTGTGTGTAAATTTAACGAGTAAAGGAAAAAAGTTGTCAGAAAAAATAAATATTGGACTACTGATACCAGAAAACTCTACTGAAGTACAGTAAAACAATGATTGTACTTCATCACTTCCCATCTCTTTTCAAACATATCTGAAATATATGCACAACTGTTACGGCTCATAATCCAAAACTGACTCTATTAATGAAATCAGGATTTGAGCTGAACATATGAAAGACACAGATGCTTGAGTATGACAGATTGACGTCCCGATCAATATATATTTTACTCTCATTAAATCAATTTACAAAAAGAGACGACATAATAATAATAATGATAATTATAATAAAGGATCACAAGTTAACAAAAAACATGGCATATGCGGTGCACCACCAGCCAGACAACGTGAGAGAAAAGGAAAGAGAGAGAGAGACTGAGCCGCCATTGCCGTCAGGCTTATATAAGGAGAATCCCAATGACATCACTGGTGTCATCCAATCCGGACAAGCCGTTCACAAACTCCACCTAAACTCCGATAAGCGCAGAAAGCACACAACCATACCTAAACGACAACAACAAAAAAACACAGAACCATGTAACAACAACAAAAATGAAATTATAAAGAAACCTACAAGGAAGAAAGAATCTGATAGTGATGTGGAAATGTTTAAACAATCTGCATTTCACTACCCTAGTGTTAAAGCGATATTTCACCAAATATTAGAGAAAAATCTCTCTCTTTTTTTTTTTTTTTTTTCCTTGTTCCAAACTTGAGTTTTTGTGTTTACTTTTGTGTTTATTTTTTTTGTTGAACACAACGAAAGGTATACTGAACTTTTTTTTTGTTCCTACTATGGATGGCAATGGCAGCTGGTTTCAATCAATCTACAGAATCCTTTTCTTTGTGTGTTTAACAGAAGAAGAAATTTATAAATATTTAGAAGCACTTGAGTGTGAGTAAAATGGTGAGAAAAATAACATTCTTGTGTGAACAGTCCCTTTAAAAAAACAAGGTAATTAACTTAGCCGGCGCCAGGACGTGAACACACTGGTGTGCTGTTTTTCCACATGTCAGTGTTTATGAATAGATTACACCAAAAAGAAAACAAGTAGTCTTGACAAACTATAAAATGATCCAATCTTCCCATCACTCCACGAGGGTATGAATGAAATGTTCCTGAATGAAAGTGAAACTGCAGTTAAATTCAAAAAATAAAACATTAAATGCCCGAAATGACACGAAACTCTGAAGGGAACGTAAACAGCGATGATGTTAATGGAATTATGTGCTATAACATGTAAAACGGGATCATGAAAGGAACGTTCAAAAACTCACATAAACACTTTAATCATATTATTGTCTTAATCAGATTAATGCAAATAATTTGATCACTGATGTCCATGTAAACATAGTCATTGTTTGATTATAGAGTATTTTTGACATTATAGACTTTGTAGATCTGACTACTCGAGTGTGTTGTTTGAATTATTTATTTATTTTTACATGACACTTTTCAGCACAGAATGACTCTTGACATTTTTAACATAAGCATTTGTTTTTGTTTTAAAAATCAAAATAAAAGTCCTCTGGAATGTGTGTCAATGTCATATTGTTTTGATTTTCTCCCAAGCTAAAAAGAAAAAAAGAAAAATGCATGACCAATACATGATCATTTTTACTTGCAGCCTCCTTTAAATGGCTTTATATATGTTCTTTATTATTTAGTAGTGACTGGTGTGTGAATATACATATACAGCTTCTGTCTGACATCTCTGTATGTGTGTTTGTGCCAGCTATCTCAGCAGTTAGATGGGCTGTTGGGAATGCTCTGTGCAGACGTCGCCCCTGCAGATGGTGCTGCAATCCAGCAAACTCTTAAACATCTGGAGGAGAAGCTCAAGAGCGTAGGTCAGAAAGCTGCGTTGTCTTTCTTATATGCCCAATCCTGCTTCGTATGATTAGAGAGTGATTAATCTGGTGCTTTTGGGTCTTGTGCATAAGCAGATGTGTGGTGTTTTTTTTTTTGTTTTTTTTATATCTACTTTATAAATTATACGGAGTTTAAATAGTCTTCACTAACAAATTGAATAAAGCATTCCAGAATTAAATCCCAGAATTGTCAAAACTAAATATAAATGTAAGTTATATTACTCACAAGAAACATTAAAGGGGTGGTCCAAAGTGTATTTTCAAGGCTTGGTTTGTGTTTATGGGGTGCAAAGCAATGTGTGCTCATGCTTCATTTGGAGAAAATCACGTGACCTTTTCATATATCTTACTTTGATTTTATTCCATGGTCTGGTGAAATTCTTGATTCTGATTGGCTGGTGGGTGTGGTATATTTCGTTGAAACGCACAGGTAGTTCCAGTCAGTTTTGATCACAGTTCGAAATAAATGCGCTTCTCCCAAAAGTTTGCAGTTACTATAGCAACTGGCATGTGCTATGCATGAAACCAACGAGGGCTTTTAATGGCGGACGGGAAATCCTCAAAATTAGGAAAATACTCATAAACTATACTCCGAATTCAAGTTTTGAGAGTTTTTCAAGCGAGAATGTAGTTATTTTAAAGTCAAATCGGCCGTTTGTGTGTATGAAAAGCGCGTCTTTAAAAATTTTGAAAGCTCCAGGCGGTCAGCGGCAGCTCAACGAACGGCTCCCCCCAGAGGGAAGCTTCATGTCGGCCAGACCATCAAGACCCACGGCTGGATCTAATCTCCTGCATCTCTGTTGTTAAAACGGGATATATAATTAACCTTTGCTGTATCTAACGGTCAGTCTCTGGACATTTGAACCTATAATTTGTTCTGAGGTGTTTTTGACCGATCGCAAGTAAGTTTCATAATTAATTTATGACCGTAAATATCGCCCTGATCCTGCGTGTTTGGCTGATTGCTTTTGTTTTAAAGAAGATAAATAAAGCAGAATGTTTTATTTATTTGTTATTTTAGAGACATTGAGGTGATATTGCTGTATTTGTTTACTTGTTTTCGTATTTTCTTTTTTCATTTGTTTTCCTTCGGACATGCAAAATCCACACAGAAATGTTTTCTTTTTTAATTTATAATTTTTTCTTGTTTATAAACGCTTGAATTGTCTTTTTCTATTATATATTGTACAAAAAAATCATTATACTCAATTTAGTGCATCGTATAGTGACCAGGAATTATTATTATTATTATTATTATTTTTGAATTATCATATATTAATGTCAAAAATTGTATCTATGAATGATTTTATGTATTCGTTTGTTTGTGGATTTAATTGTATATTTAATAATAATGTTTTTGCCATGAAAATAGTCATTGCTGCTGACATGGAATTAAGTAAAAATATGATATGATACAAATATAAACAAATATTTTAAAACAATATTTGTAATGAAAATGCTTTTCCTTTTTTATTATACGATGGAAACGAAACTTAATATTCTATAATACTAATAAAAATGAACATGCAGTGACATCTCATACACGCACACTACATGGTCATTTTAATTTATATTATATACATGTGCTATAAGGTGAATAAAATTCACACAACAAAAAGTGTATGTGTGTGAATGTTAATGTATGGGCCGATACTCAATTGCGGTTTACAGCCGCAAACTTGCGAATCTCTGCCTAACGACTAAAGCTCTATTTAGTAAACACTGTGCAACAAACAGTCCGGTGAATGGATACACACTCGTTCTGGTTTCACAGTATTGGGTTGCAGCTGGAAGGGCGTCCGCTGTGCAAAACAGGATAAGTTGACGGTTCATTCTGCTGTGGTGACTCCTGATGCATAAAGGGACTAAGCCGACAGTGAATGAATGAACGATTGAATGAATGAATGAATATTCGTTTTTGTTTCCAGGTTTGACCGCAAACAAATCGCATAAAACAAAGTCATACTAAAATTAGATTTGTTTATTCATTAGCCTACTCTGCTTATGCACAAACCCAAACTGTGGAAATGTTAAATCCCATTTAGCCGAGTTCCCTTTCTGTGTATTGAATACTTTCATTGTTTTTCCAGAGAGTGCCTTGCAGACCTTGAGAGAAAAAGGCCAAGCACTGCTTGACCAGATGTCCAACCAGACGTCTTTTTCCTACGGCAAGGAAGTAGGGGTTGAGAACAAGGAGAATATCGACCACATTCACAGCGTCATGGAGGACATGCAGCTCCGCAAACAGAGGTTCCTGTTATGTTTTTTACTATCATGAACATGACGCTTACCAAAAGGAAATAAAAGGTCTGATGTGTAAACCTGTGTTTTCCAGGTGTGAGGACATGGTTGATGTCAGGAGACTGAAGATGCTGCAGATGGTTCAGCTCTTCAAGTGTGAGGAAGATGCTTCACAGGTCAGAGATTGACATTCATCTGGGTGTTTGGCTGCACCACATTGGAAAAAAATATATATTATGACAATTAGTTTTTTCTGCAATTTATTGTGTGACTAGTACAGTTTCACTAGATTGCTTTTTTATATTATTAGGTTGATTAGAATTATTCTAATTCACAATCAAATGACATGACACTAATTTTTCTGAGAACTTGTAGAGTATTCAGACACATAACTTGAATAATTAAATGCAAAATAGCACCGTATATTCTTCATTGTATAAATATTTAAATATTCCAAATTTCTTTTATTAGATTTTTTTACATGGAATATCAACCACAACATTCATTTTATAATTATCCTTCCATGTCGATGTTAACACTACCCCAAATGAACACTTTCCTCCCTCAACAACCTCTAACTTCCCTTTGAGGAAAAAAAAAAATATTATTATAATAATAATAAATAAACAAACAAAAAAATGAAACATAAAAAAGGAAAATGAATAATAAATATTCATATATTATTGCTCATCTTAGGAATCAAGAGAGTTTGCCAGCAGATAATCTATAAAGGGGCGCCACAACTTGTCAAAGGTCTTTAAAGAACCAGCAAGTGATTGTTTAATTTTTTCTAATTTAATGCAAGTAAACACTTCTTTAACCATGCATCAAAAGAGGGTGGAGAGACATGTTTCCACTTTAAAAGAATGAGACGTCTTGCTATTGAAGTAGTAAAAGCTAAAGCCTTTCAGACCATAAATATTTAAATATAAATAAACTTTGTGATCTAAAGC
Organism: Danio albolineatus; assembly: GCA_903798035.1. Lineage (NCBI taxonomy): Eukaryota > Metazoa > Chordata > Actinopteri > Cypriniformes > Danionidae > Danio > Danio albolineatus. The sequence continues at coordinate 6,038,140 of CAIGQQ010003610.1, read as the reverse complement.
TACAAATGTTAAAATTTCTATAATAATTTCTTAATAATCATCACAGGTCAAAACAACAAGCAAATGATAAACTTTCACTACATTATGGATAAACTTTGCAATGGCTTGCTTGGTTTAGGACTTATATAGAGCTGCACATTGATGGATTTCAGTGTTCAGGACTTTCAGCTGTGAAAATTAAACCAAACTGAACTGAACTGTGAAACCTGGACTGACACAGTTTCAGTTTGTTAGAACTTCTACGTTAAGCTGCTTTGACACAATCTACATTGTAAAAGCGCTATAGAAATAAAGATGAATTGAATTGAATGATAAACTATTGTACTTGATCAACTATAATCTCACACAGACATTGCACATGCTATGAGTGTGACTAAAGCGAATGTGTACGTTGTGATATTGATGCTGAAACGATGTATTGTGCAGTCCTAATGCGGTCCGACTCTTTGGGGTGTCTCTTTAGTTTCTGTAAGTGCCATATGATGTTTTCACAGGCAGTAGAGTGGTTGGGAGAGTTGCTCGATGCTTTATTGAAGACCCACATCCGACTGGGAGATGATTCACAAGAAACCAAAGTGCTGCTGGAGAAACATAAGAAGTTTGTGGATGTTGCACAGGTATTTAGAGATCTAATATATTGAAAGTTCATTAATACACAGAGTCATATTAAAAGAGAATAGACTGAATAAATTCCTGATTAAAATGTATTAAATTTGTAACGCCCTCTTCCTATTTATGTGGAAGGGCCCTGATTCACTCTAGACTAGATTAATGTTGTAGTTTTAACCCAAAAGAAGCCCTAGCATGATGCAAATAACTTAATAGTACTTTATAATACTACAATTCTGAACAAAAACTGTATTCTGAACTTCAGTGTTTGGACTCTCAGTAGTGAATATTAAACCACACTAAACTGAGCTAAACTGAACTTCAACTCTCAAAACTGGACTGACACTGTTTCAGTTTACTAGAACCTACTATGTGAAGCTGCTTTGACACCATCTACATTGTAAAAGCGCTATACAAATAAAGGTGAATTGAATTGAATATTATATCTAGCACGTTTTCAGTTATGTAGTTAGCAAGCAAAACTTGTCATAATGTGCAATATTTCATGCATGCGAGGATCGGTCGTCTCTCTCATGCGCTTTGTCCTAAAGCAACTACTGTATGCTTAGTGGTTGGCCGGTGGGGGGGAGGAATTACACTTATTACTAAGCAATACTTACATGCTATTTCAGCCCGAATATTCAAAATATAAAACCAACTTCAGCTCAGTAAAGCAGGTTAGATTGAATAATGAAAAGATCTACAGTATGAATGCTGTAAAAGGTCCCTTATGAAACTGAAAATAGTCACATCAATCTTTCACCGGAAGATTTCTGTGGCTGAACAACACTTCTGTGCATATAGCCCATTCATAACACAACACAATCTAAGCTTTGGGTGAAAATAGTTTTAAAACATAACATTGCCTGTCTAAAAGAAATAATTCAGCCATAGCAACTCTAATATTCATTCAGGATTTTAAAAAGTTTTGATTCAGCATTTATTTTTACAGCTGTCACTCGTGTCCAAATCAAATCACTTTTTATTGTCTCATGTGACTGTGGCGGATCTGTGTGAACAGGGGTGCACAGTCGTACATTTGTTGACCGACAGTTTGGGCTACCTATCAGAATTATGGAAATTAACGGCCCAACAATTTTTAATTGGACTTTTTTTTTGTCTTAATCTGCCTTTCCACTGCACATGACATTAAGACATGACTTCGATTCACCTCACCCTTCCCCGTCCGCCTTGTCACCATGGGGAACGGAGCCTTCAGCCACTTTGCTCCTCAGCTTTGGAATTCACTTCGTCCTGATCTCTGTAATTTAAACTCTCTTTTACAATTTAAATCCAAACTCAAAACACCTCTGTTCACAACAGCCTACTCTCCTTAACTCAACTGCACTTTTTCTTTTTTATTTGTATTGTACTCTATTGACTTTTGTTGTGTTTTTATTTGAACTCACTGTTCTTGCTGTTATGTACGGTGACCTTGAGTGTCAAGAAAGGCACCTTTAAAAAAAATAATTATTGTTAATAATGTAGATGTGTAAATTTTAGTTGTCTTTTCATTATTTTTTGTGAAAAAAATCATTTAGTTTAATTTTTGGTCACACTTTATTTTGATGGTCCGTTTGTTGAATTTAAGTTACATTGCAACTAATTCTCATTAGATTATAAGTAGACTGTTAGGTTTGGTAAGGGTTAGTGTAAGTTGACATAAACTTGCAAAGTTTCTCATTGCCAGTTAAATGTCTGTTAAATGCTAGTATCAACAGATATTAAGGAGACAGTCTAGTAATACTCAGATGGACCATCGAAATAAAGTGTACCAGATTTTTTAAAGTAGTTCTTTTAATCTGAGCAGTTCAAGCCTTTTTGTAAGTGTGGTAGGCAAGTAAAAATAACTCTTGATTCAACAAAATGGTTAAAAAAGACTTAATATTCTCTTTGTGTCGATATTGTATTTAATTCCAATATTGTTTGTTCTGTCATTTAATCTTCCCCACACTTATTCCTTTAATAAAATCCTTCCTTTTGTTTATACAGGAGGTTTATGTATTAATGTAAATGTTTCAGTATTACTAAAACATGATCTATTTTCCCCTTTATGCGTGTAAGCATCTAATCTTCATTGTGTTTTTGAGTATTTTGCTTGAGTGTCCAGCCCATGTGTTGTGTTGTTGATTATTGTTGATTGTAACTGTGTCCTGTTGTGTTTTCAGAGCACGTATGATTATGGTCGTCAGCTGCTGCAGGCCACAGTGGTGCTGTGCCAGTCTCTGCGCTGTACCACCCGCTCCTCAGGAGACACGCTGCCCAGACTCAACCGCGTGTGGAAACAGTTCACCGTCACGTCTGATGAGCGCCAGCACCGGCTAGAGATGGCCAGTGCCTTCCACACGGCTGCTGAGAAGGTACGTGCCAATGTCAAATTTGTAAAGGAAAATTCTGTAGGAAATATCATTTAGTCAGCCTATGAAAATATAAATTTTCCTTTCCATTGAACACAACAGGAGAAAAAGCTGACCAACCACATAGGATTTTCTCCCTCATGACTTTTAATGGGAAATATAACTGAAGATGGCTTTGTAAAATAACAAGGCTGTGTGAATAACGACAGAATATCACTATTTCTCGTTTTCTGTCAGCTAACACACTGTGAAAATATTAGCATAGCCTTTGTTTGCATGATGTATATATGAAGATAAGTAATTGGTTTTCTCTCTGTCTTCAGATTGTGAGAGAGAGCCCAGAGTTGGCTGAGCTCCTGGTAGACATGGAGGCTTATGAAGAGGTGGAGACACTGGGGAAAGGGCTGCTGGACAGGCTCACTGTGCCAGTCATTTTCCCTGATGGGTAAGAACTGCAAGGCCAAAATACAACACACAGATCAAACTATTATTGTTACTACTGCTACTGCTACTACTACTACTACTGGTACTACTACTACTACTACTACTACTGAGAAGAAGAAGAATATTACATTTAATGGCCGTTGATTTAATTCAGATGGATGCAAGGATGGATAGAAAGAGAATTCAATTTTAATTGATCATCTTGTATGCAAAATCTTGCGTTTTTTGTTTTTAACAGTTATTTGTAGTATTGGTTGTATTTGTTAGTGCATTACACTTCACTGAAATAATTTATTTAATTATTTACAGTAGTCAACATTTAAAGTGGATCAAAAACATTTTTCAAAATTGTCCCAGGACTTTTCGATAGTTTTATGACAACGTTAATGTAAGTTGTCATATTGATTTGTGTGTATATATTATATACACACACATTCTGTATATATTTATATCATATTAATATTAGTAATAGTATATATGAGCAATATCACTCGAGTAGCAGTGCGGTGTGGCTGTATATCGTCACTGGTGGGAGGTGTGCGTTAGTGTCCCACCAGTGACGATATACAGCCATATCGCACTGCTACGAGTGTGATATTGTGTTTATACAACAGTTCGACAGCATAATTGTGTGTATAAAAAGGAAAATCAAACACGAGAGTCTAAAAATCTTTTTGTATGAGGAATTACTTTCTTCCACTATTCACATCTGCAGCTGACGTGAGAACAGCAGAAGCCATTACAAATCCACCAACGTTACTTTAGGGGTAGTATTTGAAAGATTCTCTAGTGTAATGTCTAAAGTGATGACAAAATCGGTGATTTTGCTCACATTTTAAGATTATAAGGCTGAACGGCATGAAATGCCATCAGTCTACAGAGATTTCCCAGTATTTGTCCGATTTGCAATCGGGAGATCCCAATAATTAACTCCGAAAAGCCAAAGCAATGCAATCACTAACTTACCAGATTATTGTTGTGTCTGCGATAAGGGAAAACACTAAAAATATGCAATAATTCCTTCTTTATTTGTTTACAGAACTAGTCCAACCAAAAAGTAACTCAGAGTTACACAAAGAGTGACCAACATCTCACACTCCATGCACTAAAATTACAATGGTATAAATACAGCACTGCAACATAAAAAAAGAGATCGACTTAGAATATCACTCACCAATTTTATACTGTTTTAATCAGCTGTATACGCCAAAAAATACGCCAATCTTTTCTCCTCTTATGGGCTTATTATGCGGTCTCTGTCTCCATCTTGTGGATGTACAATGTCCACTGTTTTTGCTCTGCTCAATGACAGGCTGATGGTTTCCGAAGCAATGCATCTCAGAAATTATGAATATTTAAAATAGGCACTATTCTAATAAATAAAATTTTAAGGGGGCTTTCTCCTGGAGATAAAGTGCCCTTTTTCCTGGGGATAATTAATTATTTTTTTAAATACTGATAATAATACAATATGTGTATAAGTTAATGCTTGTTCTATTTAAGGACGACTTTCCCTGTCAAACAATAAAAAAACTGAACTTTAAAGTATATCTTGGTTTTAGCCTACCCGCTCCAAGTAAGCCTCGAACTGGTGATTTGGAAAGAAAAAACACATTTGGGGCGAACACTCTGAGGAGGACACTATTTACATTATAACTTCATCTTCAAAAGTAAGGTGACAACAGTGGAGTAACGCCTATCAGCGATTATTCCAGCTTACGCACTCACACGGACTGCAGCTGGGCCATGGCTTTACAGTCTGGCCCATACACACACTGCAGATGGAGCGTGCGTAAAACAGGTGTTACTAGCTGACCTCTGTTACGGCAGCATGCTACGATCGACAGCCGTAGATGTAAATTCATCCGTCATTCATGTATGTTGTATAGAGGTGAGTAACGGTTAACAAAAGACATCGTGAGGCTTAAATTTATCATCAGCTATTTATCCAAAAGTTCAAAAGCAAGTAGGCTATTTCATATTGCTAACATTCTCCTGATTAACAACCATGTAATAAATTAGCTAAAGTTTAGCCCAGGCAATATCATAGGCATACAGGCTATGAGCTGAGGCTAATGTAATGGAGCAATGACAGCTGGATAGTGGAAATATTCCCCTCTCGTTTTTGCAGTCATTTATTCAGAATATACAATGTTAATTAAAGCTTTAAAAACATGTACATATAGGCTAGCTATGGAAGTTAGTGGCTGTCGCTGTGTCCTACATTCTGCAAAATATTTTATTATTTTGTTCAACAGAAGAAAAAAGAAAAAAAAAAACTCAAACAAAAATAATAGATTGAAGAGCGATAGTTCACCTAAAAATGAACATTTACTTACCCTCAAGTGGTTCCAAATACTTTTTTCTTTATTTTGTTGAATATTAAAGATTAAAGCAGATATTTAAAAAAAAAACATGAACCTGAAGTCATTGACTTCCAGAGTAGGAAAAACAAATGCCATGAAAGTCAATGGTTACAGGTTTCCTGCTTTCTTCAAAATATTATTTTGTGTGTTCAACAGAGAAAAAAAAGTCAAACAGGTTTGGAACAAGTACAAGGAGAGTAAATGATGACAGTGTTCAGTTTTGAACGAACTGTCTTTTTAAGGGTGAGTATATGGTGAATTTAGGGTGAAATATTCTTTAATATATTTTATTTATTAAAGTACAATTATTATTATTTAATAAAAAGTGCCCTTTTTTCCACTGGAGCCCCTTCCCCTTAAAAGGTCTCTGCAGGTCCCTGAATCTAAACAACTTCATTCTCGCCTAAAAAAAATTGTCCAATAGCTGCAATATTTTCAAACTGTAGTGAGTTTATTGATCTGCTGTCTCTCTATGTGTGCAGAGTAATCCAGAAGGGTGAGGAGGCTCTACGAGTTTTGATATTGAAGAATATTGCACAGCTATCAGCCAATCAGATTCTAGAAACAGACAGAACTGTTGTATAAACTAACATACTATAATACATGCTAATATTCTAAATGTGTATTTGCCTCCTTAACTGTGTTTCATTATCATCTAGACCTGTTATTTAACAATCACTGAGATGGAAATGCCTTTTTTGTTGTCATTTTCCACCATCCCCATTCATCCCGGCTGCAGGAGCGAACAGTTTTTCGGCAGTCCGGGTGACATGGCTTCCTCAGCTGAAAGTATTCGTGAGCGAATGAAGCTGGTGGAGGAAAAGAGGTTCCTGCAGGAGGAGGCAGAACAGCGGCTGGAGGAGGAAGAGGAGGCTCTGGAGGCGGAGCCCAGGGAGAGTTGAAGACCACATACCCATTATGCCCTCCTGCAGGAAGCAGAGTCGCAGATCTTCACATGCTCGTCTGGTCCAGTCCAGAACTGACCCTGATCACCCGCAGTCTCTGTTGTCCTCCACCTCGCCAAGCCATCTTAACTTACCAAGAGCGTTTAGAGACGACTCAGCCTAGTGCTGCACTAAACAGACCACACTACTATGAACTCTCGCCCTCTTCTAAAGCTTTACCTGTTGAGTCTTTCTCCTCCCAGCGAGGCGCCTTGAGCTTGTAATGGTGCTACTAAACCTATAGAATGTACATAAAGCGGCATCTTTACCCCATCTGTACCTGGTGCTCTAGATTTGTAGGCCTTTCCTGACCGTAAGCATTGTATTTTCTATTGCTTTCCCTCAGTTGCTTTCTGTTGAGAATTACCAAGTCTTCTTTCTTGTGCCAGTATATGAATATCCATTCGCAAGGCCTTTGCCGAAGATGGTGACGTAGAAGCAGTGTTGACACAGGACTTGACGACACATCAGAAACGGTTGGAATTTTAACAATGAAGGTACAAAATAAGTCAAATGTGAAATGCAACGGTTTCATCTCATGAATTGTCAGTCTATGCGTACGCTGCTTGCATTAGGATGCATGCCATTAATATTAAATTCATATTTATTTTCCTTTTTTTTGTACCTTGCATACCATTTAAATTGTATAATTGCTTTTTGCCGTTTTTAAAGGCTATATTGTATTTTATGAAAAAATAAGTTGTATAAAATAAATGAAGAAACAAATTGCGCCTACAGCAGAAGAGGAGAGGCTTTCTCTTTGACTGTGTCGTTAAGCCTGCAGGTTTTTACACTTTACAGGACTTTGTTACTGTACGTATGCTTTGCATAAATCTGCCTCATAATGTCCATTGCTGTACAGGAACATTCTAGCACCCGTTCAATAAACATGGGCAATATTATGCTGCTTGATTTTGTTATTATAATCACAAATAATTTACGTTTTTAGACTAATTTTATCCTCTGAAAAGATGAGTAGTTCTTCAACTGAAAGCTGAGTAAAATAATAGTTTGTTTCTAGATGTGGCTGCTTTGTGTGCAGTACACGCGTTTTATAAAATCTGCAACTATGTTGGAGTGTATATGTTTTTTTAATATTATTATTATTATTATTATTATTATTATTATTACGTCCCAAGATGCCATTTTGAGAAATCTTGAGCTCAGCAGGTCATTAGTTGCCTCAGGCATTACTTCTCGCTCTTACGGCGTACTCGCACTATGCTATCCGAACTGTGCTCAGGCCCGTTTCCCAGATAATTTTAGAAGTGTGAGTGCGCTGAATCGGGCTCAGGCACGGTACAGTTGGCCCGGTTGGAAGAGGTGTGCCTGAGCATGGTTCACTTGGGCTTTGACGCGGTACGCTTGTAGTGTGAGTGCAAAGCGTGCTTAAGCCCGAAACTGAAGAGGAGACGTGACTTTTGGGGACTGTTTGATATGGATTTATTAATCATTCTTACTGTTCAATGAACGCAAACTGTCGTAAATTATTAAAGACGTAAACCCCTCACCGTACGACAGCTGCGTCTTTAGTAAACCATCTAATTCCTGCAGCACGAGGACTTTATGATTGTTTATGAGCGTCAGCAGTGGCTGATCTGTTCAGCACAATATTTCACTGTGTGTCACTGCATATCAAACGACTAATCTCTCTGCCCTGTGCAGCATTTCAGTAGAAAGTCCTTGTCAGTTTTAGTTAAAATATTTTTATTAACTGAATTTCATGATGCAACAATATTTCTATTGTGGGTTTCAGCAGCTCACCTGAAGCTTTTGCTTTCTACAGGCCCTAAAGCATGGGTGCTCAAACCTGTTCCTGGAGACCTATACTACCGGTCAAAAGTTTGGAGTTTGGGGGTCAGTATAGATTTTTAAATGTTTTAAAATCAGCCTCTCCTGCTCAATAAGACTGCTCTTATTTCATCAAAAATACAGTACAAATGATAAAAGTATGAAATATTATTGCAGTATAAAATACTGTTCTGTGACCGTTCAAAAGTAGTTTATCATTTCATTTAATCCATTATTCCAGTGATTTTAAAGATGAATTAGTCTCCAGTCTTCAGAGTCACATGATCCTTCTGATATCACTCTGTTCATTATTATTATTATTATTATTATTATTATTGTTATTATTATTTTGTAATGTAATGTGTATTTATATAGCACATTTGTCACGTATGGCCATGGGGGTTCTCTCCACACCACCACCAGTGAGCAGCATCCATATGGATGATGCGACGGCTGCCACAGGAAAACTGCGCCAGTGTGCTCACCACACACCAGCTATTGGTGGAGTAGAGACACAGTGATGGAGATGAGATGAGCAGCCATGGGATTTTTAAGGACCTTGGTTTATTGTCTCATCTGACAGACCGCATGTAGAGCGCCCCCTGCTGACCTCACTAAGACCACTTCCAACAGCAACCTAATATTCCCATGTGGTCTCCCATCCAGGCCTGGCTTAACTTCAGTGAGTAACTGGTCTTGGGCTGCAGGGTGATATGGCTGTGGCTTTTTTTATCATTATTAATGGCAATATTGATAAAAGCCATAATGAGTAATAATTTTATTTGAAACTACATAGTACAATAAGAAAGCAGTTATATAAAATTGTAATAAATATTTAATAATTTATTTACATTTAATAAATGCCGCCTTGATGAACAGAATAATAATTTTAAAAAAAAATTAAAACTGACCCCAACTTTTGACAGGTGTTGTACATTCCTACAGAGTTCAGCTCCAACCCTGATCAAACACACGTGAACCAATTAATTAGGACCTGAACAGCACAGGCAGGTGTGTTTGATATGGGGTGCTACTGAAATCTGCAGAAAGGTAGATCCCCAGGAACAGGTTAAGCACCCCTGCCCTAAAGTATTCAATTGGTTTGGACTGAAAATGACTTGCATAACATAGTTGCTTTGGAGTTGATATAATTCACATTAGGTATGTATATTATTTCATTATTTTTATGTTTCATATGTCAGTATTATTTCATGTAAAGTGTTTTATGAGGTCATTTTGTTCCTTTTTTTGTACGAGGCAGTGAATGGGGTGTCCTTAAGAACATGTCTGTCAGGTTTCTAGAAAGCTTAGTCACGGAGCTTGTGTGATGACTGGTCTGGGAATCAGAGTTCTTTCTAATAATAAACTTGTGAGTTTATCAGGGCCCCTGACAGATGGCACGGGTGTTGTCAGGGGCCTGTAGGGGACTTACTAAGTCCTGTGCTGGCCATTGGTTCTTTCTAAATTCTATTGAGTTTCTCAGCTGTCCTAGCAGCTGCAGGACTGCTTGTATGTCTATAACAGTGGAAGAAGAAAAAAACAGACCTTCTGTGGCAACTTCCTGGAAACCTGTATGAGAGTTTGTAATATGCAACCTCTTAATCACTTTCCCAGTTTTCAGTATGTGCAATTAGTGTCTGTCATGAAGGTTTTCTGTTTTAAAATATGAAAATTGAAAGTTCCCTGGATTTGTTAGTTTATTTTGTTTCATTTCAAAAGGGCAAAATTGGAGTTGTTGTATTCTATTGACCTTAATCTCCACGTGCGAGCGGGCACAACCATTTGAATCGTTTTGGCTGAAGACTTCCTGTCCCATTCACTTCCAATCATTTTTAGAAGTTAAAAACAGCTGAATGATGTTACAAACAGATATTTTCTTATTAAAATATATGATATTTTCTTATGATATAATTTATATTATTATTATTATATACCGCTTTCTCTGTATAGTCATGAACACACTTGTTTGTAGAGCAAGTAGTTTGGCAGTTTTCTGTTGTTTATTATTCCTAGTCATTTCTCCCTTAGACAACTAAATCAGAAGTTCTAAAACAATTGCAAAAAACAAGCGCACTTTCACAGATGCAGTTTCTTTTAAATTGTTTTTTTTTTTTATTTAAAACGTGAGTTTGCTTCTTTTTTGCCACCAATTGACGTTTTGTGCTGTAATGACAACATTATTACTAATAAATTAAGAAGAAATGTCATCCGTTCACAGAGCAAAGCAAAAATCGCATTAACTCAAACATAACTTTTAAATTGTAAATGTAGAGAACCTGTGTTTTTCTTTTTTCTGTCCATTTCATCCCGTTTCACAAAAAAAGCCTACATTTAAGGAAATGGCATCATTACTCCTCTAGAATCAGCTGTATAATAAAGTGCTGGTCAATTATTTAATGCGCAAACTATTTTGCACGTACTTGCTCATTCAGTGTTGTTTTTATCAATTCCCACACTTTTATCTGCAAACATTTCCTCCATCAGGCATTGATAGGAAGACCCCATAGGACGAGCTCAGGATGTTCCGCAGCCACTATTGTCCTCAATGGAAAAGACAACATTTTTCAACAGAAAGTATGTAGGGGGATGCTGGACTAAAGGTAACTTTTTCCTCTCTTTTTTTAGATATTGATAATACTTTTGAAAAGTGTCTTCATAAGATTTAAGTTTAAAATACAAAGTATTATATGTCCATTCTTGTATTTTTTTATTGATATTGTCAGTGCTAAAATAGTTTTGATTTGATGACATTATGTTGGCGAGATGTCCTTGAAAGGCAGTGACTGAAGTTTGAAAACAGATTTTTTATTTATCATTATTAATATTTTAATAAAAAGCCAGAATGTTTTAGTTGCAGAAAGTCATGATTTGCTGCTACCTGGTTGGTAGCAAAATATTTATATTCTGAATATTTCCAATTCTAAATTTGATTTGACACATGTCTGTTTATTATTTGAGTGGTCAATGCTTTTCATCCATTTTACTGTGTAAAATTTATTTTGTTTTATTTTACTCCTTAAAAGAAACAGACATCAAAATAGGATGCCTTTTCTTTGAACCTTTGTTCCGAATTTAAATTTGCATTCATAAGAACAGTACAGCTGACGTTGATTTTTAATACTTATGTTATCTAATATAGCATTAGTATTGATTAGTCAAATGTGCTGCTAGAGTTTGGACTTTAGCTTAAAATTGACTAAAAAGACAAAATCTAACGTTTTAATTTTTTTTTTTCTTTTTTGCCAAACCTGTTACTTTTATCTCTATCATATGAAGTATTATAATAATTTTATATAATAACACATTGTTATTTTTAAAAGTATTATCTTTGTTTAACAGAAGAAAGAATTGCATTTGAACTTAGGATGAACATTTTTTAAATTTAATTATTATTTATTTATCTTTTTATTTATTTATTTATTTTGGTTGGTTGGTTGAGCAATCCCTTTTAGCAAACGAACTTTTATGACTGGTCATAATCAGACTCTTTTTCCATTGATTGTGCTGTGCTGAGATACACCAGACTCTGCATCTGTCAACGTTCTACTTTTATTTATTTTTTCATTGTTTGCACTTTGTTGTTGTACATTATTGTTGCTCTGCAGAAAAAGAAGTGTCAGCATGCATTTGAAATACAAGGTATTTCTAAAAGCATTTATTTAAATAATTTAGTAGCCATTACATTTAACAGAAGGAGCGTTATTTGTTTTCTGGTGGTCTGTGGCTTGCAGCATATGTTTATGCACAGAAAAGGCCTCTTCTGTGATCACTGGAAAGATGCATTTCTGTCATTTCTGACAGTTTAATTATGCTGATGATGACAAAATATAATTTTAGTGAAAAACACTTTTGATCCAATTGGTTGACCCCAAAATTAACGTTTTATCATAAATGAGAGGCAGTTTACATAAGTGTTAAAAAAAAGTGTCTTTCAGGGATTTATTTTTCTACAACAAAACACCTGCTTTGGTGGAATGAAATGTCAAATCATTCATTTTCTTGCCGGCTTAGTCCCTTTATTAATCTGGGGTCGCCACAGTGGAATGAACTGCCAAATTATCCAGCATATGTTTCACACAGTGGATGCCGTTCCAGCTGCAACCCATCGCTGGGAAACACCCATACATTCTCATTCATTCACACTCTTACACTACAGACAATTTAGCTTACCCAATTCACCCATAGTGCATGTCTTTGGACTGTAGGGGAAAACCGGAGCACCCGGAGTAAACCCACGCGAACGCGGGGAAAACATGCAAACTCCACACAGAAAAATGCCAACTGATCCAGCCGAGGCTTGAACCAGAGACCTTCTTGCTGTGAGGCAATCGTGCTACCCACTCTGCCACCGTGACACCCGAAAAGTCAAATTTGCAAACTTATTTTAGAGTGCAAGATTTTGAAAATGATTCAGTTATAATTGCTGTGTGCAATAAATAGTCACTATTACAATAAGGTTCTACTAGTTAATGTTAATGTATTTACCAACATGAACAAAGAATGAACAAGAAGTAGCTAATAGTAGTCAATTATAGTTTTTTTTACATTTATTAATGCTTAATAAAAATCAATAAGGCTGTTAGAAAAGACTTTAGGTAAGGGATAAAGTACATCCAGTTTTACTTTTACTTTTTACAGGCCGGTTGTTCTCGCAGAATAAAGCTAGTCAGGCTTATCAGCAAAGCGGAGCACTGGTGACTGCTTTCTACAAAATGTTAAAATTAGACACACAACATTGTTCTGAGCCATAACTATTGATTGTTTTTAAAGGCAAAGCTGTCAGAAATGAAAACCACGAAAGGCTGTTGTATAAGACTAAATGGCTTTATTCTGCACACAACCACTTGGATGTGCTTATCCTGCTTTTTTACATGACTGCCATGCAAAACAGGTAAAAATTAGAAACAAAAGATCTGAACCATAACAGTTTATTAATACTGTACTTTAATTAAAGGTAAGTGAAATGAAAATTGCTGAATGGAGCATACACTAATCTAGTTATTAGTCAGTCACAAAAAGGCAGGCAGTCAAAAACAGACATATAAAACAAGCATATAAATATAGATCTGAACGTATTCATTGACTGTAGATATTGGAAGTACCCAGATGAGCTTATGTTATTAGTTTCAGCGATTTGTTATTTGGGATTATTAAACTGCTGTCTGGAATAGACTCCCTAATTCTGATTGTTCAGTCACAAAATTCCAAGGTATGTTTGTTTGAGATAACAACCACTAAATAACACAGGTTCATCTAGGTACTTAAAATCATCTGGACCATCAGTGAATATGTTGTTTACGTTACATGAAAACGAATAAGTTTCATGTAACGTTTCTACATTTCATACATGCATATATATGTTTTGTCTGTCACTGCACTGTTTTTGACTTTTTGATGCCATTTGGAAAAAAACGTTTTATTATTTTCAGTGGTTGTTATCTAGAAATGACATACCTTAGAATGTTATAACTGACCAATCTACTTAATTTTTAAATATAAAGTTTATTCATTCATTCATTTTCTTTTCGACTTAGGGTGCACTCACACTATGCTGTCCGAACCGTGCCCAGGCCCGTTTCCTAGATCGTTTGAGAAGTGTGAGTGCTCTGAATCAGGCTCGGGCATGGTTCAGTTGGCCGGCCCTGACCTGGTTGGAAGAGGTGTGCCTGAGGGTGTACTCACACTATGCTATCCGAACCGTGCCCAGGCCCGTTTCCCGGATCATTTGAGAAGTGCGAGTGCTCTGAATTGGTCTTGGGCACAGTACAGTTGGGTGTGTCGGAGCGTGGTTTACTTGGGCTTTGGTGCGGTACACTTGTAGTGTGAGTGCAAAGATCCCGAAACGGAAGAGGAGACGTGACTTTTGAGGACTGTTTCATATGGATTTATTAATCATTTTAACTGTTTAATGAACGTAAACTGTCGTAGACTATTAAAGATGTAAACCCCTCTCTGCACGACAGCTGAACCTTCAGCAAACCTTCTAATTACTGCAGCACAAGGAATTTATGATTGTTTATGAGCGTCAGCAGTGGCTGATCTGTTCAGCAAAATATTTGACTGTGTGTCACTGCATATCAAACGATTAAAGCGATATAATGATATAAAGAAATCTCCACTGTGCTGAGCGACAGCTCTTCTCTTAAACTGAACAGCGCATCATCGATGACGCAAGTGTGCTCAGGCCCGAATGTAATGTAAGTGCGGGCCGTCTGGGGAAACAGGAGGGGGGACAAGTGTGCTTTGGCCCAGTTCAAGGCAACTGTACATAGTGTGAATACACCCTTAGTCCCTTTAGTAATCTGGGGTCGCCACTGCAGAAAGAACCGCCAACTTATCCAGCATACATTTTATACAGCAGATGCCTTTCTAGCTGCAACCCATCACTGGGAAACACACTCATTCACACACTTACCAAATATAAAGTTAACAAAGCTAAATAAATACTTTAATGTATTCATTGTTTGTTCATGTTAGTAAATAGATTACCTGCTGAAAGCTTACTGTAAAGTGGAATTTTCACTTAAGTTGGTGAAAAAATAACTTACTTTTTGAAAATGACTACCTGTACACTCATGGACAACCTTTTGGCAATCTAGTCAACTGTTTTCGAACTATGTAATTGTTTCCACTATTATAATGAAAAGCAAAGGTTAGGCATAGTGAGAGATTCGAGGGGAGGAGAGAAAGCAACAGACGCACCAAAGCAACTAAATGGGGGGTGTGTCAAATGGCTCTGTGCACAGTGTGTGATAAACTTAGTGGATATGTCTATTTTTAACACGCCTCTCTCTGTCCTGTCAACATAGACGGCTGTGTTTGCACCACACTGTTCATTCAGGCCAGTGGCCCCAAAGGAGCCTGCAAGAGCCCAGCAATGCTGAAAGACCTTTAAAGGGTTGCAGAGTTTTTACCTGCAGGGCAAGTGGATATTTGATGTGGACGTGGGCTGTGTCTCTTTTAAAAACCCCAGAGACTTCACTCAGTTTTTGTTTGGCCGTCAGTTGTGGACTTCTGAAAAGGGTAGATTTGGATTACAGCAAGAACCTGTGTGTACTGGGCTTTGTTCTGATCTTTCTCCTCTTGGACGTGTGGACCCGAAGGGAAAATGTCCACAATGTCCAGTGAAGGTGATGCTGGAGGTCAGCCTTCCACAACAACCATCAGCACTGTGGCCGTACAGGCTGGAGACTCGCAGATTGTTGTAGCCATACTCAAGGTATTTGAATTTAAACTTTTCTACAATGAATTGAATTCTATGCATATGGCACTGAAAATAAGGTAAATGGAGTTGCTTTTGAATTCAGTTTTTTAAACATGCTTTAAGTGTTTGACTTGTATCGCAAATATTGTTCAATCAATCATTTTTGCACACCCATTTGTTGTTCTAAATCAAATCATATCATGCAGTACAAATGAAGAGATTCAGCAACATGTCCCAGCTGCAGTTTTATTTTAGCATTAATTGTAAAATACAGTACACTGAAAAAAAAATCGTTTAATTTACTAAATGTTTTAAGTGGTTGCAAACACTTTATTTGTGCTGAATTTAAACAATTTGTTGAACATTACTAAACTTTAAAGTAGAAAATTCAAGAATCTTTTTATTTTCAGTGTCTGTAGTATTCATTATTTTTAATTAGCTTTAATGTTTAGGGTTTTTCTGTTTTTGTTTGTGTAATAATATGAGATTTGTTTTGGTAACTCTTTATTTTGATGGTCCCGTTGACTAAAATTTGCATTGCAACTACATGCCAATTACTTCTCATTCGAGTATTAGACTGTCTGTTTAATATCTGCTGATACTGCTCCTATAAGAAACTTTGCATGTACATGTCAACTTGCACTAACCCTAACCCCAATCTATTTATAATCTATTGAGAATTAGTTGGCATGCAGATGCAATTTAACTTAAATTCAACAAAATCTGTTAAAGGGATCGTAAAAATGAAGTGATGCCTTTTAGTTTTTGTTTTTTGTATTTCCATGTTAGTGTTAATGAGTTCGTTAAGGAATGTCTACTTTTGTGTGAATTATAAACATGAGGAAATGGTTAAAAGAGCCCTTTAAAATTCTCAGTTTCCTTAAGATTCACTTGGTGTATGGAATGGGCTTGGGTAAAGGGTAATATTTGTTTATTTTGTGAAGCTCTGATAAAGTTTCTTCGCAATTTCAAATTCAAATATTATTTGCGCAGCATTGACATTTGATGTAGTTGAAATATTCCTTTGAAGTAAAAGGAAACGGTGTAGTGTATTCTATAGATAATGTTTTTGTTATTTTATGCCTCTAAATGACATTTCTATTTTGAATATGAAAAAATGTTTTATTCAATAGTTTACAGAATAAAACAAAAACTAAATTTTATATATTTAATCGATTATTGAGAACAGTTACTGATTCGTAATACTTTCCCATTAGCAAACTGCAGCTGCTGTTCTCTTACCATAATAAGTGTAAATAACCTGGATTTTCATTTTTTGTGACGTTTACTGATTTGTCAAAAGCACTGAAAGCAACCTACTTTCACTAGTGACGTCATGGGCACGCAGTTTAGGTTGTTCAGCACACCCTTGGCTTGGATTATCAATAAAACCTTTGTGTTTTGTTTCCATAAGAGAATTCCATGGAGTGTGAACTTTCCATAATGCCTGGCGTAGTGATTTAATGGGCAAGTAAAAACAGCTGGGAGTAAAACACAGAGCTCTGTAATGATCCAAACAACTGATGGTCTGAATTATTCATAATGACTCTCTGTGACGACCTGACTAGATATTAGACTGAAGTTATTGTCTAAAGTGTACTGTTAGGTGGTGCTAAAGCTTTCATGCAGTTTTTCCAAGGAAAAGATCAAGCCAAAAAAAAAAAAATCAGCGTTTTTTCCATCTCATGTTGTTTCAAACCTATGTTCTGTGAATATGGGTCCAGAAATCTTTAAAGTAGTCCATAAAAACATGTCTTTTAAAGTAGGCCTGCACAATATATCATTTCAGTATCGATATCGCAACGTGTGCATCCACAATAGTCATGATAATGCATTAAGTCTTAATAAAAGTTGACCTGGAGCTACAGAATTATATTTAATTTCTGTATTTATACGGAATTTATACGATTTATGCAAAAAAAAGAATAATTTCTTAGAATTTTTGTCTTGTTTCTAGTCCAAATATTTACATTTCAAAGCCAAAACAAGCATATTTTTCCTTAACTGGAGGATGATTTGCTTGTTTTAAAGGTGCAGTATGTAAGGTTGACATGCAGTGGTTGAACTAAGTATTGCATTCCTGGATCAAAACAAATGCAAGCGCAGGTTGCCAGATTGAGGACACCAACAGAAGTGACTATTGAGTCTAAAGGCTGATTTTAATTGTTCTAAATAAAAGCGATAGAAGGAAATTTTCTTATTAAAATGAGTTGTTGTCCTAACCAACACCTGGCATTAATATTTTAGAAACGGTTTCTATTTTTTTTGCAGCTGATGACATGATCACCTCAGGTACACCTGATCATGGGGGCAGTTGTGTGAGATGTTTTTTAAGAGTGGGGTAGGGTGGGTGAGCGTGATTTCTAGGAGATTATCATTCGTTTGTGGGCATCCAGGAGTGTCTATGCATTTGCAAGACATTCCCGGGAACACTTTCGGAGACTTGGGATGTCTGCGTTAGTAATATTTATATTATTTGCTAATAAATAACCACCCCATGTGGAACTTTGAATCCACGTCTCCTTTTGGAGACTGCTACTGTCCACCAGAGTTTGTGTTTCTGTCACAGGCGCATATTTTGAGAGCCTTCAAGACTGAATGAATGAAATGCGCTGTTTTCCATCAAGGCAACCTGGGGTGCTGAAATATAATAGGCTATATGTTGGCTTTGGGCAGGTTCAATGACCAAAACAAAGACAGACATTCCGGCATGGAAAACAAAGCAGAATATCTGACTTCAGCATTGTTTTTCAGTTAAACAAGTATGTTAACTTGGAATGTTTCCTAAATATCAGCAAACATATTATTTTTATGCTTTATAAGAGTCAAAAACTTGCATACAGCACCTTTAAGGAAAAACTCTTAACTATGCCTTATTTCTTCTGAAGGTGAAAACAAAACAATATTTTTACTTGATCTAAGAATTGTTTGATATTTCGACTAGTAACAAGAGAAAGCAAATCAATTATTATGATAATTCAATTTAAGATTTTACATCTATTCATATATAAACACTATATCAGATCGTTACTATCATGCTGCCCTACTTCCAAGTCTTCTGAATCATTTGATACCTGAGGAAACAGTCGATTGAAGTATTTATTTACCAGCAATCTTCCCTCTACTAGCTTTGAGGTCCTTCATTTTTAGATTTTCCACCTCGTTGTTTAAATGGCAAGTTTCAAAGCAGTTAATGTCATTTTGGTATTAATTAATGCTATAACATTTCTGCACAACACACTGTACAAGTGACCTTAATATATACAAAGATAATTAGCAATCATTCCGCATACCTGAAACTGTATTTTTGCGTTTGTTTAACAAACTTGACTGGCTGTAGCAGCTGTGGAAGCTTTACATTTCATTCAGTCTCAGAATGGCTCAGAATCGCGTACTTGCAAATTGCTCTGCGATTTTAAGATCAGCACAATTTGCATGCCAAAGTTTGCATTGGGACTTGCCATAGATCGGATGAGAATTCACAGAGGGAGCTTTGCATTGAAATCAAAGTCCTTTTTGGGCAGAAGCCAGTGGAGGACCATCAGAGAGAACCTGCTTTCGGTCTTGTTTACAGTCTGTCAAATGCACTTGAGGCCACGTGGATACAAGAGATGCATATACAGTAGCACTGCCATACATTAACACCTCTCTCTCACTCTGTGTGTGTGTGTTTAAAGTGCGGGGCGCTGGTACATCTACAGCTGACTGAAGCACAGCCTAACCTCCTGGAGATTGGAAACAACCAGGATGAAACCAAAAAGCTTCTGCAGGAACACGAGCAGCTCCTTGCCAAACTTAAGGTGATCTCAAACAACAACAATAATAAATATTTAAAGCTGCAACAGCTATAAAAGGGCCCTTGCACCCAGGCACACCACCTTAGGATGCTAGAGAACATTTCTCAATAAGCATTCAGCCAAAAGTTTGTCAAATGTCAAAAGTTATTGATATATACCGCTGAATACTTGCTGAATGTTGGTATGTACTGTAGATGTATTCCCGTCAGGACTTTATTAATTCATCTGAATTTGAAGGCAGATCAGACATGGCATGTCTGTGTTATAGTCACTTCCTTTTTCTTGGTAAAACATAAAACTTTGTCAGGCTACCATGGGAATTTTTACTTCACAACAGTTTGGTGTTGTTGGGACTAGATCAGATGAGAATACACGGAGGGAGCTTTGCATTGAAGTCAAAGTCCTTTTTGGGCAGGAGCCAGTGGAGGACCATCAGAGTGAACCTGCTCTTGGTTTTGTTTACCGTCTGTCAAATGCACTTGAGCCCACGTAGATACAAGAGACACACGATATTCAGAACTGAATGCCCTAGGAGGAGCTCATTAAAATACAAGGCCTAAAAACTGCAAAATCTGCAGAAAATTTAAAATAGAAAATGTAAAATATCCGTCTTAGGTTTTTGTCTCTCCAAAGTCGCTCCTGCCATTCCATCTGTCAATTTTTGCTTGTGTACTAGAAACGAAGCTCAAGGGGCAATTCTTTCTGTGTTGTTTATCGTAGTTTTGAGTTTAACTACTACTTGGAATAGAATAATATTAGTAAACAGGGCAACCACCGGCCATTGGCCACTAATAATAAAACTATTATTATAACTATTAATAGTTTTTAATTGATTGAGTTACACCAGACAGCCAGTCAGTGTCTTGTTTACACCACTGATCAAACTTTAGGACTTCATGTTAACATTTCAATGGAAATGAATAGTCTTATTGTGCAAAGAAGCGTTAAACTTGTCAAACGTTATGGGGCAAGACTGTGTAAAAAAAACTATTTCAGCAAATGCTTAAATGCCATTCTTTTAGTCTGTCTAGAGACTTTTTTTATAAGTAGTATTACCATCTCAAGCATTTAAATAGTTAAAGTTCCATTTTATTTTTTGCTGAGATAGGTCACAAATGAAGGCGCCACAGTGGCGTAGTGGGTAGCACGTTCACCTCACAGCAGGAAGGTCGCTGGTTTGAGCCTCAGCTGGGTCAGTTGGCATTTCTGTGTGGAGTTTGCATGTTCTCCCCCTGGTCGCGTGGGTTTCCTCCGGATGGTCCGGTTTCCCCCACAAGTCCAAAGACATGTGGTACAGGTGAATTGGGTAAGCTAAATTGTCCGTAGTGTATGTGTGTATGGATGTTTCTCAGAGATGGGTTGCAGCTGGAAGGGCATCCACTGCGTAAAACACATGCTGGATAAGTTGGCGTTTCATTCCGCTATTGCGACCCCAGATTAATAAAGGGACTAAGCCGAAAAAAAAATGAATGAATGAAAAAGTCAGAAATAAACATATATAGCATAAATGGGAGTGTTAGTCTTGCCTGTTCTTTCGGTACTTCTTCTTCAGACCTTAAACGCAGTGCCCTCTAAGAAAAACGAGAAGATGGTTTACTGTGTGCCATTGAGGGTTTTGTTGCAGTTGTCAGAGGTGTTTGTTTGTTTGTTAGTTTGTTTGTTAGACTTTATTAAGCCCAAAGGGAAATTCAAATGTCAAAGCAGAGTTCTCCATGCTAAAGATAAGATAATAAAGATAATAAAATACATTATAGACGTACATGTATGTATATCCATATCTAATGCTATTACAATTTAGTATAATTAATCTAGTATGACTTTGATTACACAATCTGTTCACTGTTGGTAAAACTGATGTTTTCTATCCCTTCTGTATCACCGAGGCTGAATTAATCTTGCACTGAAAGAGCTTGCACACGCCTGGACTATTTCAAAAGGGGAATGATTATCGTGATTCATCATACTAACAAGTTTGTCCATCATTCGATCATGTGCAATCTCTTCTATAGTGGGTAGTACACACCCCACAACAGCGACATTATAGCTCCAAAACTTTAATGCCTGTTTAAGACTCCAAAAGCTCAGCTGAAGAACCTTGATGTTAAATGAAGTATGATTGTTATAAATGTATTCTCTTCAATAGGGTGATTCCATTCATTCATTCATTCATTTTCCTTCGGCTTAATCTCTTTATTTATCAGAGGTCGACACAGCAGAATGAACTGGCAACTTATCCAGCGTATGTTTTACACAGCAGATGCCATTCCAGATGCAACCCAGTACTGGGAAAAACCCATACAGTCTCGCATTCACACACATACACTACAGACAATTTACTTCATTCCATTCACCTATACCGCATGTCTTTGGACAGCGGGGGAAACCGGAGCACCTGGAGGAAACCCATGCAAACATGGGGAGAACATGCAATCTCCACTCAGAAATGCCAACTGGCCCAGCTGGGACTTGAACCAGCGAACATCTTGCTGTGAGGCGACAGTGTTAACCACTGAGCTGATTCCATTCATGATCAAGGTTATTAAATTATAAAGATTTGCATATGGTAAAAAGAGGATTTTTTACAAATTGTAATTAGCAACACATGTTAAACATTGTATTTAGAGTTTTGTTTACTTTTGTACCTGCCAGATTAGCATAAAATGTGTTGTAAATCAGTATGCCACACAAAATGATGTTGTAACACTATATTTCGGTGATCCATTTGAGAATTAGTAGACTGTCTATTTAATATCTGTTGATACTGACATTCAACAGACATTTAACTGACTATAAGAAACTTTGCAAGTACATGTCAACTTACACTAACCCTACCCCTACCCCTACCCCCAACCTAACAGTCTACTTATAATCTAATGAGAATTAGTTGCAATGTAACTTAAAGTCAACACACGGACCATCAAAATAAAGTGTGACCAATGATGCTTACAGTACTTGCAACTTTGAACTATCTTCAAATTAGAACCGCTATCTGACCAAAACTAACTACAGACCCAGAGAGAAGAGACTGCCGTCTTTAATCAAAGCAAACAAATAAAGTCCTCCATGCACCACAGTTAAAACGGCACGTAAAAGTACGTTACTGAATATTTCATCATGTACTTATGCATCTGCCCACCAGACGCCTCTAATCAGCGTGGGAACTGCTGCTTGTTTACAGTTTAAATAAAAGAAAGAGCTGTGCACACTTAATATGCTAGAATGCTGTGCTGGGGCCTAATAATTGAATTTCAATTTACCACAGAAAAATGAAGGAGGTGTGTGGGCTTTGCTGAAGGAGGCTGATAAAGCAGCGGCTCAGAAGGAAGGAGAGGAGCTGGTGTATAAGGCCATGGCGGTCTCTCTCAGCGAGGCTTGGGCAACGCTGGTGAACCACCTGGAGAAGAGGAGATCACTCCTGGTCTTGGCGTGCCATTTCTTTGAGTGTGCTTTGGAGGTAATGTTGACTCAGTTTTTATTACTAACAGATTATATTAATAATGTTCAGTTGACTATATACAACGTTGGGGTAAGTTTATTTTAAACTATACTAAATTAATCTTTATTTCTTTTCTGTAGCGCTTTTACAATGTAGATTGTGTCAAAGCAGCTTAATATAGACGTTCAAGTGATTTGAAACCGTATCAGTCCAGTTTTCAGAGTTTAGTTTAGTACAGTGTGGTTTAAAAATGCAGTTTGACACCCAGTGGTTGAACTAGGTATTGCAGTCCTGGATCAAAACAAACACAAGCGCAGGTTGCCAGATTGAGGACATGAGCGAGTGAATTAAACTGTTTTCTAAATAAATTTCCACGATAGAAGGAATATTCTCCATATTAATGACAGTTTTTGTCCTAACCAACACCTCGAAGTGATATATTAGAAACTGCTTCTATTTCTCACAGCTGAACAACAGAAAACTATGACAATGATCACCTCAGGTGAACCTCATGTGCTTTATTCAGTGCTAAATGTTAACAATGTTAGTTTGAATGCCATTTTACATGACATTTATTGCCTTATACTGAAAGCAGCAGCAGGTAGTTCACCTCAGATCTTCAAAATAAACAGTTTGAAATTGAACTTTAGAACTAAACACGTGATTCACCATGTACATTTAATAATGTTAAAGAGGGTAACGTGTTAAATTAATTATTAAACTTACTATTTCGTGAGCGAGTGCATATTCTGTGCTTCTGAATGGCTGTATTTAAATATCTGTCGTGTTTCAACTGGTGCAAACAGCCACATTGCTCATGTAAGTATATTAAGGCCGCCTAATATAAAGTGAGACCCAATATTCTAAATCAGTGGTTCTCAAGCTTCTTTTCTCCAAGTACCACCTCAGAAAAGAATTGTCCCTCCACGTACCACCATAATAAAAACGAGGCAGATTAATTCTTCTAATTAGGAATATTTATTATTGTCAGCCACTTAAATAAAAGGTGTAGCCTATTAAAATCAATTTACTGATCACATCGGTGTTATCGTATGCGTCAAAGATTTAAAAGAGTGTAATTTTTTTTTTTTTTTTACTTTAAATCTTCAGTGATTCCTCCTCACTAGAAGGAAGCTTGTGTACCACTACCACAGTTTGAGAACCACTGTTCTAAATACTGAGAAAATCACCTTTAACATTGTGAACATTTTCTTAGCAATGCGTATTGCTAATCAAAAATTGAGTTTTATATATTTATGGTTGGAGGTTTTTCAACATATTTTAATGGAACATTATTTACTTAATATTGTAATGATTTTGGTTTTCTAAAGAAAATAATCATTTTGATCCATACAGTGGATTTTTGGGGCATTGCCAGAAGTATACCTGTGCTACTTAAGACTGTTTTTGTGGTCCAGGGTCACATATTACTATTTTTGAGCTACTTGTCAAAAGTAACTAAATGTAGTTACTTTTTAAGAGTGAGGTAGTGTTTTACATGGCTGTTGCAATTATTATTATTATTATTTTTGTCTGGGCTGGGCTTGCTATATGTATTGCTCCGATTTATTTATTTATTTATTTATTTATTTATTTATTTATTTTTAGAAATTAAAAAGTAATGTTTACTTTTATTGAAACTAGTTACAACAGGCTTACTCACCTTTATTAAGTATTGCTTTTTACAAGTAATGAAATTAATGAAAAAAATATTGTGCATAATAGCAGTGTAACATCAACATTTTATAACCAGCAGCTTTTCCAAACTATTTTGAAAAAAAGAATAATCTCTGATAACTAAACATGCTGCGGGGAGTGTGCTACACTGTGTACCGTATAAAAACATTGTTTCTTTTTAAAAGTGCAATGGATAGTTTTTGTTTTCACAGCTTTATAGTTAGGAAACCTGGTGCTATTTGATACTCAAAGAACATGCAATGTTGTCTATTTGATCAGGATTTTTTACATAGTGAGCCACTGTTTCCATGAATCTTCTGTGGTCTGAAACATGTTTGTCACATTACATTGCTATCTGCCTTAGCCAGAAATTCTTGATAAAAGATCATCATCGTCATCATCAAGGGCACATGCAGATGTTTTGACAGGATCAAAAGCCAGTGGTTGTGTAAATAAAGCCAAGCAGAAATCAAATATTGAACATCTTTCAGAACAATATTAGTTTTACTGCCAACATTTCAACAGATGTGCTTCCTGCTGTATTAGTATTATGATGATGTATGTCGGCTGCGTTTATAGGTTGAAGGTTGCTGCTGTCATGTGCATAACGTGATGGAGTTATCATTCAACAGAAAGTGGTTATGTGTGTTTCCAAGCAGATGTTGGAAAAACATGTGGCAAACCAGAATCAAAGAAATGTAACCGTTATGGTTGCATTATAATTCCATTAACAACATATTTAGTACTTTAGAAATAACCACCACACCAAAAATACTGAAAGTATAATCAATAATATGTTGGCAACTAGAAACAGCTCTCTTAAATTTCTGACTTATTTGTTAAATGACAACTATCGATATTTGTTCATGACTGGTCTCATGTTTGTTGTTGGCCTGTATATTTCTTCCTATATACAATATAATGCAAAACTTTTATTTTGATAATGCATTGTTTTGAAGCATTCTATGTTGTGTAGAGAAGATTAAATAAATATGTCAGAAGTGACAATAAATGTGTTTACATTGTTTATATACTGTACTTTTTGCTGTTAAATTCTTTAATTAGTTTTTAAAAGTGATTTTGTGAAGGGAATTAAAATCTTAGGGTATGTTTATAGGACAGTATTTTTGACCTAAACATTACTTAATTAAATATTAAGCAATGTGTGATTAATTTACAGCAGAATTTATTGGCTATGAAAACAGAAACATTGGTTTCAAAGTGCATGTTTTTAAATACTATAGTGTTACCAAATCTTTATAAACAAACGAAAAATATTTATGCTGAAAATAAATCAATCATATTTTAAAATATTTAAAATAATCATTTTGATTTGTTATGCTGTTTCACTGTATTGCCATTTATACAATGTTTACTGAGTAAATAATTGCAGCTTTGGTGAGCACACAACACTAACTTATTTAGTAGGCACTTATATCCAAAGCAGCCTTACAAACAAAGAAGGTAATAGAAATTTCTCAAAGAGCTACAATATTCATTTGCAATACCAGGTTTATTGGACTTTAAAACGTTAAAATGTGGACCACAAAAATTTGAATGCTTATTTTGAGTTTATTAATAGTTTTGAATTATAATTTATACAGTTCTCATCTAAGCCTTTTATGTTACTTTTTTGATTTTTTTCCAATTACAGTTTGCCATCAGGATAGATGAAGCTGAAGACATTCAGAGTGTCAGCCAGAAGTCTGAAGTCACGGACAACTTGAATGAATTGCTTCAGAGACACAGTGCTATTAGAAGAGGTAAGCTTTCTGTTTCTCTGTTCTGTCTGTTTTTTATACTATAATTGACCATTCTGAACACCTACTCAGTAAACACCTTTGCAACTCGCTAACAATGGCTTAACAACTCTTAAATTTACAGAGAAGTAACATTAGGATGAAAGTATTTCATTGGATGGAATAAACCAAAAAGAGAATTGTTCTCATATTAGCGTCTTTGAGAGCTTAGAGGTTCAGTCTTTTTGTTTTTTTAAATAAACTGAGATGGACATTGTTTATTATCCATTTCAAACCCCGTATCCCTTACAATGTTATGTTTTGTTTTAAGATGCATTTTACCAAATCTAAAGCCTGCTATCAATAATATTGGACTTCAAATCAATGCCTGTTAACTCGAATAATATCCATTACTCTGAAGAGAAGCAGTTTTTCCAAACACAGAAGCATGCAACATTTTTTAAACATTGTTTAGTTCACATTTATTGTTATGTTTGCTAATATTTCATTGTTATCATTATATTATAATGATAATGGCATGGGTTTAGATATGTATATCCATTATATTGGGCAATGGGTTCAAATGTGCATCCTATAAAACAAAATAACAACTCATCATTAAAGTTAATATATGATATTGTTCAAGTTTGTCACTTCCAAAGAAACTTTCAGTATAGATCAACCATTTTAATTATTCAGAGTATCTGCAGGGTCTTAAATAATTTTAAAATGTCTTCAATTCCAAATAAAAAAATTGAGGCCTTAAAGTATTAATTTCCCTGAAATATGGGGTTGTAGCTCTTAAATCTGTTTTAAACTGGTCTTAATTTTCATTTTTTTATGTAAAGCTACTCACTTGATCCAACACATATCCACTCACCAACATTATAACTTGTAGCAAAAAACTATATTCATAACTAATATTTTAACAGATAGTCATGTTTGAGAAAAGTTACAAGTTATGTTACAAGATAAGTTGAAAAAAATTTTACGGATACATCTAGGGTCCGCTTGTTTTGTCAATTATTTAAAATATGTGGCTGAGAAATAACTAATTAGAATTCAATTTTTGATAGCGCAAGTCTTCTGCTGGGGCATTAAACAAATTCTTAGAGTTAAGTCCTACGTAAGTCTGAAATTTTATTCCTCGTGGTCTTAAAAAGTCTGAAGCTTGACTTGATAAAACCTGCTGAAACCCTGTTATTTAATCTTTTATTTCATGTTGGTATATTGTTTTTGCAGTACAGCGGTGTTTTGACCATTGAAAAAATATTACTTTTTTGGGCTCGTTTACAAAAGCCTTAAGAACAGGGAAAACATACTTGTTTTCTTCATAATGCACTTCTTAATATATACTTACATAATTCAGGTTTGAAGTGGTGATAAAGTGTTTGCTCTATCTTTAGGGATGTTGGAGAAGTCTATGCTGGTGTTGAATAAGAGTCGGGAGTTGCTGGACTTTTTGAAGGACTTCCAGTCCCAGCAGGCCCTGCAGTATGGCAGAGCTTCACAAGGGGCCTGGAGCAGCTTTGGAAAGGTTGAAGGTTTAATGGAGATTCTGCAGGACAGACGCAGGCAAGTGGACCTCTGCATGAGACGACAGGAACGTGAGCTGGAAGCCATCCACCGCATTTGCCAATGGGAGCAACAGGAACAGGAGGTAAGCCACAGAAAAAAAGTCTCTTTCATTATAGAAACCAGATGTATTATGTCCTAAATTCAAAGTTCAGACTTGTACTATCAGCTGCGTCTGGGTTTATAAGAGGATTGGAGAACATGTTTCTGTACCATGTGCTTATGAAAAAACATTCAGTTAATGCTATTCTTTTTACCCCAAAATTTTAAGTTACTCATTATTCACTCAGCCTGAAGTGGTTCCAAACCTTTTTGAGTTTATTTTATTCTGTTGACCATAAAAGAAGATAGATTGAAGAAAGTTGGAAACCTTTACCCATTGACTTCCATAGGATGAAAAAACTAATGCTATAAAATTCAATGGTTACAGGTTTCCAACATTTTTCATAGTATCTCTTTTGTGTTTAACAGAAAAAGGAAAAACATAATTGTTTGAAACAAGTGAGTAAATGATGACAGAATTATCATTTTTGGGTGAACTATCCCTTTAAATATTCAGTAATGAAGAATCCTGAAAAATATTTTAGATGGTAAAATGATCATGTTGCACTACCGTAATAACCGCTGGTTATTCAGCTTTACCATCACAGGGATAAATAACAGCTTTAAATATATTAAAATATAAACTATTAAATTAATATGTAATATTTCTTTCACAGTACTGCAATTTTTACTGTATATTTACTCAAATGCAACTACAGTGATCAAATGAAATGTCTTCTTCGCTTACCTTACATAAGTTCTGAATAGGAGTGTAGGTTTTAAAGGAACACTTAAATTTTGAGGGGTGAAATAGGTTCGTTTTACAAGTCCTCTATAGCTAAACAGTTGAGTTTTATCATTTTAATCCATTCAACTGATCTCTGATTCTGGCGGGAGCACATAGCTTAGCATAAATCATTGAGTAGTATTAGCATCTGGCTCATGAGTTTTGAACAAAGCTTGACTCTTCTGTAGTTACATAGTGTACTAACACTGACGGAAAATGAAAAGTTGCTATTTTCTAGGCTGATATGGAAGAACTATAAGAACTATACTCTCATTCTGGTATCATAATCAAGGAATCTGCTGCCGTATCATACACAGCACTGTTACCTAGTTACCTAGGACTATTTTCAAGCTAATATCGTACCAGCTAAGGCATACAGCAAAAATGGTAAAATCAACTATTTAACGAAATTATAAAATGTGTCCATTTCCAGAAAGTGTCGAGTGTTCCTTGGCATCAGGGGTCTCAAGCTCAAATTAGAAGGAGGCCATATCAGTGACTGACAATTCATAGGAGGGCCGCTTTACCATTCAATCATAACAAAAAAGTGGAAGCCTGATGTAATTGATGCACTTAGATGTTCTTCCCCAGAGTATATGCAGTTAAAGCTCCTTCTTTTGTGTTTCTTGTTGTACATACTGAATTTGGTAGTTTAAATTGCTATGAAAATACTACAATTTATTAATAGACATATTAATAATAATTCATAGCAAGAGCAGCAGATAATAATAAAGCAAGAGTCAAAACAACAATGGGCTGTATACGACTGCAAAACAATGATAGTAATACATCAGTTGCGGGCCAGAGGGAGGAGGAGGGAGGCCGCAAATGACCTGTGGGCCAGCAATTTAGACTCCTGCTTTACATTGTGCTTATTAATTAAATTATTTTTTTTAATTATTATATATAATTTTTTTACATTGGTGTCAACACTTACTACTTACACTTGCTACTGTCCTTACAGTTATAACCATAATTTTATCTTAAAGTTATTCTGTGTTATGGGGAGAAGTACTGGTTACTAAAAATATAGCTTTTCTGTGATACTGCCAGGTCCAAGACAACTGCCATATTAGCCAGTGCGGCTTATAATTAGTAGTAATATTTATTTATTTATTTATTTATTTTACTCATTGCTCTTTTTAGAGGGGAAAAAACACCTATGGTAATCAATGTCTACTGGTTTCCAGAATTCTTTATGTCCTTTTTTGTGTTCATAACAAGAAACTTACTGATTTGGAACAAGTGGATGAGATATCTATCACATACAGTAACAGCTGGATTAAATGACGCAGGAAATATCTGTCTGTGATCTGTGAAGAGTTCAGCAGAAAGCAGTGTCAATCCTGAAAATAAAAGATCTCTGAAGACAAAAGTATTTTACTGAAGTCTACAAATAACTTTACTGCCACTGTGTAAAGAATACCTTGATAATGAAATGCAATATTAAGAACATGGCTATTATCTTCTTTGTGTTCACTTTAGATGCTTCAAACTCTGATCTGGTAAAGGTTACTCATGCTCAGCAAAAACATGCTGATGTCCGGCTGCCTTTTTAAAAATGTTGAACAAAAATAACTGTCCAGCATACTTGGCATGCTGCGAGGGGGACAGGGCACATGCTTGGGTTTGATATGATCCCTGTGGTAAACCGCTTACTGCTTTCGCTAATGTTTTGAATAGCGACGTTACATTTAAAGTACTATTAAAACCAAACTGCGGATTTATTAAATGTGAACTGCTAAATATAAATCGTGAATCAAATCAACTTTTTATTATACTGTAATAATTGAATTGGGTCAGTAATCATTCATTTTTTAAATATTCAGTTATATACTGTGAGAGCTTTTTAGCGTATTTTAATTAAATAATTGTGTAAATATAAGGCTTTTCTTTCATTAAAACTGGAACTAAAGCACCAAAGTCAAAGATATATATGATGTTATAAATACTCTTCATGTGCATGCATTTTCTTTTCACTTGGTCTCTTATCTTACCTGCTGCATCTCAAAATTGTCTAACATTTGTTTTGAAACAGGTAACACAATGGTTTAAGAAAAACACTGCTTTGTTCTTGGAAACCAGTCATCTGGGATCATCTTTGTCAGAAAATGAAGAGCTACTGCAAGAATACAAAGAGTTTGAACAGAAAGCCAAGGTAAACAAAAATCAATACACTTTCTAGTAAACATTGGGCTTTGAATTCACAAATGGGTCAAATAATATCAAAACAATATAGGTTCAATGCTTTTTTTCTATAAAGATTAATGCGTTTGGTTTCATTTTATCTTTTTTGGGCAAAATAACACATTATTATTATTATTATTATTTATTTATTTTTATAATTAATTATTATTTATTATTGTATAATTATATAAAGATTTACACCAACTACCATATCATTCAGTCCAACAATAATATATATATCAAATTAGTCATGTCAGGCATATTTTGAGCAATAATCATTTGATGATCATTTGATTGTTTAAACCATAACATTTTACCCATTTGTAAGTTTGTAATCGCTTAAAATATAATGCATTGTGTCATTGTTGTTTTGTTTTGTTATTTTTCGTTATGTTGTTTTGTTATGTTTTATTTTGTTGTGTTTTATGTTGTGTTGTGTTATGTTTGTTATTTTTCGTTATGTTATTATGCTATGCTATTTTAGGTTATGTTGTTTCGTTATGTTATGTTTCGTCATGTTATATTTCCTCATGTTATATGTTATGTTTCATTATGTTTTGTTTTGTTATGTCATGTTATGTTTCTTTGTTTCGTTATGATATGTTTCTTTTTTTTGTTGGTGTCTTTCGTTATGTTTCGTTATGTTGTGTTTTGTTATGTTATTATGCTATGTTATGTT
>CAIGQQ010003610.1:5922105-6006496 GCA_903798035.1 Danio albolineatus | reverse complement strand
ATTTTATGTTATGTTTTGTTATGCTTTGTTATGTTTCATTATGTTATGTTTTGTTATGCTTTGTTATGTTTCATTATGTTAGGTTATTTTATGTTTTGTTATTTTATGTTATGTTTTATGTTATAAACTAGCCAATACATCTGTTATGGCAATAAACATAAATACTATGACTCATTGGACATCTAAGACAATTCATTTCACTGCACTTAGTTTTTTCCCTTCAGGACTGGGCTGTTCTGGTGGAGAAGTTACTAGAGCAGGCATCCGATCTGCGTTCCTCAAATGAGTCCACACAACTTCAGCGCTTGTCAGAGAAGAGTGAAAAACTCAGAGCTTCACACCAGCAGTTCTGGAGCCTCATGATGAGTAGACAGGCTCATCTGCAGGAGAGCAATGCCTTTTACAGCAGTGCTAATAAAGTATGTAATCAAGTAGCACTTCACATGCTTTGACTAAGTTGAGGTTTGGATAACTGAGCTGATAGAGACCTAACTCTTGGTAAACACTCCAGCGGTCGTATTTCTTCTGAGCACACTTGTGTATTATATGTTTTCTGCTGTAGGTAGTTCCCCCTGGTGGAGAAGTAGATTATGACTGTGGATTATAAAGGAGATGGTAGATTTATTTACTGTAGAGTTTGTTCTGTACTTGATAAGAGCTTATAAGTTGATATATTTTAATGGGTTCTTTCAGGTGTTTATTTATTTTTTCAGAGTAGAGGCTTTTGGGTAAATAAGATACGAATACACATCTTTCATTTTTTGCTCTGAGACACGAGTTGCATCAAAGATACTTGATGTTTGTTTTGTACTTGTAAAATATAAGATGCTGAAGCTATAGTAAGAGCAAGAGTGGCTACAGACTGAGCATATGAAATGTAGTTTATTATGAGTTCATTTATTTATTATTAATTCATTGTAAGTTTTGGACCCCATGCGAACTATTATGAACATCATGAGATCATGTCTGCATCTAAATAATTAATTTAAAACTAAGGTGATTTTACATAGAAATCCTTTTAAATGCAGGTAAAATGGCTTTTTAACCCTTTGACTGCCATTCTCTCAAAAGATTGACCATGTTTTGACTGTTTTAAATAATGACTGTTAAAGTCATTTAAAGACACACACACACACAGCATTGTTGGTTTACAATTAACAAACATAATCCTGTTGCACTACTGCACTTGATTTTGGTTTTATTGTAAAATAACAAAACAAGAAAATCTAAAATATTTTATGGCATACTTCAAAAAATAAAGGTGATGTATTTTATTTAAATAAATTGGTCTTACATTTAATATTTTTTATATTTTTCATTGTATATATATATTAATTCTGGTACTTTTACCATAAACCGACATATTAACCATTTGGTAGAGGTCGATATTTTAGAAATTTTGGGATGTGTAAAAAAAATATAATATTAATTGAGAGTGTTAACTAGCATCCATAGGAGTTAGGAAATGCTATCCGTTTTGTTTTTGTTTTTTTGTGGGAGTTAAAGGGTTAATCTGTTAAAGTATCATCAAACTGTACTGTGATCTTTAAACGTTTATTATTTCATCAAATGATTCTTGCTCTAAATATGCCTGACATGATTTTGTTCTGGTACTTTTACCATAAACCGACATATTAACCATTTGGTAGAGGTCGATATTTTAGAAATTATGGGATGTGTAAAAAATATAATATTAATTGAGAGTGTTAACTAGCATCATTAGGAGTTAGGAAATGCTATCCATTTTTGTTTTTTTGTGGGTGTTAAAGGGTTAATGTGTTAAAGTACTACCAAACTACTGTGATCTTTAAACTTTTACTATTTCATCAAATGATTCTTGCTCTAAATACACCTGACATGATTTTTTCATAGAATGTAAGTGTTTGTGGTGTAACATCAGTCTGTTGAGGGTCATGCGTATATACGTTTGTAGTTAAGAAGAGTTTGTTTATTTAAATATACAAAATATTTTCCCTGATTTTAAAATGAAAATCTTGCCAATAGTCTCTGTAAACTCTCTTAAAACCAAACAAATAAATACATTATTAATGATGGTAGCACACAGAAAATGCACAGGAATTGGTCAAGTATCCCAATATTTTATGTTGATCGTCATATTTTATTAACTTTCACTAAACACTAAACTTTCACTTAATTTTCTGACACTTTTTTGGTGCTTGTTTTTGGTTTTCAGGCATTTGAGGTGCTGGCCGCTATAGAGATTGCTATTAAGGAACTGAAGACTCAACCTCTGGCTTTACCTGAACTGGCTAAGAAACATGAAGAGTTTTCAAGCAGAATAAAAGACGCCTCTGCTGAGTCTCTTCAGAGAGGTCATCTGTTACTCCAGAAGCTTGACCCACAGAGGTGAGAAGATAAAGAGCAGATGCTGCAGTACACGGTGTGAAAAATAGACCTTATCATAGCAGATATCCAGACCACAGAGTTTGAAAAAGGGTCGGGATGTTCTGTGCAGTGTCAGGCATCCTTATAGTGTGTTTGTTTGTTTGTTTATGTGTGTGTTCTAGTGCCCCAGTTGGAGGGCTGCAGAGAATGCTGGGATACATCAAAGAGAGGACGGAGGCTCTGAGTCGCGAGTGTCACGCACACAAAGAGTTAACAGGCAGACGACAGCAGCTGGTGGCCTCGGTTGAAGAACTGATGGAGAAGGTAAAATACAGTGGTTTGTCTGTTATTGTTTTAAGTGTTGTAACAAAGTAAAAATATAGTTTCTGCCACATTTAAAGTCAAATATTCACTAGCACAATCGCCTCACAGCAAGAAGGTCGCTGGTTCGAGCTTCAGCTAGGTCAGTTGGCATTTCTGTGTGGAGTTTGCGTGTTCTTCCTTTTGGTGTGGGTTTCCTCCGGGTGCTCCGGTTTCCACCACAAGTCCAAAGAAATGTGGTATAGGTGAATTGGGTAAGCTAAATTGGCCCTTGTGTGAATGAGTATAGATGGATGTTTCCCAGTGATGGGTTGCAGCTGGAAGGCCAACATATGCTGGATAAGTCGGCGGTTCGTTCCGCTGTGGCGACTCCAGATTAATAAAGGGATTAGCGGACAAGAAAATGAATTAATGAATAAATGAAAGTAAAATATTTCTATTAATAATAATAATAATAATAATAATAATAATAATAATAATAATAGTAATAACAATTATTATTATTATTATTATTATTATTATTATTATTATTATTATAAATATTTTACTTTCATTCATTCGTTCATTCATTTTCTTGTCCGCTAATCCCTTTAATAATAATAATAATAATAATCATCATCATAACTTATTATTATTATTATTATTACTGAATGAATCATTGTATAAAATATTTGTACAGTATTTTACTTGAATTCAAATTAAATGTATAATACAATTATTATTGCTATTATTTATTATTTTTTATTATTATTGTGGATACTGTTACTATTCTTACTACTTTTAAGCAGATAAAAAAAACTAAATTGATGTTTTTATTACATCTTTAGATTTTTTAAATCAATTTATTTTCAGTGTAGTTGCACTCTATTTCAACGTAGTTCTTCCACATTATCATAAAATGGTTAGACTATAAAACATGGAAAAAAGAAGAATTCAGATATTTTTAATATATAAACTTCACACTGTTATACTTAAGGGCATATATGAAAAACAAAATATGTATAATTTTGGCAAGCAATATCTCATTTCCATTGAGCATCTTTACTTAGTAATAAATATACACATAATAAATATAAATATTATTACAAATATTACATAATATTAATTAATTATTATTATAAAATATATCTTTTTTTTAAAAAATGCAAATATAGCAAATCCTTTTTGTTACAATAAATAACAAATCATGCTTCTTTATTCGATTAACCTGGACATATTTTGATGGGATTTTCTACAGTTCTTTATTAATTGCATCATTATTTCTTATACAGTATGTTGTGTGTCTTTACTATGATAACTTGTTGAAAAGGACATGTATTTCCTCATAATGATTCATCTCAAACTGCTGAATCTCCAGATCTCGGCTTGGATAAAGAGCAGCAGCAGTGTCCTGTCTGCAAGCACAGAGGCCGGTTCATCTCTAACTGAGGCTGAAGACGCTCTGAACAAACATGTTGAGCTGCTCTCACAATCTCAGGTGACTACATGCTCCTAGACTGAGAGTATAGTATGATACACAAAATTCAAAGCAAATTGTGCTGCAAACTAAGAGCTTCTCATAGTCATATTTACATTATCGGATCTTGATCTCTGCTCTGTTGACTTTGGATGTTGAAAATTCAACTGCAGTTTAGTGACTTTATTGACATTTTCGTAGTTTGAAACAATATTTTGGATGAATAGTCTGTAAAATAACAGAAAAACTATACTGGCAGTTTTTTGTAGTGTAATGTACAACACTGACCCAGACAATATATTACTTTAATAAATAATAAATGTAATAATAATGCATTTTTATTTGTATAGCCCTTCCTACATACATGCAACTCAAAGCGATTCACAAGCAACAAACACGCATGGTAAAATAAACCAAATAAAAATTTATATACAAAGCAAAATAAACAACAAAGTATATATCCTGATAAAATCAAATATGTACACGCATATACTGTATGCATACATCTACACAATCACACACACAATAGTCCTTACATATGCATATAAAATTAGTGCAACATCCTACCTTCAGATTTAAAGCCACTAATAAAAGGCTATATTCTAAAGAAATGGCAATCAGAATGGGATCATTGCTCAGAAAATAAACTTTTGGAAATTCAGCCAGAAATAGGAAGAAAATCTAATTCATTTTTTAACCCAAGACACGATGAGATTGTTTACAGAAGATGCCATATTGGACACACAAGACTCACAGAGGAACATTAACTCGAAGAAGAACCCCCAAAATGGCAATATTGTAGCAGAAACCAAACTGTTAAACATATTCTTGTGGAATGCCCTATTTTTTAATGTTGTCAGACAACAATTTTTATCTAGAGAGACTTGAAATGAAATATTTGTACAATTTGTATCAAAAGTAAACCTTAAAAAACTGTTTTAGAGTTTTATCTTATATATAATAATAATAATAAAAAAATAATAATAAAAAAATTAATGGGGCGCCACGGTGGCGTAGTGAGTAGCACGTTCGCCTCACAGCAAGAAGGTCGTTGGTTCGAGCCTCGGCTAGGTCAGTTGGCAATTCTGTGTGGAGTTTGCATGTTCTCCCTGTGGTTGCGTGGGTTTTCTCCGGGTGCTCCGGTTTCCCCCTCAAGTCCAAAGACATGCGGTACAGGTGAATTGAGTAAGCTAAATTGTCCATAGTGTATGAGTGTGAATGAGTGTGTATGGATGTTTCCCAGAGATGGGTTGTGGCTGGAAGGGCATCCGCTGCATGAATCAAATGCTGGATAAGTTGGCGATTCATTCCGCTGTGGCGACCCTGGATTAATAAAGGGACTAAGCCAAAAAGAAAATGAATGAATGAATGAATAATAATAATAATTATTATTATTATTATTAGTAGTAGTAGTAGTAGTAGTAGTAGTAGAAGTATTATTATTATTAGTATTATTATTTATGCATTTTACCTTGTGTATTGTTTATTGCTGGTGATGAATTTTAATTGTTAGAATATCTATTTATAAAATGTAGTTAACTTGATCTGTTTTTTGCCATGACATAGCTATAAAAGCTGAAATGGCAATAAAATCTAAATTCTCTCTCTCTCTACATATGCATATACATGCACACACCGTACATGCGTACATACATACACCTACACAATATACATGTATACAAAAAATACATACACTTCACATACTGTTATATTCATATGCAATTTTAAAAAGGTGCGTCTTAACACGCTTATTAAAAACATGAACGCTGGGGGATTCTTTCACTTCATTTTGGAGACGATTACACATTTTTGGAGCATAGTGACTAAAAGAGGTGCTGCGAGATTTACAGGCTAAAATTCTAAAAGTCCAGCGCTAGAAGAGCGTAGCAAACGGTTTGGGTTGTATTCCGATAAGCAGTCAGAAATGTTGAAGGTGCCATGTTGTGTAGTGCCATATAAAATAATAAAATAATCTTAAAATCAGGGTTCATATGGTCATGGAAAACCTGGAAAAGTCATGGAATTTTGAAATGGCATTTTCCAGGCCTGGAAACAGAAAGACCCACAAAGTTTTGTAAAAGTCATGCAAAGCAGATATCTGTATACTTGAATATAGTTTATTTACTTCTTTTCTGTCTCTGGCCAGTCACCTACTCTCACATTATTAGTGCGGTGTAAGCATTATCTAAATCAGTTTTACATAGATATAAATATAAATTTTAACTCAATAGATTGTTGCGTGTTTTACGACATGCTCTAATAAATTTGAGCATGCATTGTTTTTCTTTTCCCATGTACTGTATACATAGACATTGCATGAAACATTAGGTCATGAAAATTTACTTGAAAGTCTTTGAAAAATCATGGAAAAGTCATGGAATTTTAGTAGTAAAAATGTGTATGAACTCTGTAAAATCTATCCTTTGGTGCACTGGTAACAAGTGTACTTCTATTAACACTGATGTTCTCGTTTCTTCAATTTCATTAAAACTCTGGCTGCTACATTTTGTATCAGTTGCAACATCCTTATAGAACACTTAGGTGAACCAATATAAATAGCATTGCAGTAATCAAGCCGAGAGAAAATAAAAGCATTAATTAATTTCTTAGCATCATTAAAAGATAGGAAGGAAGGAATTCTGGCAATGTTTCTCAAATGATAAAAACATGTTTTTGTAACTTGATTAATATGAGAGTTAAAATTAAGTTCACAGTCAAAAACAACACCCTGGTTCTTTAATTCTTTTTTAGATTGTAAACCTAAAGGACACAATTTTGCTGTATATATATATATTTGATTTTAGGCCTCTTAAAGTAATTAAGAGTTACTTTTTCTATCTTTTTCAACATCGAAAGTTGTTGGAGAAAAGATGAAGGTCTCCTAATGCAATAAAAAAAAACATGAAATACAAAATACTGTTAATTTACAGATACTTTTACAATGTGTTTCTCTATGCTATGATTTTTGTCCTACAGGATGTTATGAGAGAATCAGAGTCGATGGCTGGTTTTATAAGAGAACTGAAGATGCTGAAAGCCACTGAGACGCTCGACTTGTTGAACAAAGCTTCACTTCTAGCAGAGGAGATGAAGACATCGGTCAGAAACATTTCATCACATGTGGAAAGCCTCAGACCCTATGTGGACTTTCTGCACTGTGCAGAGGAGGTACTGTACGATTATGGATGAATTATTTATGTTTAGTATTGACGTATCCAGTTAGACAAGGATCAATATTGCAAAGATGATTTTTGATGTGTTGGCGCAGGTCGAGGAGCAGATTAGGACTCTTCAGGAATGTTATAAGAACAGGCCAGAGGAAGAGGAGGAGAATGAAGGGGCAGGTGTATGCCTGAAGGAAATGATGGATGCTAAGTGGCAGACATTGCTGCAGAGGTTTTTCACCATGCAGGACCTGGGGAACAACTTTATTAACACTTCTAACATGGTAAGAAACTTTGCAGATCTTAAAGAAATAGTCCACTGACAAATGAAAGTTAATTTCCTCATCATGCATTATAAAAAAAAAGAAAAAAAAGTGGTTGATAACCACAATCCGTATTCATGATTCACCGAGTTTAAGATTATTTATACTTATGAATGTCATCATGGGAGCTTGATCTCTGCTCTGTTGACTTTTATCTTGATAATTCCACAGTTTAACAAAGGGACTTGTATGGATGTTTTGGTAGTTTGAAACAATATATTAATTCCTCCATTCATTCATTTTCTTTTCGGCTTAATCCTTTTGTTTATCTGGGGTCACCACAGCGGAATGAACCACCAACATATCCAGCATATGTTTTACGCAGCGAATGTCCTGCCAGCTGTAACCCATCGCTAGGGAACATCCACATACACTCATTCACACACATACACTACGGACAATTTTACCATACCCAATTCACTTATACTGCATGTCTTTGGACTTGTGGGGGAAACCGGAGCACCCAAAGGAAACCCACGCGAACGTGGGAAGAACATGCAAACTCCACACAGAAATGCCAACTGACCCAGCTGAGGCTCGAACCAGTGACCTTGCTGCGAGGTGACAGCGCTATCCACTGCACCACCTCTTTGACTGAAACAATGTATTGTTCAATAAAATAAATTAAGTTTGTGGACAGCACGGTGGCTCAGTGGTTAGCACTGTTGCCTCACAGCTAGACATGGGCCGGTATAAGAATCTGAAAGTACGATAACCTTGGATAAAAATATGGTTTCACGGTATGACGATATTGTTTATTGCTCTAAATATATTCTTTTTAAATGTCTGGCTAAAAAAACTAAACCTTTTCCCCCCCACAAACACAATATATTTTATTTTGAGAAACATTTAAAATATTTTGGGGCAGGAAACATGTCAGGCTAAATAATTCAAGTGAATCATTGACTTCTGCTGTCTTCATTAGTTTCAAAAACACAGATGTCTTTCGAATTTACACCTAAAAAACAAACAAAAAAATGTAAATAAAAAATCTTACAGATACCTTAGGAATGGTATAGCAGAAAATTTTGGTGGTATGAAAACCTTGACTTTTCCATACCACGGTATACCTTGAAAGCGGTTATCGTCCCATGAAGGTTGCTGGTTCAATCCTAGCTGAGCCAGTTGGCGTTTCTGTGTAGAGTTTGCATGTTCCTTTTGTGTTGGCATGGGTTTCCTCCAGGTGCTCTGGTTTCCCCCACAGTCCAAACACATATGCTAGAGGTGAATTGAGTAAACAAAATTGGTCTTCATGTGTGTGTGTGAATGTGAGAGTGTATGAGTGTTTTCCAGTACTGGGCTGTGGCTGAAAGGCCATCCGCTGTGTAAAACATGTTCTGGAATAGTTAACGGTTGAATGAATGAATGAATAAAGTTTTTAAGTGTACTGTAATTTATACCACCAACCTAGAAAATATATAAACAAAATAATGAGCCAAATAGACTTGAAAAATAAGTCAAAGGTTTAAAAAAAAAAAAAAAAAAAAAAGCCTTTATTGATATGAAGTGGCTATTATTTAAATGCACACTAATGCGTTTCTGCTAACTAGTAAATGTACCACTTCAGTTCACTACCAAGTCAACATTTTTTACTTTTCTAAGACGAAAGATCATCTGGAGGCGCCGATACTGATTGTGTATATCTTTCATATATCTTGTCTGCTTGTATATATTTTTTATTTGCCAATTGATCAAAGAAGTATTTAATGAGAGGGGAAAAACAGTTTGGATAGTATGAGTGTGAGTAAATTAGCATTAAGTATCCATTTTTTTAATGTGAATTTTTCTTTGTTTACAAATTTACAACATTCAATATTTTTTTTACTTTTATTATTACTATTATTGTTATTTAGTTAGTTATATTTAGTGTTTTTTTTTTGCATTATTAATTTTTATTTGTTTAATTTATTATTTTTGCATTAATTTAATTATTTCTTTGCAGATGAGTGGAAACCTGAATTTAAATGTTAAAGCAGCAGCCCATGTTGTAGAAAAGCATATGGAGACACTGACCAAGAAGAAATGTGAGCTAGCAGACTTGTGGACGTCCTGGCAACTTAATTATAGTCAGATAAAATCTGTGAAGAAGCAGTGGAAAAAATTCAAGGAACAGCTTAAAAAGGTAACTTTTGATTTCACTCAGAAACGCATCTCATAATGTAAATGAATTAGTTATTCACTAGCTGTCAAAAAGAATGTCTTACAGGAAAACATAATCAGTTAGTGTTTGTTAATTTTCTGCAGGTTCATCATGATTTAAAGGCCATGGAGGATGTTTTTGCTCCAGCATCAAAACTTGATTTGGGTGGTGATCCGCAGTCTGTGTTTAAACTTCAGGAAAAATTCAACTCTGTGAAGCCAGAGTTCCTGGTTAGATGTTTTTATTTTATTTTATTTTATTTTATTTTATTTTATTTTATTTTATTTTATTTTATTTATTTATTTATTTTTATTTATTTATTTATTTTATTTTTTTATTTTATTTTATTCAAGGTTTCTTTCTTAATATCACTTATTATTCATTGCTAACCTTTATTTCAAAAACCTCATAGCAACTGAATGCAGAGGTGGAATTCCTGGTTAAGACATCTGAGCTGCTCGGCTTGAAAGGAGTACCTGCGAAAGAGAAGAACGAGAAAGTCTCAGAGCTTCTGCTGCTGCATCAGCGTGTCAGAGATAAAATCAGAGAGTATGAAACCGTTCTCAGTATGGCCAGCAAATTTCATCAGCTTTATCAAGAGGTAAAGGCTCATTTCTGTCCAACACTTTAAATAATCAGTGTAAGCTTCACCTGAAAACAGACTGTAATGGATTACAGTCTGTTGTAAATCAGAATTGACACAGAAGACAGACACCTCTTTCTTTAATAATGGTTCTTTAACCGCATTCTTTAATATTGATATTCTCACAGTTTTAGAGTAATAAATAATAAATGGATCAGAATGAGACATTTGAAAGCATCTTCAAAGGCACCAAACTTCTAATTTCCATCTATTCAAACCCTGTAAAATCTCATGACCAATCCCACAAGCATCCTGACTACTGTAAGGGTTCCCACGGGTCAT
This sequence comes from Danio albolineatus, assembly GCA_903798035.1. Classification (NCBI taxonomy): domain Eukaryota; kingdom Metazoa; phylum Chordata; class Actinopteri; order Cypriniformes; family Danionidae; genus Danio; species Danio albolineatus. The sequence continues at coordinate 5,995,821 of CAIGQQ010003610.1, read as the reverse complement.
GAAATTCCTGGAATAACATGACATTTTGTAAACATGGTTTTTAGGTTGGAATTTCATTGTATTTGCTTGTTTGTTTGTCATTTTTAGTTTTACTTTCAATATATCAAAATGTAATATTCCTATACTATATGTGAAGTTTACAGCAGCTTCATTTTCTTGACATGATTAGCCTCAGTGACAGGTATTTAGTCATGTTTTTAATGTTTTATTCAATGTTGTATTAATGTTGAAAGCTAATTGAAAAGACAATGCCCTTGAAATTTCAGTACAGCTATGTTTTGGTTGAATTGAATTTTTTTCTGCTTAGTTTGCAAGACAAATGCTATTTATTATAGGTCATGGAAATTCAGCTTTCAGTCAGCGTAAGTCAAGGAAAAGTCAAGGAATTTGACATATGGCTTAGAGTGGAAACCTCACTCAAAAAAAAATATTCTTAACTGGTTCAAACTAATTTAAAATGAGCTTAAACAACATAACTCTGAAGATTTTATTGAGATAACTTAATTGTTTTATGTTTAATGTACATGCATTTTTTAAAAGTGTTAAGTTAATCTAATCGATTTGTGTTGGGACAACATGAATGAATTGTGTGGAACCCTGCATTTTTTACAGTGTTGGATCTATAAGTTAGGACAATAGACGAATTACTAACCTACGTCACACATGACGTCACGTATTCTGTGCTAACGACCTCCTGGAAGTAATATATCCATAAAATAATATACCTTGCAATGTAGCAACAGACCAATCAGAATCAAGTATTCCAAACAGCAGTGTAATATATTTGATGATAAAGAATAATGATACTAGCCTCTTTCGTACATACAGACCTTTCCAGAAAATTACCGGCAATTTTCCGGAAAGAGATCATGTGTGAACAAGCCCTTTTTGAAAATACCAGTAAATTCGTTCCTGCAAATTTCCAGAAAGAGAAGTTGTAACATTACCGGTAATTTGCTGGAATGCTGCTCTGTGTGAACGCAGATGAAAATTGCAGGAAAGAGCACGTTCACCTATAGAAAGCTCTGCCGTGAGACATCTACTCCAGCCAATCAGAACATTCAGGCGCATTCACGTCCAAGCTGTTTATGAAAATAAAAGCTTTTGAGTATTTTTCCAGACACATTTAAATGCTAGCCAGATAATGTTTCTATGTTCCTTTTTAATGCCAACTATGTAAGTAATTATTGATAAAATGCTTATCGTAAACTACTGTTTGTTTACTTTCAAGCTGCTTCAGTTGCTTGACACGTGTGCACCAGGTGTGCATGTGAAGTGCTCTGGTGAGTGCTAGCACACAAACAAATGTAGATCTCGACATGTGTTTCTCCATATGTTTTCATCGAAGTTGTTCACGGAATTTTCCATCCACAGAATTAGTAATGTAGTCAAATGTGTAAACATTTAGCTGCGGTTCGCTCTTCTACGTTTGGATGTCTCTGGGACAAAGCAGCTGCATGAATGCCAAAGCTTTAAACAAGTGACCCAAATACAAACACAGCCGTTTAGAGGCCATGTCTGGTTAATGATGTCAGAATTTACCGGTATTTTGGAATGGATGTGTGAATGATCTTTTCTGGAAAAATTCCAGAACGTCCTTGTCTGTGTGAATAGAGCTACGGAAAGCATCTTAATCAGCATCACAGTGCATCTCATATGGGCAGCTGAATTTATTTATTTTATTTAACAGGGACAATGCTCATTAATCAAAAGTAAAGCTTTATTAAGGGCTAACAGATTTTTTAAATAGGCTACCTAAAATCAAAAACACATTACAAACACAATATCAGTAAAATAACATGCAACAAAATTATTTTTAAAAATGATACAAATTTCAAAACAATATGACAAGAATTGAACATGATTACAAACTTGATATGCTTTAAGCCATTTCTTTTACTTGTGATAGCACACCATAACACAGCAGTGGTGTTCAGCTACACCATGAGAGACATGAACCAACTTATGCTTTTTTTTTCTCTCCATGACATAAGAATGAATGACATTTTCAAAAGGTGTATATAGTTGTATGTGTTGGGATTTGTTGTCCCAATAAACCAGCATCTGTTTGAAAAGAATTATTACTTGACTATCTGGAATTCTTGATGCTGATTACTCATTACAGTCAGAACATTACAAAGTACTCTATTCCCTGATTAAACGAATATCACAGGCTCATCTAGGTACTTAAAAATCATCTTGACCATCAGTGAATGTATGCTTATGTGTATTGTTTAATTTTTTTCTGTTTTAGCTGGATACAGTATTACATGCAGAACCAGTGAGTGTGTTCAGTGACAGCAGCCAGGCCAGGGCACAGTTGACCCAGCACCAAGACAGGCGGAGACATATCTGCCATCTGTACAAGCTCGCTCTCTCACTGGGTGCAGATCTCACCAGCAATGTGCAGCAGTCGGTTCGTTGATTACAATATTGCATGCCCTCAATTCCCTTACTTTAGCATAAAATGACTCAGAAGCTTGTGAAACCATCATGATTATTTCCTGTTTTTCATGCATAAATACATATCAATTCTTGTTACTTTGATAGAAATAATACAAGTGCCTTAAATGTTTCTCCATTTACCCCATACATATCAATTATTATTGCTTATGCAGAAATAATACGATATAAGTGCCACAAATAACCATGCTTCTCCATTTACTGTGCATCATGCATAACAATTGTTATTGCTTTGGTAGAAATAATATGATACGAGTGCTTCAAATGACCATGAGTCTCCCTCTATCCTTTTCTTATGCTGTAAGCGTGTGCTGGTGTTGACGGTGCAGCAGTTACAGGAGAAACTGGTCAAGTTGGAAAGAGGAAGTGCTGATTGGATTGTTAAGGCCAACAAGTGTGAAGAGAGTTTGACGAGCAATGTCCACTTCTGCCTTTATAAGGAAGAGATCAGTGAGGTAAGGATGGTCATGGTTTGGATCATTAAATAAACTCCCCAGTTGAATAAACTACCCTCTGAGAAACACTTCAGGGAAAAAAAAACATTAACCCTTGTACACTGTTCAGATTTACTACCCTTGTGTTATGTTATTATGGATGAAAACATCCACTGAAATAAACTGATGTAAAAATGTATTAAATCATTTATTTATTAATTTATTTTTCATTTTGTTTTGCATAAATCGGTTAATACACTTAAGTTTACAAATTATGAGATTTGGTGTAAAAAACACGCACAAATGACGTATTTTGAATATAAAAGTAATTGTTGACTGGATTTGTTTTTACCTTTTATCACAGTCTTGGACATGTGAAAGATCAGAAACAACATTGCGATTGATACATTGTTAGATTTAAAATTTTTCTCCTTAATTTACTGTTGGTGGCTGTTTTTGCCCCATTGAGTTCCATTATAACCATATTTGAAGGTGCAAGAAATACACAGTCTTTGTTTTTGTTTACTCTATGTTGTTCTGAGAGCTGAGATGCATATTTTGATTTTCTCAGACACATCAAAGTAAGTGCCTAAAGGTCACTCTCATACACTCACAGACACACATACACACACTTTAATTTGCTGTTATGCTCCATATAAAATCCAGAAAAGAAGATTTTTTGGCACAGGTCTATCTAAAGGGTTAATGGTGCAAACGGATGATCAACAGTAAAAATATTTTTTTTACCTCTTTTCTCCAACTGGGAGAACCACCAACAATCAAAAATGCATCATGATATGGTACTCAGGCTTTTGTAATAAAAAAAGCTTATAATGGAAGTCAATGAGGCAAAAACAGCCACCAACAGTAAATTATGATAAAAGAGCGAAAATCAATTAAAAACAATGCATCAATGGGAATGTTGTTTCACATGTCCAAGATTTTGATAAAAGGTTTTAAAAAATCCAGTCCACATTACATTTGATATCAAAAATGGATCATTTAGTGTGTGTGTGTGTGTGTGTGTGTGTGTGTGTGTGTGTGTGTTTTTTCCACCAAATCAGTGACATCGTTTATGAATTTGGCAATTAAACAATTAAAATCGCATAACTTTCTAAACAATTTAGTAGTTTTGATCAGAGCTGAAGTCCATTAACAGATTTATGCAAAAAATCTGAGAAATAAAATTATCTGATGCATTTTTACAGCAGTTTAATTCAGTGGATGTTTTTTTCAACCCAGACATAACAAAAGGGTAGTAAATTTACCCAGAGTGTTTAGTTGTTGTTGTTTTTTTCCCCCAAAGAATTTTCTCAAAATATGTGTCAAAATAAGATTTGTCACTAAAAATCATTTCTTCTAGCTAAAAAACACAGAAAAAGTTATGGTCAAACTAATCACTCCAGAGTTGATGAAAACATCCCCAACAGTACATAAGGGTTAGGTTTTGCTGTTTGTTGATTTCTTATCATTTTAAAGATGCTTAGTTATTTTCTTGAGGTCCATTAACATTGTTTGTAAATTATGTGTCATAATAATCATAACTTCCACTATTCTATTTTACCTTATTCAAAAGGTATTGTTCTTGCTGGTGAGCATTTAAATCTCTAATATAAATGGCTCCTATATATGTGAAACAAGACTGTTGTCCAGTTTACATTTTAATCCTTCAATCCTTCAGCAAATACCTTTGGCAAATCATTTATTATATTCTACAAGGTGATGGTGGTTTAAAGTGTGAAATAAATGTGTAGTCATATGGGTAACCCTTTATTTTGATGATTGATTTGAGTATTAATAGACTGTCTGCCGGTAGACTGTATAGACATTTAACTAGAAGAACATTTGACTATAAGAAACTTTGCAAGTACTGTACATGTCACTTACACTAGCCCTAACCTTAACCCCAACCTAACAGTCTACTTATAATCTAATGAGAATTAGTTGGCATGTAGGTTATTAATGTAACTTAATTCAACTAACGGATGTTCATCTTTCAGAAGTATTTGTGTGAAAGACACTGTATAGTGGCATAAGTATAAAACATACTGTACAGTTTTAGAGGGACTATATTATGCTTTTCATGCTTTTAACTTCCTGTAGTTTGTAAAGTTGTGTTTGAGCTTGAAAAGATTCGATGTAAAGTTCCAAAGTCACTCTAAAGTGAATTATTCTCTGATACACAGCAGGTGTGGGAGCAGCAGGAACAATGTGTTTTTGCATCTGCATGAAAAGGTACAGCATTGTGTAAAAAAAGATCAGATATTTTGAGTCAAAACTCAAGTCAAAGACACATTGGGACACCAGGGAGTTACATTACATCTTGTAAAGGAGCATATGTGACCCCTTTTCAACTTAGCTTCAACAGATGCTTCTTTTCCCTGGTGAGAAAGTTTTGAGTTCTGAAAGTCAGCGAAGAAAGATCTTTTTATCTCAAAAGATCACTTTATTTCTCATGGTTGTGACCCTTTTAACTGTATGAAGAAGGATTTTGGTCAGCCCTTATTGACTGTCTTTTCACTTTAAAGATCTTGTTAACTTTTTCCCGGCCCACAGATCCAAGGCTCAACAGCACAATCGTACAGGGCTTTTGTGGCTGACTCTCATTGTCTCTCACCCTGAATTATTTATAGCTTGTCTGCCCTTGTTAAATTTAGTCTGTGAACTGCAGGGTTTGTCTCTCGCTGTGTTGACTGAGGGATCCTGCCATTTGTCTCTCATCACTTCAGATAGCAGGAAGGATTCCACCCTTATCACATACTTACTGCACCCAAACCACAAAATCCAACAATCAATCCCCAGGATTACACTTCAAAACTCCTGGGGCACAGAACATCGGATAGGGTTCTTTACACGTTGGCTTCGTGGTGTTTGATTTTTGATTAGGAGACAAATTAGTTTCTGTGTATGAAGGGAACGTATTCATTTCATTTGTCTCAATTCTTCGTTTAGTTTCTTTTTATTGTCAGAAAGATTGCAAATGTTAATAATAGTTCAACTTTAGTGTTTGGTGTTTAGAGGCACTAGAAATAAATAAAAAGCAATTTAATAATGGGTTCTTCAACATACGGTATTTAAGTGTTGACAATTGAGGCAGTTTATTCAAAACAAAAAAGTGCATTAATGCTCACTTCCTTCAGTCGTACTGGCACTTTAGAAACTTTGATCTCAAGCAAGCAAGTTGTAGGCCTAATTATTAGCCATATTGTGGTATTTTTATTTTTTCAAATATTTCCCAAGTGCTGTGTAATGGAGAGGAATAATAATAATAATAATAATAATAATAATTGCTTTTGTCTTTGCCATGATGGCAGTAGGGGCTGCACTGTGGTGCAGTGGGTTGCACAATCACCTCACAGCAAGAAGGTTGCTGGTTCGAGCCTCGGCTGGGTCAGTTGGCATTTCTGTGTGGAGTTTGCATGTTCTCCCTGTGGTCGCGTGGGTTTCCTCCGGGTGCTCTGGTTTCCACCACAAGTCCAAAGACGTGGTATTGGTGAATTGGGTAAACTAAATTGGCCCTAGTGTATATGAGTGAATGAGTGTGTATGGATGTTTCCCAGTGAGGGGTTGCAACTGGAAGGGCTGAATAAGTGGGCGGTTCACCTCCAGATTAATAAAGGGACTAAGCCGACAAGAAAATGAATGAATGAATTAACGATGGCAGTACATAATATTCTATTAATTAATAAAATAATTAATTAATTTTCTTAATTATTTTGCAAGATACTATTCATCTTAAAGTGCTTTAATCATAAGGCTGGAACAACAGCTGTTTGTTCTGTAGCCAATTGAAGAAAAAAATGGCTAATGCTCAAGTTAGTGTATAGTTTCTGTCAGCTTTGCATTTATTTAAAGAAATAATCAAATATTATGGGTCAGAACAATGTTTTATGTCTAATTACTTATGTATTGTGGCAAGTAGCCGTGTAGTAAGTGAGATATCGTACATCCAGGAGGTTGTTTTGCAGAATAAGTCTTCAATTTTTCACAACAGTGCTCTCATTGATCTGGTTGATAATGTTGACCATACAAATTTGATCTTTTTATTTGTTTAAAAAAGTGCTTTTATTCCAGCCAAACTAAAAGAAATAAGACTTTCTCAAAAAGAAAAATGTACTAGGAAATACTGGAAAATTCCTTTCCTTGTTAAACATAACTTTAGAAATATTTGCAAAAGAAATAAAATATCATAGGAGGGCTAATCGTTTTGCCTGTATATGTACAGTACATTTAATCAAATATTAAAAGTATTCATTCATTCATTCATTTTCTTGTCGGCTTAGTCCCTTTATTAATCCGGGGTCACCACAGCGGAATGAACCACCAACTTATCCAGCAGTTGTTTTACGCAGCGGATGCCCTTCCAGCCACAACCCATCACTGGGAAAAATCCACATATTCTCATTCACACACATGCACTACGGACAATTTAGCTTACCAATTCACCTGTACCACATGTCTTTGGACTTATGAGGGAAACTGGAGCACCCGGAGGAAACCCATGCAAACACGGGGAGAACATGCAAACTCCACACAAAAATGCCAACTGACACAGCCGAGGCTCGAACCAGCGACCTTCTTGCTGTAAGGTGACAGCACTACCTACTGCACCCCATTAAAAGTAGTCATTTACAAATATTTATGTATTCTGAAAGCATGGGGAATCCAACTCATTTTCATGAACTAAAATTCCATTCACTCTATACATGAAATTAATCAGATAAATTGGGTCCAACAAACGCATGAACGGTAAAGCTCATGACAGGTCTGTCTTTAAAGCTTTATCATTTACTGTTAAAAGGCAGTTTACCTATTAAGAAAGTGAATGATTCAGGAATATACATATATACTGATGAAGTACATTGAGCGCTGAATCATAGTTTTCTTCCCTTCCACTGTTGACTGAAATTAATCTGACAGGATTTGCTTTAATACTTTTTACCTCTCGTCCTGTCCCTAAGCTTAATAGGATAATGAATAAAGGCAAAATAAATAAATAAATATATCGAATATTGTGCAAAACAGTTATATGCTATTTCTAACTGCTCATGCTACTGTATTTACAATTCTAACATCCTTATGTTTTAGTTTGCTATGGAAATAAAAATGATAAACATGGGTAATGAGTAGGGCCAGTTGGAATCTGTGGACATTTTTTGCTATTTCTGCGGAGTATTTTGTTAAAAATCTGCAGATTTATGTGGAATGATTTTGGGAGTATCATGAATAAAAAATTAATATATGAAATAAAGTAATACCTTTTTAACTTTTATTTAATGTTTACAATGTGAATCCAATTAGAACCACTTTATTTGGTAAACAAAGCAAGTCTCTCAAATAAAATCTCTACTAAAAGACAGAAAATAGTACTTTACACACTGTATTGTAAATAAATGATAAGAATATACTTTCATATTAGTCAATATTATTACTGAAATTAATTTAAAAACTGATTAAATATAAATTTACACACATTTACCCAAGTAAATAAACAGAATCAATGATGGGCTAAAAATCTGATTCCATGAGAACATGAGAAAATGTAATGAAATGCACTCTTTTACTGGTTAAAATGAATTGAAATTGTAATCTAGATGCATATTTTTCACAAGTTAGCAGAATAAATGGCATTGTACTAGTAATTTATTTGCATATTATATATTCAAAAACTTGTAATTTATGACTGTCATTCTTCGTTACAGTTGTGAGAATAATAATCTCTGTCTCTCTCTAGAGGACAGTAAGCTCACTTTCCCCACCTTTATGAGTAAGCACAAACCCAGTGATTCTCAACTGGAGTGCACAGCAGAGGTATATGAGCACTTTGAGCTTAAATCACTTAAAGTAAAGACAAAACATGCGGTAAAACAGCTTAAGGTCACAGCTTATCTGTGTCAAGCTCTAAAATGTTTACTTAATGCAGCCTGTGAGTAACAGTATTTTAAATATATTTTGTTATACTGTTTATCATATTATATTTTATCCTGTCAGATTTCACACATTCACATGACATATGGTGCATTGCATCTCTTGAAGATCAGGTATCTGTCAATAAATCGATAATCTAGAAACAGCAGTATAGAGCTTTTTAAAATTTTTATACAAGTTCTTGGTGTCACATGATGTAATGCTATTTCAATGCATGACTGCTGCAACAATTTAAAATAGAGCAAGGAAATTTCTAAAAGTAGCTGCACATGCAGTCCACTGTCTGGCACCGTTGAGTCAGCCCACATTTCAGTTTTGCAGCATGTGGGAATTTGTCTTTTCACTTTATCAAGCATTTTAGTATGACTTCAAATTCAAAAGGCTTCATTTTCTGATGGTGTTAACGATCCCCTGTCCAATACAGTAGAATTTAAAATGCTGCAAAGACTTAAAATGTATTATGTACATTACTTCTTAAAATTTTTGGGAGGTCTTAAAGGGATAGTTTACCACAAATGTACGAATTAGCTTACCCTCTACTTGATCTGAACCTGTTTGAGTTTATTTCTTCTGAACACATAAGAATATAGTCTGAAGAATGTTGGAAAGCAGCATTCATTGACATTCATGTTTTTTTTGTGTTTTTTTTTATTATTATTTTGTTCCTATTATAAATGTGCTGGAGCTGTTTCCAACATTCTTCAGAATATCTAGTTGTGTTCAACGGAAGAAAGACATTTGTAAAAGTTTAGGACCACTTGAGTGTGTGGAAATGGCAAGGAATTGTTTCTTTGGTGAACTATCCATTCAAGAATGTCTCTTATGTTTACCAAGGCTACTTGCTAAAAAATAAATTAATATTCCAAAATGTGATGATTAATTATTCAAATTATTTTCAATGTATCTAAAAGGCATCGTTTGTTGTTGTTGTTTGTTTGTTTTCTGATGGCAGCACACGTCACATGATCTTTTAGAATAATTCTAATATTCGTTTTTGTTACTCAGGAAAGATTCATTTCTTATTGTCAGTGAATAGACATTAATAGAAAGACTGAGAGAATCAAATAGACATTTTTAATCTTAATGTTTTGATTGTTTTATTTGAATTCGTCAGTTTTTATTTATTTTTGCTGCTTAATGAGTCCTTTGTAAATAAAATTACAGTGCTGTGTCCTTAAACATAGGCCTGTCACAATAATCAATATATATCGACTTATCGCACAATACATGGACAAGAGCTCAATCATTTTTGGTGATGCAATATATATCGCCCATATGTAAAAAACAATTCTTGCAACATTTTAGCTGATTGCACTACTTCTCCATCTCTATTTGAGGTGTCAGCGTCAGTATGGTTAAAAAACACTATAGTATTTACCATAAATGACTAAAGTATATTTTGATGTGGGTGCCTGACAACTGAAAATTTGAAATCGTAAATCTGGTTGCAGATATCGCAGCCTCTGTTACTTTTTTCTTTGCACTTTTTTTGTTGTTGTTAACATTTATTATTATTTGTTTAGAATATGCATTTTCACATTCTGAGTCCAATGCCTGATCATTAAATTATTAAAATGACTTAATTAAATTAATTATTCTTAAGAACAAAATATGATGTGTTCTTTTAAAGAGTGTACTTGTGTTTTGATGCTATCATATTGCCCTTCTGGCATTATATAATGAGTGGCCTAAAATGGTCTTAAAATGACGATAATATCGTTTATCGCGATATATTTTGGTGCAATATATCGTACAACAAAAAATAGATATCGTGACAGGCCTACTTAAACATTAAAATTTTTACTGTTAAACTGAATTATTGTAATACCGGATGGTTGAACAATTTCTAATTTTATATCTATGTGAGTCCCCATATGTTGTCGGTCATACCAGTTAAACAGTCACCTAGTCATAAATATGCGTGAGTAAACAAGCTGACATTTTAGCTTGGACAGTTGCTGCTGCTCATCTACAAAGAAAAGTGTCTCCGTTTCTCTCCCTGTGATTCACATAATGCTACTAAATTAATACTATTTTCATCGCAGCCACTTTGACTCATTTATACTTTTCGATTTGTTAATTTTGAAGTAAACTGAGTCTAAAATCCTGCTATCGCCTTTAGCAGTGAATATACATGCTGTCAGTTTAGCCCGATTGGAAGTTTTGGTCTGCAGCAACACTTCACTGCTGGTTTTATAGTTATCAAGGCACTGAGAAACAGCTGTCGCTATAAATGTTAGCTGTGCACAATTTGAGTAAGTTGTTTAGACACTAACAGTCACCATTAAATTATCATTCCTCTCTTTTGAGGAGGAAATAGGCTTATTTTACAACTTGCTTATAGAGCTAAACAGTTGAGTTTTACCTTTTCTGTATTCCTTCATCCAACTTCAGAGTCTGGCAGGGACACTTTTAGCTTAGCTTAGCATTCAATCTGGAATAGACCAGTAGCATGTCGCTCAAGGGTGGGGCGTGATTATGACTCCGAGCTAGGCACAGGCTTTCCAGTGAGCTCCTGACGTCTTTCGCTTAAAATCCTGAATATCAGTCTTTTTATTCACCAACACATTTTCAACTTGTTTTGTCAACTGTTCGTGGAATTTTAATGATCAAGATCAAAAAAGTAAAGTTAAGTCTTTGGACTTTTCTCGAGGAGGACAATGCTAGCAGCATTAGCTCATATAATACTGTACACAACTCACCATTGAAAAGACAACCTGTAACATCACATGCCAAGAGTTAGATGTGGTTCAAAATCTGGATCTAATGAGAAGTGACTATCACTAAGCTTAGTGTGATTCATAATGTTAAAAAGAATGTCAAAGATTTCTCTGGGCACATGGATATGGCGGAGGAGTGCTTTAGCAATGCTGAAGATGTGGTTAAAGCGAGATGGAAGGAGCAGCATGTCGCTCAATTTGCTAAAAAAAGTTTTGATAAATTTATTGATGTTGTGTAACTAGATTACAGAGCTGTGTAATATCATTGCGCCTGCTGCAGTCATGGTACGGCAGCAAAGGTCCTTGAGTATTACGCCAGAATAAGAGAATTCAAATTTCCTAGACATATTGACCTAGAAAATAGCAACCTTTTGTTTTCTGTCAGTCTTAGTACATGATGTCTCTACAGAAGAATCAAGCTTTAAATAGGAAAATAATCACACACAAAAAAATATTTTTTAAGTGAGATGCTAATGATTTAATAATCCAATTCAGTAATTTATGGTACTCTAAGCTTAAAGTACTCCTGCCAGACCCAGAGATCTGCTCGAATGGATTAAAAAGTGGTAAAACACAACTGTGTAACAGAAAACAAGCAGAAAAAAAGAGTTATGTTCCTTTAAGTCTTGTGAACGTCATCAGTGTTTGTGCATCTGAACTTTCCTCCATTATGTTTGGAGAAACGTCCTCTACAGCCCTCTGTTGGAAAAGTCCAGTAAGACAGTTATGAGTCTCTTTAACTGGCTGTAGACGCTGGGTTTGCAGCTGTCCTTGGGGCGACACTTGAGCCTGTCATTTAGAGACACGACACCATTGCAAAAGCTCATCAGGCTGGACAGAAATGGATCAGCATTATAAATCATCCACCAGCCTGACAATTAATCCCTCCAAAATAATCCCCCTGGACTCAGCCGAACCTCACTATGCCCTCTGATAGAGTCCCTCCTTACATCCAAGCACACTTAACTCTTATATTTGATTATGTTCATTACATTTGGCAGCATATTTCATGACTGGCTTGTTAAGATTTTAGTTTTTATAATACGTTTAAATAGATTCTTCACAAAGAAAATGTAATTTACTCATGTTTACATCATATTTTTTATGGTTTAATGAAATGTCTTCAGCTCATCAAGGCTACACTTATTTTTATCAGACATACAATTTAATTGTTCAATGTTACCATGGCTCAGTGGTTAGCACTTAAAGTCTCGGTTAAAAAGTTGCCATTTCTGTGTGGAGTTTGTGTTTTCTCTGTGTTTGTGTGGGTTTCCTGCGGATGCTCCGGTTTCCCCCACAGTCCAGATACATGTGGTATAGGTGAATCTGATGAACTAAATTGGCCATAGTGTGTGATTGTGAGTGTATGGGTGTTTCACAGTACTAGGTTGTGGCTGGAAGGGCATCTGCTGCATAAAACATATGCTGGATAAGTTGGCGGTTTATTTGGCTGGTGTAACCCCTGATAAATAAAGGGACAAGGTTGAAGGAAAATGAATGAATGTATTTGCGTTTTGAAAAGCACCTCTATGTGAATATATTTTAGAACACAATATATTCCTGATTCAAAGCTGAATTTTCAGATTCATCTACAATGTCACATGATCCTTCGGAATTCATACTGATATACAGATTTTGCTCAAGAAACGTTTCTGATTATTATCATCAGTGATGCTGCTTAATATTTTTGTGGAAAATACTTGTATTGTATTTATAAAGAACACCCTAAATTGCTGAAGTTAATAATGCACTGATAGTCTGTTGTTGTTGTTTTTTTCAAATAACTGTAGTTGTTTTGAACTTTATATTCCTCAAAGCATCATGAAAAGTAAAACTAGTTTTTCACTACAAAAATAAAAAAGCAGAATTTCATTGTTACCAATAAAAACTGATACTTCAACATCTGATACTTGAATATTTATAAAAACAAAGCAACAAAACAGCATCTGTTTTTACTAATGTTTTACAGCCAACCACCCTCCCAACCCCCCCCCCCCCCTTTTTTTTTTACAGCATTACTTTAATTATGCGTGTCAAAAAATCCTAAATCAGCTGACAATTTGATTTTGATTATAACAGTCAACCTTTATTTTATTGTACAATTCACACTATTAACAAACCATTAACTAAGACTCAAAAAACTAATTAGTTTACTTAAGTATTTATGGGCAATATGTACAGCTAGAGTTTTAAAGCTGACTATAAACTTCCGGTGAAAGCTTAATGTGACTATTTTCATCAGTTGTTAATGTAATTACACTACATTCAGTTGAAGAGACTTAAGCATTCATTTAATGTTAATGTCAAAATAATCCTAAATCAGCTGACAAATTTTATTTTGTTTACACTTACAAGTATAAATTTAGTGTGTTGGTTGATTTGTAAAGCACTTTGGTCAACATATGTTGTTTTTAATGTGCTATATAAATAAAGCAAACCAACTAATCATCAGTGAAATACTTCTGCTTTTCTCTTGGTTTAATCCAGGGTAAAACTTTTTATTTGTTTTCTTGTACAATATTTACATGTTTTTCTTTTTCTTTAGCTGAGGGAGTCCTTTAAAGATCTCAAAAAGAAATTCAACAATCTGAAATTCAACTACATGAAGAAAAACGAAAAGTCAAGAAACTTCAAGGCGGTGAAAAATCAGATCCAGCAAATTGAGATATATGTTGAAAAGCTACAGGTAATAAAACTCATTCAATTATAAGTGCCTGTTTAGTTTTTTGTTTTAGGGGAGAATCTTAATTAACCCTTAGATAATTATACACACTGATACCTCAGGAAAAGTCTTCCTCTTTTTATATTTGACAGTCTACTTCTGAAATGTTTTAGGTTTTAAAGAAGAAGCTGCAAGCCTTCACTCTGAAAGTGTCCGGCAGCAGTGAGAGACATTTAATTGGCAACAGCCTCAGAGAGATTGAGGATGCCTTAAATGAGCTGCAGAGACAGGTGGGCGACTTTGACAGGACAGTGGAGGAGTACAAACAAAACCTGGATATGAATGTCAAGCTCCAGCAGGCCTTAGAGGAGGTGGGGTTCACCAGGAACACATAATACGATAATACCATCGACTAACACAATTCAGCAGCAATTTGATGTTCATTTTATTTTATAATTCTGCTGTTGAGTTTTTTTAAAAAATTAATTTATTGCACTTAGCTTCTTATTTCTGTTTTTGCTTTCTTTTCATTGATAATGCTGCTAGATGAAGTAGAAAACAACATGATTATGATTTGCTTTCGCTTATGTATGACTTGAAAACAGCTATAAATAGTCTCTGAAAATAGTCTCTCCTCTCATCTTTCATTTTAAATGCAGTATCAGTTCTGGTGCGACGAGGCAAGCTCCACAATTGTGCGTGTGGGTAAATATTCCTCCCAGTGTAAGACTAAGGAAGCGGTCAGCTGTCTCTACAAACAGTTTGAAAAATTTGTGTGGCCCACAATCCCACAGCAAGAGGAGAGAATTAGCCAGATCACAGAGCTGGCAGTGCGGCTGCATGGTGAGAAACTGACAATACAATCTGATTGATTCTCTTTACCATTTCAATGTAGACAGTATGGAATAATGGTCAACCCTTTATTTTAATGTGCAATTCACACTATTAACAAACAATTAACTAAGATTTTTAACTTAATAAACTGCTAATCAGCAGCTTATTGGGATATAGTTGGGATGGATTTGGGAATTAAAATAAGATCATACTTTAAAAGTGTTCATATACAGTTAATAGGTAGGTAATAAGCCAGTAGTAAGTGGTGTGTGAATTGGTACAGTGCTACTGTAAAGTGTTGCCGGAATTACTATTAAGAGACCTCAAAGTAGTTTTTTTAAGTAATTGTTTTAACCCCTCATTCTTCATTATGTTCCTCTGGTCATTTCAAATCCCAGTAAACAAGTTACATGCTCACTGAAAAAAAAATGTGATACATATCCAGTATAGCAATAGGTTTTTCTTTCTTACTTTGGGATGTTTTGAAAACAATTGGACAGTATGAGTAATCCTGTTTAACATTGGAATTTGAATATTTTAGAATAAATATCCAATTAATTCATTGTTTTATTTTTTATACGTTAATTCTTTTGTTTTTGCAGGTGCTGAGGAAGGAAAGAAATACATGGAGAAAACAATCAACAAGCACCATGAAATTGTTGAATCGATAAAAGAGCTGTCAAACGGACTTCTTGACCTCGAAACCAAACTTGAGGTGAAAACATCCAGTTTAATTGATTTGCTCTGTGAGAGACATTGTACAGTTCCAAAACTATATAAAATATACTTGATTTAACTTTTATGGACTTTCTCTATAGTTGGAGACCTTGAAACAGCCTTTAACTCCTGAAGACAACAAAAAAAGGGACACTATTGACACGGTAAATGCCAATAACACTTTGACAATTGCAATCATGCTAGAATTATATTGCCCTACGTTTTAGCTATTTTATAATTGTAAGTAAAAGTTTCCACACTTGCCCTTTACCCTATTTGTAATGAAAATTAATAGTTATTAATATCTGATAATATACTTTATTTCATGTAAATACATATAAAGTTTTGAATTGATTGACAATTTATTCCAGTTTTATTTAATACGTTTAATAGATAAAGGTGAAGTATGTAAGTTTACCACCCAGATGTTGAACTTGGTATTGTACTTCTGGATCAAAACAAACGGAAGTGCAGGTTGTCAGATTGAGGACAGGAGCGAGTGATTTAAACCGTATTCTAAGTAAAAGCAACGGCACCCGACTGAAGGAACATTTACCATATTAAAAGGAGTTTTTGTCCTAACCAACACCTTGAATTGATACATTAGGAAAGGCTTTTATATCTCACAGCTGAACCACAGATAACTATGACAATGATCACCTCAGGTAAACCTCATGTTCTTTATGCAGTGCTAAATGCTAACAATGTAAGTTTGAATGCCATTTTACATTACTTTTATTGCCTTATACTGAAAGCAGCAGCAGATAGTTCACCTCAGATCTTGAAAATAAAATAAACCGTTTGAAATTGAACTTTAAAACTAAACGCATATCAGTGATTCAGCATGTACATTTAATAATGTTAAAGAGGGTTAAATAGATTATAAACCTTACCTTTTCATGAGTGACTGCATATTCTGTGCTTCTGAATGGCTGTATTTAAATTTCTGTCATGTTTAGTGTGCCAAATCACTGCATATCTCGTCACGAAGCGTGTTGTTAGGACACGCGGCTACAATACAACCTGCTCACCTAATGTTAACGCTCGTAATATTTATGTCATTTGCTGATTAATGACCTCATGTGGAAGTGAATGTCTCATTTTGGAGTCTGCTACTGTCCACCGGAGGTCGAATTTCGGTCACGGGCACATGTTATGAAAGCCCTTCTGAATGAATGAATGGAATACACGGTTTTCCATTAAGGCAACCCGGGGTGCTGAACTATAATTGGCTGAGCTGGCATTGAGCAGGTTAAAATTACCAAAACAAAGACAGCGTTCTGCCACGGAAAGCACATTTTCAAAGCAGAATATCTGACTTCAACATTGTTTTTCAGATAAACATGTTCACTTGGCATGTTTCTTAAATATCTGCAAACATATTAGGGTATTTTTATGCTTGAGTCAAAAACTTAATAATAATAATAACTTATAATAATAATAATTTAATAGTTAATGATAATTCTATATTATTTTTACTTTTTGTTTTACTTTTAAGTTGTAGTTAATATAAACTTAAACTAATTTAAAATGAATAATTTATTTACATTTGTTTAGAACGACAATGACTACATTAAAAACTACAATAGCCTTGATTCACCGACAGAGATAAATAATACTTGCATACTCCAATGCTAAATTTAATGTTGTTTTGCTTAGACAAATCACAAGACAAGATCAAAAAACAGTGCAACAACAGTCTCTTAAGGATACAAAATTTTTAATATATGTTTAAATCCTTGCATTAGTCAGTAAATGTTTATTTGATATATTCAATAAATGCATTGTGAATCTACCATGAGTGAAAAATAACCTCAAACCATGATTCTTTTTCTTTCTTTTTTTCTTTTTTTTTGTGACCACTTCAGCCTGAACAAAAGGAAAGTGGACATACCCCTGAGATGACAGGTCCACACTGCACAAAAGAGATGCCTGATGGCAAGAGTCCAGAAACCAAGAAACCTCAACTCCGCAAAACACGAAGCCAAGATCTGCCAGACAAACATCATCCAGAGCATCAGAAAGTCCTGTCAGAGACTAGATCATACACAAAGGAGGCCTATTCAAAGACCAGCAAAGTGGAGACCATCACCAGCAAATCTACCATAGAGAAAAGAGAGGAAATGCACACGTCCTTCTCTCACTCCCACACCATTAATGTGAGCCGTTCTCCTGTAGATCGAGAGAAGAAGAGTCACACTCTCCTTCTGACCAAAAAGGACTCGCAAGAAACACCTCCACCTCCTCCTCCTCCACGAGATCCAGGTCTTTCTCGCCCAAGCATCATAAACATACAGAAAGAGTTGCAGAGTATGGAGAAACCCTGCCTTGTTCAGAAGACCAGCTCTGAGGACAAGTATCAGGCCTGTAATAGAAATCCCCCTTTACATTCATATTCCAAGGTGAGCCTGCTTTGACATTAGAGGCATTATGTGAAACTGATCCCTTGTTAAATATTATTATGTGCAATATATTGTAAACTTCAGTAACACTTTACAATAAGGTTGTATTAGTTATCGAATGCATTTACTAATATGTAAAAACAATGAACAATATATGTATTACAGTATTTGTTTATGTTTGTTAACGTTATTTAATGAAAATACAGTTTATTGGTCGGTCATGTTAATTCATGGTGCATCAACTAATGTTAACAAACATGAATTTGCATTTAAATAAGGCATTAGTAAATGTTAAACTATGATCCTTAAATGCTGTAAAAGTATATGTACATAATAAGTTCATGTTAGTAATCACATTACCTAATGGAACCTTCTTGTAAAGTGTGACCAGTTATTCATATTTCAATAATAGAATATTGATTATCAATAATTAAATGATTATTGATTAGTTAATTGTTTTTTATATGTCAAATATTTGTGTCTTGCATGCATAGGTTATCCACATTTGACCGATCAGATGTCACCTTATCTTTATATCAGCCTTTCCAGTAGGTGTGTTAGATAGAACAGGCCCAAAGTGAACATAGTGCCTCAAATCAGAGAGCTGAACATAAATACTAATGGTGGGAGCAGAGATGAGAGGAAAATGACAACAGCCAATAAGACAGAGTCATTCATAGTGTTTTAAAATTTCTGCACCTCGACATTGTTCTTTTAGCCTGAATCGGATTGAAATGCATCAGAAATATTTCAGTATTAATCGATCAATACATAAATGAATGATTTTAAAATATAGCTATGAAAAATAGCATTTCTCTCCATAAATATTATATCATAGGAAATATCATCACAACAAACTACAAAAATATTGCATATTTTCCCAGTATTGTGCAGCCTTATATAATTCAAGTTAGAATTATTTCATCTTCGCAAAGTGCTGTTACACCTAAAAACGTTTTACTAATATCTTTGTCCTGCAGTGGAATCACACGTGGCGGAAGTGGTGATTTTCAGCTGTCACTCACTGTACATACTGTAAATTCACACATTTATACATTATTTCTTACATACATGCATACATACATGCATACATACATACATACATGCATACATACATACGTTAGTGTTGTCAAGATACTGGAATTCGATTCCAACCGGTACTGAATTTAAAAACATTATTTTTCCACTAAGATTTAAGCGCTGTTGAGTGTGTTCTTCAACAGCACTGTTTTGCCATTGTGTTCAAGTACTCAACAGAAATGACTTTTATATATGACTTATAGAGGGGAAAATTAAAAACTTTTAATTAATGTTATTAATATTTTACTTTTTTTAACTTATTACAGCTATGTCAATTAAAATAACATCTTGCTTTTATTTTGAGGTTCATATATTCTTTCTTACATACATTCAAACATACATACATTCAAACATACATACATTCATACATACATACACACGTTATGCCTAGTTCAGATTGCATGATTTTAGCCCCGATTTTGACTCGCTGACAGGTTTTGAGAAATCGCAGACAAATGCCTGAAATCACAGGCAAATCGGTGCTCGTGCACGCGAGTCACAGTCACACAATATGAAGTATCAAAGACGCGATCTGAGAGAATCGCCGATGAGTCGCCGATGCCCGGGAGATATTTGGCATGCTGAATATCTGGAGCTGTCGGCGACTCAAATCATGCAGAGTGAAATGGGTTTAAACAAAGCAGCGACAAAACGCTAGCTCAGATAATCATGCAGTGTGAAAACGACTACTTTGAAAATCATGCCGTCTGAACTCGGCATTAGTGTTGTTCAAAATTAAATCTCGCTTTTATTTTGAGGTAATTTATGTGTTGGATTATATGTGTATATATATATATATAGGGCTACACAATTAATCGATAAAAGATTGTGATCTCAATTCGACCCTACACACTCAGCTTTTCTACAGCCAGTTGAGGCAGCCACACACGTCTTATCATTGTTTTACGTACGCTGCCCAGCAACGTGGACACCTCCAAATGGTGTTAAAAGTGTCACATACTATATTTATAAGGTATAATTCACCCAAAATTTTCATTTCTGTCTTAATATAATGATGTATTCGTGGCCACGAAATCACACATGAGCTGATGTGCTGTTTCTAGTCTATATAATGTTGAATATAATGCAAGAGAGAATCTGATAATGAAAAATGTCTGATTCTACCGGTGGAAAAATGGTCTATTAATGCTGTCAATGACATATGACAAGCATATGTGTCAAAAAAATTATTCAACATCAGAATTATGAATAGTTATATATTCTGATGCCATCACTTTACTGTGCATTAATGAACAGGACAAATTTAACGCTGTTCAAGTCCAACGTTCCATATTTATACAAAAGCATTTTAACCAACAGTAGACCTTCACACATAGACCCAATATTATTAGTGTTGTTTTACCATATGTTTGAGAACAACAATAATAACAGCCTACTCAGATTAACCTTTATTTTACATTACAGAATCGTGAGAAGATTGTGATTCTCATTTTAGCCAGAATTATGCAACCCTAATATATACACACATGTACATACATTGGTGAATAATTTTAATTAAAAAAGAAAATTTGTTGTTTTACTTTCGTTTATTTGCTATTTTTCTCCCCTCTAGACTGCTTCTGCTCATCATTCTGTAGAAGACGACTTTTTACCACATGGCACACCAGAGCCAGCAGCTCCTTTAGGAAGTCTACACGAGGGTGACTTCCATCCTGACCATCTCACAGAGGAATCGCTCTCCAATGACGAATACGAATGCACTTCTCCAGATGACATCTCTCTGCCTCCTTTATCTGAGACCCCAGAATCCAACATTATCCAGTTGGAAAATGACTTTGATGATGGTTATTGTGTGAGCTCGCACAGCCATCGCATAAACCAGTACAGCCACCAGTCCCAATCCCATCATGGTGAAACCCTGCACCACAGACAGCAAGATTGGATGTCAAGCCAGGCTGAAAGTTACCCATCACCCACCGCTGTCACGGGGACCAAATTTAGATCAGAATCGTCCTCCTTTGTTCCAAGTCCTCTCACAGTCCCTGCTCCTAATCTTGTTTCAAACACCATCTCCACTATCTTAAAGAACAAATCTGGCAACCCACCGCCATGCAGTGTCACTGAAACTCATTACTCAGTGCATGAGAGTCATACCGAGACACAAAAGTGTGTGCATGATTCCAATTTGGGTCAGTCCAACGCCGTTCGGGCCAATAACACGCATGCAACCCCTTCCCCATTAACCACAGAGTCGGATCTCTGCAAGCCCTCAGCCATCCGAGAAGAGATCAGGCGGGCATCTTCCAAAAAGGTTATGGGCAAACTAGAAAGCGACCCAGGCCCTAACTTCTCCAAACCTTTGTCTAATGCCACAGTAATGGAGGGCTCTCCGGTGACCCTGGAGGTGGAAGTCACTGGATTCCCTGAGCCTACATTAACCTGGTGGGTAGCTTATAACAAACTTGACCTATAACTGTAAACATTCTTTGCTAATCGATGGTGAGACTTGCTATAATATAATATAATATAATATAATATAATATAATATAATATAATATAATATAATATAATATAATATAATATAATATAATATAATATAATATAATATAATATATGTGCATAAATGTTGAAGAGTTTGAGGTCAGTCAAACTTTCTATTTGGATTTTTAACAGAATTTTAGAAAAAAATGATTTTATTCAGCAAGAATTGTATGAATAGGTGTAATGGAAAGGAGAATTTATACTCCTACAGAATATTTACATTTAAAAATAAACATTTTCAATTCTACAAATTTTTTGGCATCAAAGTATAATGTTGAGTAATGAGGTTTGCTCTGTGTGCTTGCGGTTTTTTAAACTTTTTGGTGCGTTGTCAATAATATTATTATTCAATAATATTATATTAAACGTTTTATGAAGTATAATGTATAAAAAATATCACAGTTTGTTTTTACAAGAAAAAAAACTATTATTTTAAACATTGATAATCAAATAAATCCTAATCCAGAATGCTTACTGCATTGGACTGGAGCAGTGACTGCTCAAACCTCATCATAGGAAATACATTTTAAACATTTAAAATAAACAAATAAATTAAAAAGCACATACATTTCATGTTCATATACATTCTAATTTACATACTAATGTATAATTTCCACATCTAAATTGGGTAACACAATTATATACCTTCATTATTACAATTATAATTATATACCTTCATTATTTGTTAAGCATTAACTCTACATTAATAGATAGACGCAGTTTATAGCTGCAGCTGCAAATGCTCTGTTCTTGACTTATATTCATATACTTATATAATGTGCTTAATAATTGTACTTTCATACTTTGTTACTGATTATTTTTTCATTACTAAATTAAATATTGCATTATTTCAATTCAATTCATGTTTATTTCTATAGCATTATGACAATGTAGATTGTGTCAAAGCAGCTTAACATAGAAGATTTAAGTAAATTGAAACTGTATCAGTCCAGTTTTCAGAGTTTAAGTTTAGTTTAGTCTAGTTTAGTTTAGTTTAGTTCAGTTCAGTTCAGTTCAGTTCAGTTCAGTTCAGTTCAGTTCAGTGTGGTTTAAATTTCACTGCTGAAAGTCCAAACACTGAAGAGCAAATCTCTTGATGAGCAGCTCCACAAGTCCCAAACCATGCAAGCCAATGGTGACAGTGGCGAAGAACAAACTTCACCAATCTTCACCAATTATTTACAAATCATATGTATTTAGGAGTAGTTGTGAGTTTTTAAGGTAATTCAGAATGAGTTAGGAAATTATTAATAAACTATTTAAATCAACATTTATATAATATTATTCTGCATATTCATTAATTTTCTTTTCGGCTTAGTCCCTTTATTAATCTGTGGTCACCACAGCAGAATGAACCGCCAACTTATCCAGCATATGTTTTACGCAGTGGATACCCTTCCAGCTGCAACCCATCTCTGGGAATATTTTGCACATACTAAAAGTTAATAGTTTCTGTTAGTAAATGCTATATTAACTCAACTTCATCCAGTTTTGTAACCTAATCTAAAGTGAGGACTATTTATGCTTTTTTAAATCCCAAATAAATGATAATTAAAGGCTCAGTATCAAATGAACAATACATCTTTGCAATCTTATCTAAAAAGTTAAAACACTGTAAAGTTTAAACATTGCTAAATAACAGCAGTAATACATTTGTAATGTAATTTAACATTGTACAGTAACTTAACTTTAGTTCAGATTGCAAAGATTTATTTTTCATTTTATACGGTTTCATTTATGTATCTTCAAATGAATAGAAAGGAATAAAGTTGTTTATTTTCCTTTTTTCCTGTTTAGAATATAATAGAGCCTTTACTTGTCATTTATAAGGCATTTGTAAAGCATAAATAGCCCTCAATTAAGATTAGGTCACAAAACTGAATGAAGTTGAGTTAATAAAGCATTTATTAACATACAAATGAATAAGATAAATAAATGTTAAATTGAATAGTTTATTAATCGTTTCCTTGTGCATTCTGAATGATCTTTATAATCCTGCAACTTTCCTTCAAATTACTGGTTTGTAAATTATGCAATGCTTAATTTAATAAAGAAAAAAAATAATTAGCATGTGTGCTTGTAAGTCAAGAATACAGTATGTGTATCTGCAGTCTGCTTACTAATACTGTTAATGTAGAGTTAATGCTTAACAGATAATGAATTGGCTATTTGCTAATGCTTAATAAGTGATTCATAGTGTGTAGTTATTATAAAGTGTTACCAAAATGGGTGGAAAATGCTCATTATACAACTCGTTGATCGACACTACAGTTTTTAAAAATTAAAATCACAGGATTGTTGTTGTAGATAAACACATTTTTGTCTGTGCATGGAGCAGTGTTGTTGAGAAAGTCCAATATTTCATTTTAAATGTCTATTATTTTTTCCACTCCCGTGCATAAATTCCTTTCATACTAACTTCTTAATCCACATTTCCTTTAGCTAACCTTTCCATTGTATTTAACCTCAGTAGGACCTTCGATTTTTAACATTTCCTCTAATTTCTTTCTTCCATTGAGTGTGTATTAATGTGTGCTTATTTTGCTGTGGTGTGATTGTGTGACATAATAATCCACTCTTTGTTTAGGTTCAAGAATGGACACAAACTGGCCAATGATGAGCATATAGAACTTTCCCATAAAGAAGACAAGCATGCGTTGTTCATTCACAGCTCTGCAGTGAGAGACTCTGGCCAATATGTGGTTACCGCCTCAAACTCAGCCGGCACAGTGTCGTCCAGCTCCATGCTGCAGGTCGAAGGTAACGGCGCTGACCTTGATGTCCTCAAACTGGACTGGCACACCTGCTTTGGCACCCTCTGCTTCTTCTTGTGGCTTCTCTATCTGCTGTTACTATAATGGACACTGTCACTAACATAAGGAAAAACACACAGATGTTGGACTCTTAACGTCAAAACCGCTAATGTGCACACAATTGACTATGTGGGGTGGCTGCACAAAATAATCGAGCACATGGGTGGTTGATATAAATTGTTTGTTGTCACTGCACTCCATCTAAATCTATTCTAGCAGTTTAGTAAGTATTTTGTTATTGTAATGCATGTAGGGCGTCACGGTCTCACAACAAGAAGGTCGCTGGTTCGAGCCTCAGGCTGGGTGGTTTCTGTGTGGTAAAAAGTCTGTGTGCATGTTCTCCCCATGTTCGTGTGGGTTTCTCAGAGTGCTCCGGTTTCCCCCACAGTCCAAAGACATGTGCTATAGGTGAATTGGGAAGGCTAAATTATCCATAGTGTATGTGTGTGAATGAAGGTGTGTGGATGTTTCCCAGTGATGGGTTGCAACTGGAAGGGCATCCGCTGCATAAAACATATGCTGGATAAGTTGGCGGTTCATTCCGCTGTTGCGACCCCAAGTTAATAAAGGGACTAAGCCGAAAATAAAATGAATGAATAAATGCATGCAGCTCTTATGATACTGTTTGACTGCACTGAATGTCTGTAGATATAAAAATGAAGTTTCCACAGCATGCAGTGCATTGATGTAATTAAAATAGTGCTTTAAAAAGGTGATTAGTCACAGGACCTAAATAAACACTTTACCGTATACATTCATATAGATTTTAACTGTAAAATATTGTTGTTGAGTATATTTGTTTTAATTGACACATACTTCATCAACTACCCATAGATTTGTTCATTAAGATTGTGAACACTGAAATCACTGGAACAATGGTTTGTGAAAATTAACGTAGTTTATTGAAAAAAAGTTATTCAGTTTTTTTTTTTTTTTTTTTTTTTCAATTATATTATGCAAGGAGCAACAGATCTGCATGCAGTTCACTTTGTGATAGTAATGAAGCCCTGGAATGCTCTCTAGTTATTTATAGTTGCAGTTCTGAAATAACATGTTCAGCGTTTTACTATTAAAGTATTTATTTTTAAAGAGTTTCTGCTTTAATATTACTAATTTGAACATTTTCCGCTTCTGTTTCTTAAAGAAAATTTTGAGGGATAGTTTACCAAAAAACAGAATAATGTATCAAACATCAAGTGCTTCCAAACTTTTGGGCTCTATTTTAACGATTTAGGCGCAAAGTCTAAAGTGCAAGGGCTGTCCGAGTCCACTTTTACTATTTTAAAAACAGAAAAATGTGCGCATGGTCTAACAGAGTTATGTTTATTTTCTTAATGAGTTATGGGTGTGCTTTGAGTTTAAAGTACGTTAAACTAATCAGATTCTCATCTCCCATTCCCTTTAAGAGTCAGTTGCATCGCGCCACGGCACATTTGCTATTTACATGGCGGACTTTGTAAGTGGATAAACTGAATGCTTCACTAGCGAGAAAACAGTTAAACAGACCATCTGCAGCAAGGATAAAGAACGAGCCTCCTCCATGCAGCCTCCTTACTTTCTGTTTACTTTACTTTTACTCTTTACTTTCTGACATGAAGAAGGCAGGAAATAGTGGCTTTTATTTTTATGTAGAAAATAATCATTTTGTAACATTTTAATCCTTTAATTTTTTTCATATGTAAAGATATTTGTGTATTGCTGTACGTCCTGTGAGAAATTAAGCAATGTGTAAGCGTTGGACAAGTGCTCTGTGCGAGACTTTAGAGCAGCTTTCAGTTGGTCAATGGCGGTGTCTGTTTCAGTTCATCCAAATAGCAATGCGCCTTAACACACCTTCTTTTTAGACAAGAACACCCACACAAATGGATTTGCTATTTAAACAACCTGGCGCAAATCATGAAAATTAGGGTTGTGCTGGTCTGAAAATAGCAATAGATCGTGCCATGCGCTTCTTGCGCCTTATTGTGGTAGAGTATAATAGGGCCCTTTATGAATTTTTATGTTAAACAAAAGAAGATATTGTAAATAAGGAGGAAGGGAAACCATTGACATCCATAGTATGAAAGGTTGCTAATTTCCATCAAAATATTGTTTCTTTAAAATAGCCTAAATAAGAAACCCAAACAGGTATGACAGAATTACATTTTTTGAGTGGACTAATCTTTCTAAATTTGTATGATATTCTGTTAAAGACAAGTATTTTTGATGATTTTTTTGAGGGCTTGTATAGTAAAAGCTGGATGTCTAACACAAGTCTCCATTTACAAATAAATAGTTCTTAAAATTAAAAAATTAAAAAAAAACTTTTGTTTGCAACAAAATGTGATGACACCATGTAATTTTTGATGATCTATCCCTTTACCATGTTGTTTGGTTATGTAATATTGAGCTTGACTATGAACTGTAAATGTTGGTTGAGTTTAGATCAGCTTGTTGCCATATTCAAGAAACCACCTTTAAAAATATTGAGCTTTTAGACATGGTGTGTCTGATAGTGTGTTACTCTGGTGGAATTTGCCTCTACAAAATGGGTACGCCATGGCCATGAAGGGGATGGACATGGTCAGCAAAACAGGTAGACTGTGGCGTTTAAACGCTGCTCAGTTTGCACGAAGATTGCAAAAACTTTTTACCCTTTACATTTTACCCTCACCAGCCTGAAGGGTTAATAAAAGGTTGGATGGATCTATACTTTCATGTTTATTAAGCCAAATTTTGACTATAATGTACCATCTAAATCAGTGTCACACTAAGTTCCTGGAGGGCTGCAGCCCTGCACAGTTTAGTTTCAACCCTGCTTCAACACACATACCTACAGGTTTCAAGCAAGCCTGAAGGACTCAATTAGTTTGATCAGGTGTGTTTAATTAGATTTAGGAACTAAACTTTGCAGAGCTGCGGCCCTCTAGGAACTGAGTTTGACACCCCTGATCTAAATGTTGCAGCAGAATTCAAGATCCATGAGTTTAGGTGACCTTCAGGTGAGTTACTGTAAACGTAATAAATAAATAAAAATATTATGTTTTTTTAGGACATTATTATCAACCCCTTTATGAAATAATATATACTTTTTGATTGGGTAAAGAACAAACACTGTTATACAATATCTTTCCTAAACATGTAAGCATAAAGCATGTTGCAGTCAGTATGACGTCTTCAACATATGTACTCATGGTTGGGAGTGTGTGTACTGTAATTTGACCTGAGGTATGTACTGTACCTTCACTAACCCAAATATTACCATCACCCAATAGAGTCAGACACATCCTGTTTAACTTTAATGCATGCAAGGGTGCTATTAGGTGTTATAACATTTCTTTTTGGTCTGAATTTCTATATTTTCTGACATTTGTAAATGTTCTACTACAGTATTTGCTATTATATATATATTTTTTATATTGCCAAGAAATGCATAATTACGTAATGAAACAATTTGTTGTTATTTTATTGTTTTACAATTTTGTTTTATATAACATTTTGGACACTCCACTGAGATCAAGATGAGCTCTCAAAAGTTTTGGTCTGTTTTGCTAGAAGAGAAAGAATTATGCATGATAATTATACCCATAAGGAGAACATTAGCATACAGATGACAGCCTAAAAGCCTTACGACTTAAAATTTTATTTTATGGTTGTGTAAAGGTTCTCTGCTGAAGGAAAGTCGGGTGACAATTAGTTATTGGCATGTTACTGTTATCACACAGCATAACTCGTGGCTCTCAGGTTACACCTTTGCTTTCCTGCTATGTCGCCCTACTGAGAAGGTGTCTGGGTGTCATTCCTCACCCGATCTGCGTTCAGATGCAGCTGTCTCACAGAAATATAGGCCCTATACTTTTAACTTTGCCACTAGTGCTCTTTACTTACTACTTTTTACAGGAGTAAACAATAACTTTTTGAACTCTTTTTAAACACTTTGTTAGCCCCTTTTTGTGGTGATGTAATAATTTCTGCTTTATCTATTCAGTGAAGTAAATTATAATGTAACCTGATCTCCTTAGGTTGTAGGCACACTCCACACTTCCTCACCACACTTCCTCTGGATGGGCAAAATGTATTGGTGGAAGAAGACCTCAGCTCACACTGTACTTATCCTCAAGTGCTCTGCCTGAAAGATTCTAAGGTTGCAGCATGTGACGAGAGCTCAGTGAGTCAAACGGTGTAAACTTAAATAAATTCAGTATGTTCTGAGCGCACTAGTTTTAATCATGCTTTGATGTTGTTGCACTGTTTATTAATCAAAATAAAAATATTTCACTTTAACCCTTAAACTGTGTTTGCTTGCTGATTCGATTTTGTGTCATGGGTCAAATTATTGGATTTAGCACTAATAAATCCAGTTCCATTTCATATATATAATAAAAGCAGCTTTAAAAAATTGAGGTCAAAATTATTAGCCCCCTTAAGTAAAATATTATGTACAGTCCTCATGGTAAAGATAAAAGAAATCAGTTATGCGAAATTATATATTGAAAATATTATATTTTATATTATATTTATATTATAGAAAACATACAGTAAAAGAGTTCAAATTTAACAGAAGGGCTAATAATTCCAACTTCAACTATTACATGCAGGTATATGTGCAATATATGTACAATGAAAAAAAAAACATGTATATGCACCATAAGTGCCTTGTACCACATAATTTATTTAATTGCAAGTATAGTTTATACATATAAATATATATATAGGACCAAAATTCATTTTTAAAAAGATTTTACTTAATTTACAAAGTTTTTTTAACTGCACTGAGCAGTTTCTTTGAAAAATATTACATGCATTTTAATTTTTTAAATATTTTGTGCTGCTGGTAACCATGAAATTATTGTAAGTCAAATTAACCCCACTAAAGTTTTACTCATAAATTACCTCTTCATTTAAATATGTCTGTTTACTGAAATTTGTGTTATGTTGTATTGTTGACATTTGCACTTGCATGCAGAGTCTGAAGCAAAAGGATCTATCACTTTCCTCCATGAGAAATGTTTATGTGTCAGATTTTGAAGCCTCTATCTGTCCAGTGATTCAGGAGAAAGAGGAAACTTCTGACAAGGTGGTTATTTGAGGCATACCTAATAAAACAGTAAAGATAACTGTAACTGTAATAGCACAGTAATAATAATCATAATATAATTTTATTTATATTTTTAACAGAAGCCAAAGCCAACATAAAGACGACTGCTTATGGACCATATAGGAATGATCTGGAAACTCCTGAATCATTGCATTCACAGGAACAAGAATAAAAAGTCATAACCACATACTGAATAAAAAGAACAAACTGGAAAAAGAACAGCAGCTAAATTATTGTTCAGTGCTGAATGCTGAAAGTCACAATCATGAAATTCCCTTGTGTGTATGTAAATGTAATGGATGATGGCAAAAGAACATTAAAGAGATTTTAGTAGAGTGCACATTTTTGGTGATCATTATACTGTATATGTTTTTATAGTTACCTTTGTGTCACATTTTGTCATTAAATGTGTGTCCAATAAAAGTTAACACTTGCAGGCCCTTCTCCATGCTATCACTAGTCATACATTCCACTCCTGCATGTCATTGCCTATCTTTAACATGGTCTCCTCACTTAGCTTTACTTTGCCACTAAATGAATGGTAACTTTACCTACCATGATGGTAACTTTGATACCTTTTTTTATTTTAAAGTTTAATAGACACTTCTCCCGCATCCAGATAAATGGAAAGAAAGAAAGACTGGTGTGTAAATACTGACATGCGATCTAGACTGTTTATCTCATCTTAGTGAGAACAACAGCTTTTCTCCCCAATTTGGTTCTTAACTTATTGGGTTCAGCATGCAGTTGATAATTTCATCAGATAAATCCAGTGAGGATTTCCCCTATAGTGAGTGGCATTTTCTTGTTTCTTGATGTGTGGGGGTTTCAGCCACCCTGTGATAATGAGTCCTCTGCGTTATGTTAAGTGAAGTGGGTGACAGGTGTGAGCTTGCATAAAATGGCTACTACCTCCCATGATGCCTCATGGGGGGACAGCCAATGGGGCATGGCAGTGTAGTGATGATGCTGACTACCTAGGGGTATATAAAGTAAAACCACCATGTTAACACTTCTGAGCAGTTGGAGCATTCCCAGCCTTGCCTCGGGTGTAGGGATTGCAAGGGAAAAAGCAAAACTACACGGCTAAGACCCTGTGTAGTTTTGTTTTTGGGGATATTTCGAGGCTCAACGGTTCTCACACTGTGTTTTCTGAAATCATATCTGGATAAGGACTTTGTTTCAGAAGACCGAACCCTTTGGGCTTCGTCCCTCCAGTTCAAGGCACTCTTGTGGATACAAGTAAGTACACTTTGTGCTCTTGTACCCATGTGCCAGTGTAATGCTTTCTAACTATGCTTTGTTGTGTGATTCTAACAAATAAAGAGAGTGTCGATGCAAAAGCGATGTTCAGTTTGAGAATTTTAGCAAGAGGACTGAGAAGAACTCAGGATCTGACAACTTGATTGTTCAATTGATTCATTTTGAGACTATTCTTTTCATTTTGAAGGTTATTAAATGGTGCAGTGATTTCAGAAAAGCCAAGAATAGCCCGTGATAGCATTAGAGTGGTGACCCAGCAGGGCCATGATGTCTTTTTAAGGGAATCAGCAGCAGAGATATCAGTTGCACCTCCAGCTATGTGCCACATGGTGACTGTCAATCAAACAAGGGACAGGCTATTTTTAGAGGATGCCTTTTGCGAAGTTAGGTTTGGTTCACTTTGTAAATTGATTTTCTTCAAATGATTCCTGGAATTTTTTTGGTAGTTTTGTTTGGTGAATCTTATGTCGGTTATTTGCGGTTTGTTGTACTTGAAGCAGATTTGTGGGATAATTTCAAAAAGAACTTGTACATTTGAATTGCTGCTATGCAACAACCATTCACAAGATGTTTTAACTGATTCTGGGGACGGATTACTGATTATGTTTATTATTTTTAATATTATTATTATTACTATTATTATTACTGTTGTTATTGTTATTGTTGTTGTTTTTTTTATTACTAGCAAGTTATTCTTCATTGAATATCTAATAATAAACTTTAAAAAACCTGCTTATTACATGTAAAGTGCAAACAATACAGTGGGATGTATATAACAGTATGCTTTGTGTTTGTGCGTTTCAGAAAAAGGCAAAGATTTCTCAATTTGAGTTTGATCCATTTTACTGTAAATTAAAAATAGTACAACAAAATTCATGAAACATCCTAAGCTTGGTTACTAACATATTTCTTATTCGAAAACAGAACTTATCATGAAGAAAACTCTACATATTTTCATATCAGAGTTTTGTTCAGTCGGTGTTGTACAATCTATTTTAGGTAAAGGTCATCAGTTCCTGTCAGCCATTTTTAATTCTAATTATAAACTAGGTCTCTTCCCCATTCTGTTTCTTCAAATTAAGATTTGTTCATCATACTGTGAATCCAGAGTGTTTGAACCTTACAGGTTAATATTATGTGACTGCTGTTGGCATACTGTATATATACATTTTCAGAATTGCTTGGTAAAGGACCACTTGTTCAATTGTTGTTTGATAAAACACAAGTTGAATAACAATCCAATTGGCAATAGTTTGTAATTAGTTTAATGGACTAACGAGAGGCAAGGTTTGACAGTATAGGCCTGTATGACTATTATAAACTGCAGGGCTATTCTAAATTATTCGTCATGCCAGAAAAAGAGCTCACCGCGCCAGTTGTTACTGTCATGTCCCATGAGCTGTCAGTTGATATGAGGCCTAAATGTTTGGCCTAACACCCAGTGGAGCTGTTTAATCTCAAGTGACAGGCCGGCTTCTTCCAGGTTGTCTGGGATCACACAAATGATCAATATGTTTACAAGCAGCTGAAAATACTGTTTATTATAATTGTATAATTATAAAATTCAGACATTATATTGTTTGTTTTAGCAGAGTTTGATGCTCTAATTTTATTTTGTGTGTTTTTAGGGTGCCTTCCACCATGTCAACACAGGCACCGACATTTACACAGCCGCTTCAGAGCGTTGTGGCACTTGAGGGTAGTGCTGCAACGTTCGAAGCTCAAGTTAGTGGTAAGAACATTTCACCATCATTTCACTATTGTCACTATTTAGAAATATGATTAATATATGCTTAAACATTTACACTCAACAAGAATTGAGTGTACAACATGGCAATGTTTGTAAACTCTAGACCAGGGGTGCTCAACCCTGCTCCTCGAGATATACCCTCCAGCAGATTTCAGTCGCAACCCATATCAAACACACCTGCCTGTAATTATAGTGCTGTTCATATCCTATTTAATTGGTTCAGGTGTGTTTGATCAGGGTTGGAGCTGAACTTTGCAGGACGGTAGATCTCTAGGAACAGGGTTGAGACTGTTAACATGACTTTGGTGGGTTTATGTCAATCAGGAACACTGTAACCCACATATTTTTGACATTAAATATTTTTAAAATTCTCAATAAAATATTGTATTAAGATATTTTCAACCAAGGTTAAAGTTTAGCTAAATGTTCTAATGAATAAAATGCATTATATGTGGGAAGCAAGTCAATTATATATTTTATTTATTGTGCGTTTGTTAAGCATCATAATATTTTAAATGCTGCAATAGTGCAATTAATGCATGTTTGGGTTAGGATTCAAATACAACTTTTTTTTGCAATATAAAAGGGCTCAATTTTTTTATCCACCAAGGGTACTTTTTTTATTATATATATTTGTATTTGTCAAATCTCAAATTAAATATTTTATAGTGTATTAACATAAAGCATTACCAACAGGTAATCCAGTTCCAGAGGTGAGCTGGTTTCGTGATGGCCAGGTTCTTACTGCTGCCGCTCTGCCCGGCGCTCAGATCTCGTTCAGCGATGGCCGCGCTGTTCTGATGATCCCCGCCGTGACAGCCGCACACAGTGGAAGATTTTCCGTCAGAGCCACCAATGGTGCTGGACAAGCCACTAGCACTGCTGAACTGCTGGTTACAGGTAATACAACACAGTTTGTGTCTTAGTTTAAGCTGTTGTCATCAAGATAATAATAATAATAATCATTTTTACCCTCATGGATCTTCTCACTGAAATACAAATGCCTAAATATCTGCTGTGCCTGGATAATGACTGAAATTACTGATTTTTTTTTTTGGTAATTAACAAAATATGAGTCACAACTTCTACTATGATATGCTGGCACCCTTTGGTAAAGCTACAGTAAGCAAAAGGCTGGATTAACTGCTCAGCTCATAAAGTTAGCAACTGTTGCTTGTTATAGAAAGTGGTCAAGATCTCCAGTGATAACATTTAATGACACAAGCTATCATTGCTTGGAGAATTTATGGAAAGGAATTTGTTCAGAGCCAAGAGTTGGGGCAATGCCATAAACAAGTGCAAGCACCTTTAGCTATTTGAACAACATTTATTAAACATTAATAGTTAGATCAGTATTGTGGTGCAGTGACTTAAAAAAATATGCCTGTGCTATTTCTCATATAGTTCATACTGTATATCAGGCTACTAAAGTTTGGAACATTTGTTTTTAAATGATTTGCATATAAGTGTAATACTTATAGCAGGGGGGAGATAATTGTTTTTTTAATTTTATTTTCCTCCAGCCTTGTATTTCTTATTTTATTATTAATTTTAATTTGTATTTTAACTCTGCATTATTAATGTATAGAGCCCTGGTCGTCACTTGCAGGAAAAAGAAACCCTACACATTACAACTTGCACCCTCAGTTTACAAATTCTTAAATTGTTTTGCCAGTTTAATAAATCATGCACTTGAATTAATAAAATGTACATAATTTAACAAAACCGAACCTTACTGTTCCAAGCTGTGCTCTCCTATTTGTAAACATGCCTTAAATATTCATCTGTGTCCACATATTTACAAATTTAAAAACGGTGTATGTTAATTGTGCTTATGTTCTGTGAAGTCAGTTCTTACTAATTAGTTAATTACTGATGTCACTTTGGTCAGCAATTTCTTTTCACATTTTATTTAATTATTTGTTTTTCGTAGCATAAAATAGAACCAAAAGATGTACAATATAATGAATTATGAATATGTGTGAGTGTGTTTTGCTTAGAATTTTGTCAAATGAATGATCGTGCTTCATAGTTAATTGTTATAGGCCGATCACAATTAGTAGGACAATGCATTTACCTTTAAAACAGAAGCTGATCTATTGCATCTGCCATGTCATGACCCTAAACCTGCCGAATTTAACTTTAGTAACATTACTCTTTTTTAAATTATTATTATTAACGCAAATAGAATACAGAGTTGACATGTAAACACTACACAAAATAACATTTGCATACATTGTCAATGGAAAAAAGGTACAAAGAGAAAAATAAAGAACATAAATATAAACTTGAGGTTAAGACGTTTGAGAGTCAATTACAGTAGGCTATATAAAGGAAAGTCATTACAAAACGACATACAGTAGTTCTGCTTTCTTATTTTCAGACAATGAAATTGCATTTAAATAATGACAAAAAAAACAGGAAGATACAGCTCGGTATTGGTAAATTTAAAGAAAATTTATTAATTTTATAACAAAATAATCATTTATTTTAGAGAATACAGTAATGACCAAAAATAATATATTTAAAAGTTACATTACTCAAGTTCACGCATAACTCATGATGTGGAAAAGAATGTAGCCTGGTATGTGTCAACAGTCAAACTTATTAGCGCCCCCCAATGTTCACTGAAAATATTGAATTAATTAGACACGCAAACTGAATGAGGAATCGAAGCGCGTTGTTTGAACGCTTTCAGTTTGTCAGTACGGGACAGCATGTCGGCAAAATGTAGGTGTACTGTTATCACTTGACACATATCTCATAGATCACACAATGCTTTGTTTATTATTTAATGGTCTATAATTTGGGTGCTTTGGGCGCCAAAAACAAATCAGCTAATATTAATTTAGCGAGACAGGTTGTTCTGAAATGATAGCTTACATAGGCACTGACTGAACTTTTCAAAAATTTGTGTACTATTCATATCGTGTAACTGTTTTATTTTTGAATAGTAAAATTCCATTTAAATGTACATAACCTATTGTTTTACTGGATTGTAGTTGCGTTTTCTTTACTAGTAGGCTATCGCCAAAATGCTTTGTTTATAAGTTTGCCACCGATAAACTTCCGGTGAGAGGTTTATTATGTGACTATTTTCGATTTCATGAGGTTTCTTTTACAGCATTGATAATGTAATTTAATCAAAATATAGTTATTTTTTAAATAGACCTTAGCTTTCATTTAGTTGTTCATTTAGTTTAGTTGCAAGGGCCGCCGGGATCGGCAGGCAGTGAAAATACCAGATCTTAAACGCAGCTAGATTACAATGATTCAACAGTTCACCGGAAGCACCTGAGCTGGCTTATTCAAAATCAAAAGTCCTTGTTTCTGAAATTCCAGAAATGCTAACTGAAAATTTTCTTGATTCGTATGTCTAAACGTAAGTTAATAAATTAATGCATTTAAAAAAATTCTGCTATAATGGTAATAGTAATAAATTGTGTTTGTGTCTATATTTTTATATAGTAAATATTTTTAGTGGAAAAAACACTTTCATTTACAATACTATTGTTTGCTGTTTATTTACGCTTACTAACAGAATGTGTGATACTGATCAATGTTTTAAATACTATAATTTAGCATTTATGTAAAGTATTTAATGTTCATTCAATGATTTTTACTACATTTTTTATTTTATTCAATTTCAGCTGAAACTGCACCACCAAATTTTATTCAGAGACTACAAAGTTTGACTGTGAGACAAGGGAGCCAAGTGAGACTGGATGTTCGAGTTACAGGAATCCCTGCACCTGTGGTTAAGTTTTACAGAGAGGGAGCCGAGATTCAGAGCTCTGCTGACTTTCAGATTGTTCAAGAT
Organism: Danio albolineatus; assembly: GCA_903798035.1. Lineage (NCBI taxonomy): Eukaryota > Metazoa > Chordata > Actinopteri > Cypriniformes > Danionidae > Danio > Danio albolineatus. The sequence continues at coordinate 5,959,356 of CAIGQQ010003610.1, read as the reverse complement.
GGAGACCATTACACTTTGTTGATTGCCGAGGCCTTCCCAGAAGACTCTGGAACCTATTCTGTCAGTGCTTCTAACAGCAGCGGACGTGCAACTTCAACTGCTGAGTTGCTTGTTCAGGGTAAGATTTTTAGCTGGTAAAAAATGTGTGGCATGCATTTTCACTCCCTTTTTTTGAAGAATAACTTAAACTCAATAAGCATTTAATTGGTTTGCAGGTGAAGAAGAAGCCGTACCTGCAAAGAAGTCAAAAACTATCATTTCAGCCTCTCAGATATCGCAAACCCGTCAGACTAGAGTGGAGAAGGTGAGTAACAGTTGCAACAGTGAACAAGCCTTCACAACTCACCTGAGAGCATCACAATAAAGTCTCTTTTTCCTTTTAGATCATTGTGTTGATTGATTTTTTTTTTATTCTGGCAGAGAGTGGAAGCACGTTTTGAGGCCACAGCCACAATGCAAATGCAAGTTGAAAGTGGGGTTGTTACAGAACATCTGGCGCATAAGACTCCACCTCGTGTGCCCCCTAAACCAACCTCAAAATCTCCACCTTCACAACTGACTAAAGTTTCAACTGCTCGCCAACAGTCTCCCTCTCCTGTGAGGCATGTTAAGGGCCCGACACCCACTCCTGTCAGGTAAAGTTTTCTGAATCATATCACATCTTTTAGCAATTAATAGTACATTTAATTGGGCTTGATTATAAATGTATGTTAATTTGATGGTAGCATTAAAGTAAAATAATTAACTTGAAGTGATGCACATTTTTGCTCATAATTGCTAATAAAATAAATGTTGTCATGGAATCAAAATTGCCACAATTTCTTTTTGTTAACAAACATTGCTGTTATTGATGGAATCAATTAATCCCTGCAAGTTTCTATTGACAACAATGACCTAAAATCAAAATCTGAAAAATATGAATATTGTAGAGTTGTGGATTAATTGGTAAAACATTACAATCTGCCCCAGTATTCCTAAATTTCTGCCATTTACATTACTATGAAACCTTTGACAAGTGCGATCACAACAAACAGATATAAATTTTTCACTAAATTATTTAAAATATTTGTTTAAAAGGCAAATAATCTAGTAATAAAACATTTCTTAATTAGTGAGTCCTTGGAAAAAATAAAATAAAAATAAATTCAAATGAATGAAATATAACTCTTGTAAAAATGACTTTGTCAGTACCTCTAATAAAGTATTATTTATAAGTGGTCTTTTCAGAATAGTGGGAGTAACGTGATCTCCATTTTAATCATTTTCCCTATCTAGAATTATTCAGCAATATAATAATTCATATTATTTGCCAATAGAAAAGCCTGTTGTGTTGTTCACAGAAGTAGCCCCCTTATGGTCACTACTACTACTAATAAAAAGTCTATTTCTATAGGTCATTGTCATTCCTTTTAAGTTTTGTAATTATTAAAACCTTTATTTTCTATAAATAGTCTATTTTATTTTGGTCACACTTTATTTTGATGGTCCGTTTGTTGAATTTAAGTTACATTGCAACTAATTCTCATTAGATTATAAGTAGACTGTTAGGTTGGAGTTCGGGGTAGGGTTAGTGTGACATGTACTTGCAAAGTTTCTTATAGTCAGTTAAATGTTTATTGAATGTCAGTATCAACATATATTAAGTAGACATTCTACTTCCCAAATGATGTTTATGAGAGTGCAGAATTTTTCCCTGTATTTTCTATAATATTTTTTCTTCTGAAGAAAGTCTGATTTGTTTCATTTCGGCGAGCCACTTTAAGCTGAATACTAGTATCTTGAAAAATATCTATTAAATATAATGTACTATCATCATCACAAAGGTAAAAAAAAATCAATTATTAGAAAAAAGTTATTAAAACTATGTTTAGAAATGTGCTGAAAAAAATATTCTCTCCGCTACACAAAAATTGGGGGAAAAAATCATACAGGGCAGCTTATAATTTTGACTTTAACTGTAAATATACCTACGGTTGTGTGTTCATTTTCGAATAACATAACAAATTTTTTATTTTTTTTATTTTTTTATTTCAGAGCTGTGTCTCCATCTACAAGATTGTCCGTTTCCCCGATCAGACCAGTCAAGTCCCCTGTGATGACCCGCAAACAGGTCACGCCGTCTTCTGAGGTCTTGCCCCCATGGAAACAGGCAGGGTATGTTTCAGAGGCCAGCTACACCCAAATGATTGCTGGAACAACACAAGTCCAGACCTCCACCCAGGTCCAAATGGAGCAGCGTTGGGAAGGAACAGTTGCAGGTGTCAAAGAGGTAAAGAATTTCCCATTATGCAAAACAGTGTCCATTTCTGTATGTTACAAATGTCTCTACGCAGGTTTCTATCTTATAAAATGTTTATTTCTCAGTGAAATTGTATGTACTGTAAAGTTTAACAACATCTTGCAACCCCAATTCTACTTGCATGTAAAAAGGAGCAGCAAAGCACGGATGAGAAAAGTGTTGCTGTTGCCACTGTTGTGGCAGCAGTGGACCAGGCTCGTAGTCGTGGGCCGCTCAGTGGCTCTGTAGAACAGCCCAGTGTTGAAACCGGCATAGCTGCAGTGCACATTACATCTCAAAATGAGCAGGTAGTTTGGTAGTGCTGTGGTCGTCACACATCCAAACCTCATACTCCCCCAACCCCCAACTGACTCCACATAGATTTTTGATGGCCAACCCTAACAGATTTTACTCGTCTATTTTCCCCAACCCATTACTTCATTCTTGAACCGAAATCTTTTTCTTCATTAGACAACAATTTAGAGGTTTCTTTCCACATGTCCATAGATATCATGTCAGGGAATCCAGGAGAAATCTGTGACAACTCAAACTTTGACAACTCATAAAATCAGTGTCGATGTTTCAACCACTAGCGAGATATCCTTGGAAAAGATTGAAGCAACAGAGGAGGTAGAGTCTAGGATAATAAACTATACTTGGCCACAATTCTAATATAGTTTTCCATTCACGTTTGTCAGAGAGCACCTTTTGTTTTTCTGTTTAAGGGCAACATTTGAAAGGCTGCATATATTTAGCTATGGATAGTTTGAACAATTTAATAAACTTTGATTGAACTTACATAAATCAGCAACTTAATTTCCTTTCAAACCATTTTTAGGCAGTGAAAGTAATAAACCATAACTCAAAATCAGGGCTGCACGATATTGGAAAAATCTGACGTTGCGATATTTTGTTTTTCTGCTATTTATATTGCAATATGAATTCAGTCTCACCACATAGGTTGAATAATTCTATTTGCAAAGTACTCATGTATAAGGATTGATTGGGTGATTTTTCTAAGGCTGTAAATCATGAATTTAAAAATTATAAACAAATTGCGAACAAAAATAATTACAATAGAGCAACAAAAAAGTAAAATAAACAGTCCTTTTTGGTTTTCCGTAGACTCAAACAGCATTCAGATACATAAATTGAATAATGTAATGGAAAATAACACTGTATAGTCTACATTGTATTCATTCAGTAAAACAATTCCTCATTAAAGGTTCAAGACACCCTAGAGTACTATTTTGAAATTGTATTAGATTTGTGTGTGTTGTGCATCAGTTAAGACAATGTTAGCACCTGCCAGCTTCAATTGTGGGGAAAACTGGATAATTTTGAGCTTTTGTCTTTGAGCTTTTCATCTTCCGAGTTTAAAATAAGTTTTGGGGTGCGATCAAAATCTGTGACGTAGCACGAATCTGCTAGTGGATTGCTGACGCGTCGGTTTCTAATTATTATTCATAGCAGAGTTTTCTCATCCTATGAGAAGACCCTGCTTCTTAATTATTCATGAGAGCATGTGCTTTCCGAAGGCAAGTCAGACCTGCCAAGCTACGAGACCCAATAAATGACTGGGTGAGATCGCGCAGAAAATGGGTCGTGTGTGTTTGTTTCCATGATCCACGTGGTTTGTTGCATGTTTTTCTGGCGATTCTGTCAGGCCCGATACAGCTGTTAGTTTGCAGCAAGCATTTTTGTCGGGAGAGCTGTACAAGAATTGGAGAATGGCGGACTTTGTCTTTTATCAGTTGAGTTTGTTACCATTCAGACACATCGCCTATATCCGTGCTGCTGTGTTCGCCTATGTTTAAAATCCTCCAGATTACCGGCAGGGCTAATGGTTGGAATAGAAAGAGACCTGCTGCACTGCTATTCACCGTGTCTGCATTCAGACCCGGTGATTGAGGAGGAGAGAAGTCCTCCTCATTTATCTTTATAATGATAGAACAAATTGTGGTTATGTGTACATGATATTATGAATAACAAATGTAGCAGGACATTAAATTACTTACTATTTATTTCTTTGCATTCTAACTTTGTAAACTATAAAATCACCAGTCTCCTTACGGTTTGTGTCTCATTTTGTGAGCCAACTGACAACGGTTGTTCGCTCCCCTCTTTTTCCCCTGCTCTGCTGGCCATGCCCACTCCCCCCTCTGCCCCCAGAGCTCCATGCCCATCTCGGAGCATTTTTTGACAAAATTCTGAGGTAGACTTGAACCGAAAGAGCAGGGTTTCATGGCCCTTTAAAGTCTCAAATGTATTTTTTTGTGCTGAACACTTTCAACTTTCTTGAAATGCTTTTAAAACACATACAAATTAAACTTGCACTCTGTTATACTTTGTGATGACTCCACAAATGTCAAATATTCTCAACTGTTGTGCAGATCGACTATGATCACAACTCAATTGTTCACAACTCAAGCGATGTGACTACTGCGGACACACGTGTTGCGATATCGATGCTGAAACGATATATTGTGCAGCCCTACTAAAAATCTAATAGTAGAGTTAGATTAATATGAACATGTAACCTTTTTCTTTCAATGGATCTTAAATGCAAGCTATTTAAATGTCTTCCTTAAATGAATGGATAATTCAACATTTTCAGCACACTAAACTTTAATAGGTAACTTCACTGGGTGGTGTATTTTCCAGCTATTGTTCCACATTGTTGTTGTTTTCATTAACAGTATTCAAGGTCTGAATTTTTATATGCAAATGGGTCATGTATGAACATGTTGTCGATATTGATCAGTGATTGCTTTTGCCAGGGTGATGGGAAAAAAGCAGAGGCTGTGGCCACTGTGCTTGCTGCTGTTGATCATGCACGTATACGAAAGCCCATGCATGCTGAAGGGGCTCAGATGGAAGAAGAGGCTGACATAAGACATCAGGAAATGCTTGCAACTAAGCAACAGGTCACAAGTAAAAAAGAGCTGTTGCTTATTCCCCCTGAAATGACAACTACTACTACTGAGAAGACTGTACATGTCACCCAGGTTAGAAGCATTTAATAAGAAGTGAAACGTGAAAGCTATTTTGTTATTTGTAGTATATCTGCATTTAAATACTCCACTTTGATTTGTAATAGATTCAAAGAGCTACTGAGGTAAGCTCCAAGGTGGAGACTGACCTCGCACCATCACCAGTTCCACATTTCACAGTATCAAAAGTTACTGTACCAAAACCAGATCATAGCTATGAGGTAAGATTTGGTGATTACATGCAAGCAGTGAAATCCTGTTTCTCTAAGATATCTGTTTTCAGATTATTAGGGAAAAGGTTAATAAATCATATAAAATAAACAAATGTGTATGAAACCATAAAGCTAAAATCTAATTTAAGTGGTTTTCCTGCTTGCCTGAAACATTTTTGAAGAATCTTAGAGTTAATTTATTTGCAGTGAGTTCCAAAAATATGAGACCACTATGAAAGTCAGGAATATTCATCATTTAATTAAAGTAATTAAAAACAAATCTCTTGGAAAATGAAGAAATATATAATATTTTGCATAGTTTTCATAATTAAATATGCAAATGTATGTAATTCCTTTTTTTTTTCATTTAGTTTTTTTTTTACAGTTTTCAAATTTACATACAGATAGGGTTTTCCACAATGTATTCATAAAACAACCTAACATCGGATTCCCAAAATTATAGAAATAAATGAAATTATGACATTCACAAAATTTGCATTAATAAATATGGAGTTTACATGAATAATTCAAAGACATTATAAGAAACAAGAAAAACAATACATTCATAATTGTTTTGTATATCATCAAAATTATTATTTTTTAAACCATATATTCTAGTAAATGTGATTGTCATGTGTTAACACTGCTAAATTCATTATTGCAAAAGGATGACATACATGCATTATAAATGCAAACTACTTTGAACTTTTGCATCAAATTACAAAATGCAATTTATATGCTTTTTCATTAGTGGTCTCAGAATTTCGGTGCCACTTATTAATGTGTTAGACCTTATTTTAACATTTTATCACTCTCCTTTAACAAGTGCTGCCTCTCCAGACCAATCTAAAAATAAAACCCACCCTCAATCCCTCATGTTTCAGCTTCACAGTAACTTTCAACATAACATCTATCCATTAGTTTGACCATCCACCTTTTATCAAACCATCAGTATATAAACCATCGAGTTTAAAAGTTGCTAACCAATTAATTTTCTCCACCTTCCTTCTAATAGTTTCCTGACCATTCCTCTCTGCGTGGCTAAACAAATGTAAACCTGTTTTTTTGTATTTGATGGTAATGCTGCTCTTCTTGGGTTGGTCAGGTTTCAAGGGCAGGTTCTGCTATTGCCACACTTCAAAAAGAGTTATCCACAACAACTACTTCTCAAAAGATCATCAAGCCTGTGAAGCCTCCATCACATAAGATCGTGGAGACTCATGTGACCCCAGAGCCGACCCCATCGCCTTTTAGAGACACTACAGAGAGATATCAGACTCATTTTGACACAGAGTTGCACAGAAAGATAGGCATTTCATATGCTGGTGAAGAGTGGGACACAAAGGTTTGTGGTCTAACATGTTTCCCTCTTGCCAAGCTAACATTTGCCTAAATATCATCAAGATAGTCTACATTACATTAAGTTTATGGTTGGATTATGACTTGCAAAAAATCCTCAAAGCTAACCATTTTCCTTACAGATCTCACCTGAAATACTGTGGCTTTTTTCCCCATCTCTTTCTTCTAATCTTTATTTTTTTTCCCCCATACTCTGTACCTTTCAACATCATTTGTTCCTCTTCGCTAACCAACAAAAAGTATAGTAGCCACCTAGTAAAGAAACTGTTTTTTTTCCCTATGCAGGTTGCTGAAACTGCAGCAATCCCTTCAGCTGTAAAAGAGCCTGTTGTGCCCCCTACATTGATAGCAGTAAGTGTTTTGTTACAATTTTTTGTGTAAAAAAATAGTTATTTGTTAAATAAATTGACAAATAAAACAATCTGTCTTGTTCATTAGGGTTTGAAGAATGTGACCGTCACAGAGGGAGAGTCTGTCACTCTGGAGTGCCAGATTTCAGGTCACCCCACTCCAGCAGTTATGTGGTTCAGAGAAGATTATAGAATCGAGAACTCCATTGACTTCCAGATCACTTATGAAAAAAGTTATGCCCGCTTGATGATTCGTGAGGCCTTCGCTGAAGATAGTGGCCGCTTCACTTGCACTGCTACCAGTGAGGCCGGAACTATCAGCACCTCCTGCTACTTGCTCGTTAAAGGTAAAACTTGAAATAATTTTATGTGGTATAATCAAATCCTGTTTATTCATTTTGTTTTCAGTGTTCACACAGACATGATATTGAATTAATTTACCTCTAATTAGTTTTATGCTAATCACATAGCAAGTTGTAAACTTTTTTTTAGCATGGAAAAAAAGTCAATTATATAAAATGAGCAGGATATTGTTAGAAAAACAAAGCTCAATGCCCAAAACTTTCATTCTTTTTACAGTATCTGAGGAGATTGAGAGCAGAGAGGAGATTACTCTACAGGAAAAACAGTAAGTTACAAGGTCAAGAGGACCGTAATAAGTAAAAACCTAAAGCCATAGGTACATATTAAATATGTTGTTATTAATTGTGTGTGTGTTTTAAACAAGGACTGTCGTTGAAGCCAAAGAGGAGACCATGTCTGAAATAAGTTCAGTCTCCGTGGATACTGGAGCACCTGCTGCTCCTTTCTTTGTGAAGAAGCCAGTGGTTCAGAAGTTGGTTGAGGGAGGGAGTGTTGTCTTTGTGTGCCAGATAGGTGGAAGCCCTAAACCTCATATTTATTGGAAGAAGAGTGGAGTTCCACTCACTACTGGATACAGGTACAGATTTTGAAGAAGTATTAGATCTAATTGATCAACGCACTCTGAAACAGAAAGCTCTTACTTTCCTTGTAAATTAACAGATATAGAGTTAGCCACAACAAGGACACCGGGGAATGCAAGCTGGAAATTTCTATGACATTTGCTGATGACGCTGGAGAATACACAATCTTTGCCAAAAACCAACATGGAGAGACATCTGCTTCTACAAGTCTCCTTGAGGAAGGTTGGTTGGGGTTTTTGATAAACTGTGAGTCACAATTTAAAAAACATATGAAGAGAAAAATCAACATTTCATGATGCTTTTACAGAGGAGTTTGAAGCCTATATGAAGAAACAGGATGTGACATATGTAACGGAAGTGACAACAATGGTGCAAGAGCCCAAAGTGGCAGATGTGCCTCCTGTAGTTGTAAGTGAATATGAAAAAGAGCTCATGCAGAGGAGGATGGCTCAGCAAACACAAATGATGCAGACCTTCATCTCAGAGACGGTATGAATTTAAATGGCAACACTATTATAGTAATTATTATTGTATATTATATTATAGTATAAATATTTGATGTAACGTTATAGAATTTAATAAAATTATGTAAATGTTATTTTTTTTCAGGAATTTCAAATATCTGCAATTGAAAGGAAAATTATTCAAGAGATTGAAATCCGCATCCTTAAAATAACTTACCAAGAGCTGGTGATTGAGGATGGAGAGGAGATGGTCATAAATGTTGCAGAGCATGAGGCCGTCGCATCCTCATTTAGCACACCTGTGAAAAGCTACAGAATTCTGGAAGGAATGGGTGTTACTTTCCATTGCAAAATGGGAGGAACACCATTACCAAAGGTAATAATGCTAAATCAATTGAAATCCGTATGCACACAGCAGCACAATGGATACTAGTAATTCTACATGTTTTGTGTCAAATAGATTGCCTGGTATAAAGATGGCAAGCGTATAAAGCATGGAGGCCGCTACCAGATGGAGGTTTTACAAGATGGTAGAGCCAGTCTCCGCCTACCTGTGGTGTTGCCAGAAGATGAGGGCATCTATACTGCATTTGCCAGTAATATGAAGGGTAATGCTGTAAGTTCTGGAAAACTCTATGTGGAGTCCACTGCTGCTGCTCAGCCTTACTATCCTCAGGCTGAAGCCGTGAGGAGAGTCCAGTGAGTTTACTAAGCTTCATCTCTATCTTTAAAATTCTGTGACTATATAATGTTTAAGCTAATGTTCCACACCTATGTTGACACTTAGGTCCACATCTCCAATGTCTGCTCGCTCAACTAGCTACTCCCCTGGACGTTCTCCTGCTCGCTCTGTTAGCCGATCTCCTGCACGTAGACTTGATGACACTGACGAGAGTCAGCTGGAGAGGCTATATAAGCCTGTTTTTGTGCAAAAGCCCTCATCCTTCAGGTGTTCTGAAGGACAGACAGCAAGGTTTGACTTAAAAGTTGTTGGAAGACCTATGCCTGACACTTTCTGGTTCCACAGTGGTAAGTGTGTTTCAGAGGTGCTCCCTCATTCAAAAATTTAGGGTCAGAAATCTGTGGCAAATTTAATGTTGAAAACTTTATCGTGCTGAAAAGATATGTATCTCTTTTTAATTTTCAATCTAAGGACAACAAGTGGTCAATGACTACACTCACAAGATTGTGGTAAAGGAGGATGGAACTCAGTCAATGATTGTGGTTCCTGCCATGCCTCAAGACTCTGGAGAGTGGACAGTTGTTGCTCAGAACAGAGCTGGAAAGACAACTGTTTCTATGACTCTCACTGTTGAAGGTAACCTTCTGTTGTTTTTTAAAAATATTAAGAACTAGGCTTGGTTGTGTGGCAGATTGTGTAAACTAATGCATTTTTATTACAGCTAAAGAGAATTTAGTTCGACCTCAGTTCATTGAAAAGCTAAAGAATATCAGTGTTAAAGAAGGAAGTTTGGTTGAGTTGGCAGTAAAAGCCATTGGAAACCCCCTGCCTGACATTGTCTGGCTAAAAAACAGTGACATCATTTCTCCTCATAAATATCCTCACATCAAGTAAGTGACTTGCTTTACAAATTAATGTGTAATAACAGTCAGTTTTACAGTACAAAACAGTGTTTAATGCAAAATTTGTTTTGCAGAATTGAGGGTGCCAAGGGACAGGCACATTTTCAGATTCCTCAAACTTCTGGCTCTGATAGTGCATGGTACACAGCCACAGCCATAAACAAAGCGGGCAGAGATACTACTCGCTGTAGAGTCAATGTGGAGGTAGAATACACTGAACCTGTTCCAGAGAGAAGACTTATCATCCCCAAAGGAACATATAAGGCTAAGGATGTTGCACCACCAGAGATTGAACCACTGCATCTTCGATATGGTCAAGAGCAGTGGGAAGAGGGTGACCTCTATGACAAAGAAAAGCAACAGAAGCCACACTTTAAAAAGAAACTTACTTCAGTCAGGATGAAGCGATTTGGACCTGTGCACTTTGAATGCAGACTGACCCCTATTGGTGACCCTACAATGGTTGTTGAGTGGCTCCATGATGGCAAGCCACTCGAAGCTGCTAACAGACTTCGGATGATCAATGAGTTTGGCTATTGCAGTCTTGATTATGAAGTCGCTTATTCCAGAGATAGTGGTGTCATTACTTGCAGAGCCACAAACAAATTTGGTGCTGACCAAACCTCTGCTACACTTATTGTGAAGGATGAGAAAAGTCTGGTGGAGGAGAGTCAGTTACCAGAAGGAAGGAAGGTACAAAGAATGGATGAAATGGAGAGAATTGCCCATGAGGGTGCACCCTCTGGAGTTACTGGGGATGACATGTCTGAGAAGTCCAAGCCAGAGATTGTCTTACTCCCTGAACCAATAAGAGTATTTGAGGGTGAGACAGCCAAATATCGATGCAGAGTGACTGGTTACCCCACTCCCAAAGTTAATTGGTACCTTAATGGACAGCTCATTCGAAAGAGCAAACGATTCAGACTACAGTATGATGGCATTCACTATTTGGAGATTACTGACTGTAAGTCCTATGATTCTGGAGATGTCAGAGTATTGGCTGAGAACCCAGAGGGTACAGCTGAGCATGCAGTCAAGCTGGAAATCCAACAAAAAGAAGATTTCAGGGCAATCTTGCGCCGTGCTCCTGAGTTAAAGGCTCCAGAGGCACCTGGCCCTGAACCTGGCAGAGTATCCTTTGATGTTGTGAAAGTAGATAAACCCACAGATGCTTCACAAGCAAAAGAAGTTGTCCGACTGAGGAAAGCTGAGAGAGTGATTCATGAAAAGTCCACAGAAGAAACAGAAGAGCTGCGAAGCAAATTTAAGCGCAGGACTGAAGAGGGCTATTATGAAGCCATATCCTCTGTTGAATTGAAGTCTCGTAGGAAGGATGAGTCTTATGAAGGAATGCTAAAAAAGAGAAAGGAAGAACTTCTGCACTGGACCAAAGAGGTGTCTGAGGCAGAAAAGAAGAAAGAGGAAGAGGAACGCAAACTTACCATTCCTACAATCAGACCTGAGAAAATTGCACTCTCTCCAAGCATGGAGGCTCCAAAGATCTTGGAAAGAATTCAGAGCCAGACAGTTGCTCTGTCTGATGAAGTCCGCTTCCGTTGTAGGGTAATTGGTAAACCAGATCCAGAGTGCCAGTGGTTTAAAAATGGCATTTTACTTGAGAAGTCAGATCGGGTTTATTGGTATTGGCCTGAAGATCATGTCTGTGAATTAGTAATTAGAGATGTCTTAGCTGAGGACTCTGCCAGTATCATGGTCAAAGCCATTAACATTGCCGGTGAGGCCTCAAGCCATGCCTTCTTGTTGGTGCAAGGTACGTATTGTTAAGTTTGAATCAAGTCTTATCCAACGATCAATATTACTTCATCTAATATATTCTGTCTCGGTTTTTGCAGCCAAGCAAGTTGTATCTTTTACCCAAACACTGGAGGACGCCTATGCTAAAGAGAAAGACACAATGGTGACATTTGAATGTGAGACAAATGAGCCATTTGTCAAGGTTAAATGGATGAAGAACAATGCTGAAATATTTTCTGGAGACAAATACAGGATGCACTCAGACAGAAAAGTTCACTTTCTCTCTGTGCTGATAATCAACATGCAAGATGATGCAGAGTACAGCTGTGCTGTTGCTGAAGATGACCACATAAGAACCACTGCCAGACTTTATGTTGAAGGTCAGCTTACATTTACTCTCATTTGTTGCTTTTTTATTTCACAATTTTAAAGTTGTCTCTGAATGTCTTTGGTCACATGTGCTCTCTGATTTGTCGCACAGGTGCACCACTGGAAATTGTTAAAAATCTTGAGAGTGTTGAAGTACCTGAGACATATTCTGGAGAATTTGAGTGTGAACTGTCCCGTGAAGATGCTGAAGGCACCTGGTATTTTGAGAATAAAGAAATTACTCCGAGTCTAAAATATGTTGTATCCTCTCGTCGTGGCCGACACACCCTATCTGTAAAAGATGTCAGGAAGGAAGACCAAGGAAAGTACACTTTTAAAGTGGGAGACCTGAAGACAAGTGCCACACTGAAGATGAAATGTAAGTAGAACTTGAAAATAGTTAATATTCAAAGAAGTTTTAGAGTATGGAGAAATAGAATTTGATGTAATTATTTGTATTAATTATTCTGTGTTCAGTACGCCCTGTAACTCTGATGCAAGGACTCTCTGACCTGACAATTTGTGAGGGTGATATTGCCCAGTTGGAGGTGCGATTCTCTCAGGAAAATGTGGAAGGAACATGGATGAAAAATGGCCTACCAATCTCTGCCTCAGACAGAATTCACATTGTCATTGACAAACTTGTCCACAAACTTCTAGTTGAAAATGTCAATAAGGATGATGCTGGAATCTACTCATTTGTTGTTCCTATTCAAGACATTTCTACATCTGGAAAACTGACTGTGCAATGTAAGCTAGCTTTTGGTGCTAATGTAAAGACTTTGAAAGCTGAAATACATTAAGAAAATGCTGGTATTGAATTTTTTTCTTTCTTTACAGCAATTGAAATAATTTCCCATCTAAAGGATGTTCGTTCTATTGAGGGTACAAAGGCAGTGCTAGAAGCTAAAATCTCCGCCTCTGATGTTGCTGCTGTGAAATGGTACCAAAATGACAAGCTTCTTGTGGCTAGTGATAGAATCCAGATGGTTGCTAAAGGGACCAAACAGAGACTAGTCCTGAACAGGTCCTTTGGTTCTGATGAAGGACAGTATAAGATGGCTGTGGGCAGAGTTGAAACCACTTGTAACCTGACAGTTGAGAGTGAGTATTTTCATAAATGAAACCAAATTGCACAACATACTCAACAATGAGATCCCATTGTTAACAAACATATTTTTCATACAGAGGTCAGCATCATCAAGCACATGGAGGACTGTGTGTGCACAGAAACTCAGAATGTCACTTTTGAAGTTGAATTATCACACACTGGAATAGACGCTTATTGGACCTTTAAGAATCAGCCTCTCAAGGCTGGACCCAAATACAAAATGGAGACCAAAGGAAAGCACTACAGTCTGACCATCATCAATGCCATGAAGGATGAAGAGGGCCTGTATGCATTTGCAGCAGGAGAAAATATTTCCAGTGCAAAACTAACTGTGTCAGGTATGAGTTTTATCATTTGTTAGAATATGTGTTCAGTTGATACAAAGTTAATGCCTCATGCTTGCAATTTCTGTACACTAGGTGGTGCTATAAACAAACCACTCCATGATGTGACTGTAGCAGAATCCCAAACTGCTGTTATGGAATGTGAGGTTGCTAATCCTACATCTGAAGGCAAGTGGCTTAAGGATGGCCATTCTGTTGACTTCAGTGATATCGTTAGGAGTGAGGATATAGATGCTGTCCGTCGGCTTGTTTTTGTTATCACAAGACCACAGGATATTGGAGAGTACACATACCAAGTGGCAAATTCCAAGACTTCTGCCAACCTAAGGGTTGAAGGTACATTTACTACTACATTCTGAATGCTTATGTCCTTTTCAACTTATATTATTTGCAACTAATTACAACTTGTCTTTCACAGCTGTGAAAATCAAGAAGACATTGAAAAACCAAACAGTCACAGAAACTCAAGAGGCAGTGTTTAGTCTTGAACTCACCCATTTAGATGTGAAAGGATCCCAGTGGATCAAGAATGGAGTAGAAATTGAACCCAGTGACAAATACGAGATTACAGTAGATGGATTAGTTCACACTTTGAAGATCAAGAACTGCAACTCCCAAGATGAATCAGTTTATGGATTCAAACTGGGAAAACTGTCTGCTAATGCCAGACTGAATGTTGAAAGTAAGTGTAATATTTGGCATAATCAAAAATTGTTACTCTTAACAGCGCAAAATAGTTATATTTGATTTAATTCCCTTGCAGCTGTCAAGATTGTGAAAAAGCCAAAAGACGTGACTTCTCTGGTAAATGGAACTGCCTCTTTTGAGCTGAGTTTATCTCATGATGACATACCGGTTAAATGGATGTTCAAAAACCAAGAGCTGAAACCTAGTGCCAATGTTCAGATAATGTCTGAAAGGAAAGCACACAAATTGGTCATTCAGAATGTTGAAGAAAGCAATGATGGAGAATACACAGCTGTTGTTGGACATTTACAATGCAGTGCATATTTGCATGTTGAATGTAAGTAAAAATGTAAAGATTGAACTAATCAAACTTGTCTAATGCCTACCACACACTGCTGACTCCACATCATATCTGTTTCAGCTTTGAGAGTCACAAAACCCCTAAAGAACCTTGAGGTTCCAGAGACCCACGTGGCCACATTTGAGTGTGAAGTTTCACACTTCAATGTTCCGTCCACCTGGCTGAAAAATGGAGTTGAGATCGAGATGAGCGAGAAGTTCAGAATCGTGGTGCAGGGCAAACTTCATCAGCTGAAGATCATGAATACCAGCAGAGATGATTCTGCAGAATACACCTTTGTGTGTGGAAATGACAAAGTCTCTGCCACCTTGACAGTTAGCCGTAAGTTCATTTTTATTTGATTTTCTAATGCAAAATTGCTTACCGGATATGCTTTTAGTAATACTTAAACAATAACAGCAATGGTAACTAAATGTAAACGTGATTAGAGAAACTGAATTCAGCACATGTACATGTTTCTTCCCTCTCTTTCAGCTGTACTGATTACATCTATGCTCAAAGACCTGAATGCACAAGAGAAGGACACCATCACATTTGAGGTGACCGTCAACTATGAAGGCATCACTTACAAATGGCTGAAGAATGGAGTAGAAATAAGATCCAGTGATAGATGTCAAACTCGCACTAAACAGCTCTCTCACTCCCTCACTATTCGAAATGTTCACTTTGGGGATGTTGGAGACTACAAATTTGTGGCCGGATCTGCTGAAACGGCAGCAAAATTGTTTGTTGAAGGTAACACTAGCTTTGTTTTAAAGTTGTCTTTCATACTTGTGTTTGATTAATTTTGATGATACTGATCGCAATGTTTTATTATGATCGATTTAAGCTCGAGTCATTGAGTTCACCAAGCATATCAAGGACATTAAAGTCACTGAGAAGAAGAAGGCTGTTTTTGAATGCGAACTCTCTGAGCCTAATGTCCAAGTCACATGGATGAAAGATGGTCAGGAACTTGAATTAACTGAGAGGTATATATTTGTTTTCCAAATTAATCTAAATTTAGCTCTTTAACATTAGAATATTAAATTCAGTGTCCTGATGGAGATATCATCTTCACATTTTAGGTACAAGGCCTCTACAGAGAGACAAGTGCATCGTCTCATGATCCAAACTGTGCGCATGTCTGATGCTGGCGAATACTCTGTGGTTGCTGGATCCAGTGTATCAAAGGCCAACCTCACAGTTGAGGGCAAGGATGTGCGCATCAGTGAGCCTGCAGAGAAGGAAATTACTGTAAGTATAAAGCTGTGTTAGATATCCAAAATAATGCCCAACTGTGGTCAGCGCATTTCTGATTAATTCATTTTCATTTTAAATCACTTTCATCCAGGTTCTTGAGAAACAGAGAAGTACATTTGAATTCGAAGTCAATGAGGATGACATTGAAGGTCGTTGGCTAAGAAATGGAGTGGAGATCCAGTTTTCTGTTGATCAGCGCTTCAACTATGCCATTATTAGAAAAATTCATCGCCTGACAATCACAGAAACATACAGAAGTGACGCTGGAGAATACACATTCATTGCTGGAAAGAACCGGAGTATTGTGACCCTACATGTGAACAGTAAGTTTGATCTCAAAAAAGTTTTGTGCAAACTTTCAATGTGTCTACAAACTTATTTATTTGCACACAAATGCAATTAGCAACTTTATAAAAATATTAATTGAAATAAATATATCCTATTAGACATTATAAAACCTTAACACGTCTTATATGGCATGTATGCTTGTTGTTTACAATTTATTCTTATACAACGTTATTGCACTGTTTAGTCCCTGAGCCTCCTCAGATCATCAGGCACATGCAGCCCCTGTCTGTTGAGGCTGGCAAACCTGCACGCTTCTCTGTGGAGGTGACAGGAATTCCTCAACCTCAAGTGTCCTGGTATAAGAACTCTCAGGCCCTGTCCTCTGGATTTAAGTGTAAGTTCCTGAGGGAGGGAAACGAGCACACATTGCTGCTCATCGAAGTCTTCCCAGAAGATGCAGCTCAGTATAATTGCGAAGCTAAGAATGATTATGGAGTAGCCACAAGCTCTGCTTCACTTAATGTTGAAGGTAAAGAAAAACGAATAAAATCTAAAGAAATCACATTAATAATTCTTGGAAAATGTTTTAATTATAATTTGAATTTTTTAATTCTCAGTTCCAGAAGTTGTTTCCCCTGACACTGGAGCACCACTGTCACCTCCCGTGGTCTTAACACCAATACAAAATACTTCTGCCAATGAAGGACAGTCTGCTAGATTCCAGTGCCGAGTCTCAGGAGAAGGTAAAGTCAAATACCAATAACCATTTCTGCCTATTTTCCATGTCAGCAACTTAACTAACTTTAATAAGTTAGTTCATCAGAGACTCCATATTAATTGCTCTTGTAAAGTCACCTTTGTTTTTGTAGTCCTATATACAGTAAAAATAAAAACTGTTTCACATAAATCCCCAGGAAAATTGTACACTCTCAGAAAAAATATTACAATGTTGTACCAAAGAAGGTACAAACCCTTGACGCTGGGGCAGTACCTTTTTATGGGACAGAATTGTACCTTAAGAAAAGAAACTAATTTGTACCTTTTAAGGTCATGATTTGGACCATGGGAAACCAAAATGTACCTTTGTTTTTAAAAACTTGCAGATGCAATATTGTATACTTTGTTCAGGTACAAAGTGTCCTTACTGTGGTGGTACCTTTCACAGTGTCAAAAATGCTTACCAAACATTTATTAAAATGCCTTAAATGCTTAGTTTACAATACCTATATTTTTATGTTTTACCAGTTGTTTTGTACTATTGTATTATAGGGCTAAAAATTTATGTTTATAAGCATATTTAAACGTATGATTTTAAATGATGATTCTTGTTTTACTATGGAAATTCTTCATGAAAATCACTTTGCCTTTCCAGTCATATTTATTTTCATAGATACTGTAATAAAGAAGGAGTTGTTCAACATTTTTGTACCTTTTATAAGAGAACAATTGTGTACCTTTATTTAAGTTGTACCATAAAAGGTATGGATTAGTATCATAAGAGGTCTTTTCAGTACCATATAAGGTACAATTTTTACAAAGGTACAAAACTGTTCCTAAAGGAACATTATTTGTACCATCGTGTACCTTTTTTTCTGAGAGTGTAGTATAAACCATTGGAAATTATGGAAACAAATTACAATTTTAAAAGATATTGTCATCATTTATACTTTTATCATGATTTTCTTCATTTGTAAATCACTTTGGATAGAAACATCTGCTAAATTGATAAATATCTGTCACAGAAGATGATAGTTCCATCTTCTATCTTTATTTTACCAAGGTTTGATCTTACCTGATGTTCTCAATGAATGTGTTCATATCGATATAAGTTTTCACATTAAGTGTACATGACTTTTGATCAGATTACTTTGTTTCAGGTGAGACAAAAGGAATAGTGTAGTATTTCAATAATAAACTGTACATTTTAGTTCACATGTTTTTCATCAAGTAACAATAATTTTTAATTGAGTCTCTTAGGAAACAGAATTATTAAAATGCATTTTGCCTTGAGGACACTTACATGATCTAGTCGCTTGCTAGGTTGAGCAAACTACATACAGTATGTTGGTACATATCACAGAATTTGTATTTACCCTAACTGATTTTATTACTATTTTTCTGATTTAATCCAATATAGATCTGACAATAACATGGTATAGCAAAGACAAGGAGATTAAGCAGTCAGACATATTCAGAGTGTCTCAGTTTGATGAAAACTGTCAGCTGGAGATCACCAGAGTTTATCCTGAGGATAAGGGCGAGTACACATGCGTAGCCCGTAACTCGGCAGGAATGGTCTCATGTTCTGCTCTACTGAAAGTGGACGGTGAGTTACATTTTTCTTAGCAATCAGAAAATTGTAAACTAGTCTAAGTTTTTTAGTCTTAGGTTTTAGTGAATATTTATTGTTGTCAATTAAATTATTGTTATCTGTTTGTCTTTGTATTTGGTTGAGATCTTGTCAGTTAATTAGGGATGTCAAAGCTACCATAATGTTTTCATAAAAGAATGATCTGAATAATCTGCATGAACATGACATCAGTAGCTGAGTCATCAGCACGCAAATGATAATTTCCATTCCATCGTTCATAGAAACATTATTTCATAAATGGGAGGAAAATGCATTTTTGCACATGTATTATACATGTCTGCAGTAATTACTGATTTCCATTTCACGGTTCACATTTCCTGTGCATTGTGTTGTAGTTCGGGAAATCTAGAATCTATTGCTTTTTTGTGTCAATGAAATGAGTGAAATGGATAACACTTTACTATACTGATCACATAGGTAATGTTAGTTAATGTATTTACTAACATGAGCAAACAATGAACAATACATTTATTACAGTATTTATTCATCTTTGTTAACATTTAGTTAATGCAAATAGAGTTGTTAATTATTAGTTAATGTTAACTGAAAGTGCAATAATTAATGTGTTATTAAATCATGAACTGTAGTTAATAAATTCTATATTGTGTATTGCTAACTAACGTTAACTATGTGTCCCGTATTGTAAAATGCTACCATAAAATATACTAATGCATCATTTGCACAAATTTTGTCAAAAAATCTTGAAGGAACCGAATTAGTTTATGCAATAACTGGTGATATGTGTGATTTAATCACATTTTAAAAGTTGTTATTGACAGCCCTTCAGTTATTTCAAAGCAACTGTGCAAACAAAGTTTAATGTTCAGTAAATTATATGCATACTAATTAGTTGGGGAAAAATCAATACTTCCTTTCAGGAGAAACACAAATTATGGATTATACTTCCAAGTTTCAGTCGCAAGACACATCTAGCCTGCTCAAAAGCATTAAGACCATTCAGGAGGATGCCTCTGGCCAGAAACCCAGTTTTTTTCAGCCTATTATGAGCTCTGTAGTGGCTCATGGAGAAGTGGCTAGATTCCATGCTCGTGTGTCTGGCATACCCAAACCAGAGATCAGTTGGTTCCATAACCAGCAGCCTATAAAGCCTACAAAAAACATTGTCTATCATTTTGACGAGATGACAAACACTGCTACGCTAATCATAGTTGATACTTTCTCTGAGCATGCTGGGCAGTACACTTGCAAAGCAGTCAATATCAGAGGAGAGGCAGCTTGCTCAGCCGATCTTGCTGTAACTGAAGAAGGTAATTAAGATCGACGTAGTTTATGGTTTTTCGATTAACAGATCACAGTTAATTCACTTTATATTCCTTTTAAGCTTCACAATCAAAATTAGATGAATTTTCTGATCACCTTCACTAACTTCACTTTAAGTTAAACCTTTTAAGTTTTGCTGCAGTTGTATCACAAAGTGATTTCTAGGGGTTGGGTGCATGCTTTTATTTTCAAATGCAACTCTCATGTTTCACCTTTTTCTAACAATTTTAGATTTGTTTTAGTAGAATTTTGTCCTTGTTGGATTGTTGCTAAAGTAATCTTTACTTGGATTTTCATGTTGTAGGTGACATCAGTTCATTCATATGATTCTTTGTTACAGTTACAAGAGTACGAGAGGAGATTGAAGCAAAAATTGAGGAAGAGGTCAAAGGTAGGATGATTTTGCAGTATTTATGTACTTTATTTTTTAATAATGATAAAACTCTTGAATTTAACATTTCTGAGCATATTGTATTGCATGCAACAAATCCTCTTTAATGGGAACAACTTTTACATTGTACTGTTGGATACGTGTATGATTGAAATCAAATGTTTTGTTTAGCAAGCAATTTGATTGGGTAAAATGCTTGCTGTGAAGCACTTTTGCAAAGTTTTGCATCTATCTATTCCCCTTGAAAAGCATGAAGGATTTGGTTCTTCTTGGTTGTTTCTAGAAATAAAAGGTGCAGGATGTTTGTCCTTTAAAAGTTCCAGACAACAGGAAATTGCATTTTAAAAGATATGGATTTAGCCACATCTTTTAATTGATTCTCATGTTTCTTGCATCTGGAACACCTTCCTGCAAATATTTCTTAGACTGGCTTGCAGATAGCGGTATGTGATTAATGTTGTTTGCTTTTTAAAATAACATGGTTATATATGTAAACTGTATTAGTTCGAATAAACGCCTTCTCAAAAAAATTCTAGAGCTGTTTTAATGACCACATTCTTGTTTTTATCAATAGAGAGTGATGTTTCTCTATATGTATGAAAGATTTCTGTCATTCTAAGGATTAGAAAGGGCGTTTATTCACCATTCTGCAAGTCAGGTAAGGAATATTTTAGGATATACATCCACCAAGTTAAACATACAAAAGACTCTTTTGCGAACCAGATCAGTATTATTGGGATACATATTAATGCTTTGAAAAGAAATTTATGCCTTGAAGAACTGTCCACAGAAGAAGGAACAAAACATCAAGCGATTTTCGTGTCAGAATCTTTAATAAAGACTCAAGGGTTGCGTTTATTCGAACAAATATGGTGAGTGATTTTGTTTTTTATGGCTTTGTGACTTGATGCATGCTTTAATATATCTATTAATATTCTATTTGAAATATAATTAAGTCTTTTTAGCAAACTGGGCACTTTGTTGAAATTTGTCTCATTTGCCTTTTTTCCAGAGTTGTTTTATAATGAAGGAGCTGAAGTCACAGAAAGAGGAGGACCGCAGTGTGGTGCATTTTCAGACCCAGAAGAAAGTTTAGATCAAGGTCTTGTAGCCCCAACTGAAAACATCAAACCCTCGTTCACCAAAAAGTTAAAATTTCAGTCTGTTGTGGAAGGTGACACTGCAGCTTTTAAGTGCAGGCTTATTGCATTGCCACCTCCAACAATATTGTGGTTTCATAATAACAGGCAGATACAAAAGGAGCACCATCGTAAAATTTATACAGTTAGTAAAATGCATATGCACGCAACCAGTTTAACAATTGAAGGAATTAGGGAAAAAGATTCAGGTAGTTACAAAGTCATGGCCATTAACACTGAAGGATCTGCTGAAACCACAGCATCACTTCTTGTTTCACTTAGAGAAGAGCAAGATGTTACTTATTGTAGCCCTTCTAGATCTTCAAGCAAAGCCCACTCAAGCTCAGAGTCATTGGCTGATTCTACAAAAGAAAGGAAATTTAGAGTTGATCTGAGATGCGTTGGCTCTCCTTTTGATAAAACAAGTAAAGGGCAAACCAAGGGGCGTCATAGATCAAAAAGCACTCTATACCGCACAATGTATTTTAGAACCTCATCCCCATCAAGAACACCAGACAAAGAAACGAAGTTTGAAACGGCATCTGAACGTGCACGCTCCCCTACTCCAATGTATGAGAGATACGAGAGGTTCAGTGATCGGTACAGTGATATATACTGCGACAGATTCACAGGACGTGACCGGTATAGTGATAGGTTTAGTGATAAATTCAGTGACCGCTGTAGTGATAGGTACAGCGACAGATTTAGTGACACAGAAAGCCTACATGGAGAAGTTAAAGCAAAACTCAGCCTCTTGCAAAAGGCTGTCAAAAAGAAAAAGAGACTTTCTATATCTACAATGTCTTCATCTGAGTTTGAAGTAGAATCGGTTACAAGTGAGCCTTGTTACACTGATTATGTTGAGAGACTCAGAGTCAAGCCGTCTACTTTGCCTGAAATTCAACACGTTATTCGCACTGGTGAGCAAACTGAAAGTGGTAGAGATTCAGCAGATTATCAAAGCCGACTGGAGAGAATTACTGGAATTGGCTCTCAATCAACAGAACGAAAAGTCAGGCACTCCTTTGAACCTCAGTCAAGATCTAGAGCACTACGAATGATGAAGGGTGAACTTCCCGTTGAAGAAACTTTAAGAAAAGACATTCAGGTTGATATTTCTGATGCAAGAATAGATCAAAGTATCACATCTAAAGAGGATTCAGAAAAGGAGATAGAATATGATGTTTTAGTCTGCAAAGATGAAACTAGTCTTAGTCAGTGGGATGAAGAGGAACAGACCAAGGCCAAAGAACCGTTTGTGTTGCAGTGGTTGGAAGCAGGAGAAGCTTTGAAACAAGCAAGCAATGCAAAAGAGAAAAGTGTATCACATGAGGAGTTGCAAGAAAAAGAGTCTTCAAGAACAAAGGCAGTGAAGCCAATGAAAGAAATATTTTTTGGTGATGAAGGTAAAACAGTCCCTGTGCATAAATTAGAGCAGAGAGCTATGTCTGTTGAAAATATCCTTGAGAAAAACTTGGAGAGTGAGTGCTTAGAAAGTGAAGATCGGTTCTTAGCCAAACGCATTCAACAGTGGCAACAGGATGTCCAGTGGGATGAAGAAGCCAAGGCAAAAGAACCATTTGTGTTGCAGTGGTTGGAGACAGGAGAAGCTTCCAAACAAATTAGCAGTCCAAGGGAGATTAGCCCATCAACTGATAAGCTCAGAGACAAAGAGTCTTCAAAAACAAAGGCTGTGCAGTTAAAGGAGGAACAATTACTTGCTGATAATGGTCTGCAGCATGACCATACAAAAGCTGCTGTAAATGAACTGGAAAAGAGATCTATGTCTGTGGAGAACATACTTGAGAAACACGTGGAGCGTGATCGATTGGAGAGTGAGGATCAGTTCTTAGCTCAACGTGTTCAAAAACGGCAAGATGTTCATGTTGATCAGGCTGAGTCTGTTGCTCAAAAAACCTCTTATTCTCATGAATCTTTTGGTAAAGTTCAGAAGGACGAAGGAGTGGCTTTCAAAGCTCAAAGGGAAACCACATTCACAAAGACATCAAGATCTCCATTTAAAGAAAGACGTTCACGCGAACGGTCAAGTGAGAGTGAGTTACATTTATCACGAGAAAGAATAAATGAATTAAAAAGTGAGAGTGACCATGTCAGTGAAAAAGAGGCATTGACCCAACGTATAATGAAATGGCAACAAGATGTTTTGACTGAGCAAGGACAGGCTGTTGAACTTGATCCTAATTGGGGTGGTGTTACTGAGAGTCCTTTAGAAAGTACAGCATATAAAGATGTTGAGTTGGGGATGCAAAGGGAGTCACCACAGAGATCGGCAAAGGAGAGGTTCTTTAGTGATGTTTCACCTCAGTCCTATGTAGATGATAGGTCCAAAATGCAAAAGCAAATTATTTCTGAGGCTGATAGTGAGAGGCTAAGAACTGAAAGTGACTATTTTGTCAGTGAGGAGGAAGCTCTTGCAAAGCGCATTAAAAATTGGCAAGAAGATATTCCAATTGAGCAAGAAGAAAGTGAATTGGAATCAAATTGGGCCATTGCAGAGCATTTGCAATCTTCTGTTGTAACACCCAAGACAACACCTGAGACAAAATCCACAGTTTTATCAACAGGAAATCTTCACTCATATACAAATCCTGAAGGGTCTGTGGATGATAAAATCAACACAGAGGTTTCTGGAGGTGTTATAAAACAATGTTTGTCCCATGAGGATGCCAATCCACAGCTTCACAGTGATGTAAAAGATGTGGCAATGTCTAGACAGGAACATGGTGTAACAGAGCAACAGAAAATCCTCCCAAAACAACAAATCCCCAGTGTTGTTCCAACAGCAGGGAAAATGTCTTCAAGTGTAGTAAAACCAGGAGCACCTGCATTTGTGGTGACATTAATTCCAGAAGTTGAGGTTAAGAGAGGTGAGATGACTGAACTAAACTGCCAATTCCAGGGAGATCCACAGCCATCTGTTTCATGGCTTAAAGATGGGCATTTGATAATGAGAGATCCTGATTTTGATGTTCGTACCAAAGCAAATTCATCAACATTGACCATTTATTATCCCACCATTGACCACCAAGGTGTGTTGACTTGTAATATTGCAAATAAATATGGAAAAGCAAGTACATGTTGCAGCTTTAAAGTAACTGAGGATGTACCTTCAGTGACAGAGATTGGATCTCCCCAAGAAGTTAAAGTAACAAGTGTATCTGTTTTCACTGAAGAAGAATTAATAGAGGACGAACTTAAGACCCTAATGAGACCTGCAATTGATAGCAAATACACATTGCAGGTACCTCAGGCAGTCATACACATACCACAAACTTCAGGCTCATTTATTCACACGTCACCAGTTGAGATTAGAATAACTGCTCCAACTCCAGTGCTAGACACTCTTGATGAGGCTAAATGCACATTTGGGCCTGCTGAACAACCCTCAGAATCTCCGGTTGATGATGCCGATTCTCAAACTGTAAAGCACAAGTTTACATTTTCTTTTGAAAATGGTTGTGAGCCTCCTCAGATTGTTAGAGAGTTAGAGAACATTAGTTCATCAGAGGGTCAGACTGCTATTCTTGAGTGTATCATAACAGGCCATCCAACACCTGAAGCCACCTGGTTCCATGATGATGTTTGCCTTGATCTTAATTCCAGGAAATATAGACTTGAGGTACAAGACAAAAATTACAGACTTTACATTTACAATTTTACATGTCTTGATGCTGGAATATATAGATGCATTGCTTCTAACAAGCTTGGGCAGACTGAAAGTGTTTCTGATGTGTCTTTCGATTCTGCAACCTTAGACTCTGGATTTTCTTCCATTGCAATGTCAGATGTGGATAGCCAATCAAGATCTTTTGGTTCATCTTTAGAAAAGACCACTGTTAAAACAAAGCCTTTATCAAGTTCTCTTACACCATCAGATGGTGTAATTGCAAGTGAGGATGTAGAATATGATCAGTCAGTGACTCCTGCTGAATTTCAAGATATTAGCAAAATCCATGAACCCCATATTTCACACACAGATGCTTCTAAAATTAAACGCATTAAGAGACCAGCTTCAGACATGCCTGTAATAACAGGGTGCGGATTGCAGTCGTCTGCAGCAGAGGTTAAAGTATCAAGATTAAAACAAGCATTTGAAGCACCAGAAACATTTGTACATGAGTCTGTTGAGCCAACAGCAAAATCAAATGATGGGTCTTCTTTTCCTGTTGAAGATATTCCAGAGTTTGCTTTTGAGCCTGAACAATATAAAAAAGAACAAACAATTTCAACTCTACCTAAGGAGGATGGGAAAGATCCTACTTTGACTACTGCTAAAACCTTCCCATTAAAAGCTCAACCAGATTTTACAGAGACTGCTCTGGATAGCACAGAATACACTTCAGAAGAAAAGTCAGAGTTGAGAATGCCTTCTATAGAATCTAAATTATTTGACTCGCAACATTTTGTGTCCTTGGCGAATGTTACAGAGGTTCAGCAGTCGCCTACTTTAGTCAGGCCTCAAGCTAGATTACCTGTAAAAATGAACCCAAAAGACAGTTCTCTTAGTCCAAAAACAGTTTTGAGTAGCACCTCTGAGCAAAGAACTATAGAGGATGAGACATGGGCTAGGCAAAGTGATGTTGATATCTCTGATCAAGAAGCTGCCATGTTAGAAAGCCAGGTACAGTTGGTTGATACAACCAAACCAGTAAAAACAGCTGTCATTAGTGATCAAAAAACAGAAGCTGAGGGCATACCACAAGATCACACCAGTCCAGTTGCTATAAAGCATGACAAGGCTTCAGAGGCTTCAGATAAAGCAAAACCAGTTAGTGTAAAACCAGGAATTGAGGTTGACAGAATTTCAGAATATGCTTTGTCAGAGCACCCACCACAGAGGCAGCAACTGCAACAGAAAAAATCTGCTAGGATTGGGGCTGCTGGTGTTCCGAAACTTGTAGAAGAAGAAGTAACATTTAGTGCTGTTTATGACTATTATAACTTACCAACTGATTGGGGTAGACCCTTATCACCAGAATCAGAAATGTCTATTGAAGTAGGTAGCACATTCAGTGAGGAGATGGTGGAAATAGAACGTTTCTATACACCAGCTTCGTCCACAGAAATTTCCCAAGTTCAGAAGTCACCAGCATCCTTCCATACACCCTCTGAGACTCCAGGTGGTGTCATGACACCTCCCGAGTATACATTTTCCCCTGTGGAACATAAGAGACCCACAGCTAGCTCTAGTGAAGGTTTTTATTCACCAGCTAAGTTCCTCAGTTCTCCAGATGATGAGGGTATTGAAACAACCCCCCCTGTGTTTACTATTGATGAAGGTATGATTCTTCCAGAGGGACGTAGTTTACTAGGTTTGGGGACACTTCAGGAAAAGGTTCAGGGAATACCTCCAGCCTTCCTTAAGCCACTTACTAAAAGAAGAGTTTTTGAAGGTGATACATTACAGTTCTGTGCTGAAGTATTTGGACTTCCCACTCCTGAAGTTAAATGGTTTAGAAACAAAACTGAGCTTGAGGCAGGTGGAAGGACTAGTATTGAAAGGGATGGTGATAACATTGCCCTGGAAATTAGGAATGTCACAAAAGCTGACCAAGGGGAATATATCTGTGAGGCTTTTAATTATGTTGGTGAGGCAAAAAGCGTTGCTTTGGTTGTTGTTATATCTCAGGAAGCAAGGCAAATGCTGCCCCCTCCAGCTGTTACGCATCAACATGTAATTGAGTTTGATGTAGAGGAGGATGAGGATCCATCAAGATCTCCATCTCCTCAGGAGATCTTGTTGGAGGTTGAGTTAGATGAAAACGAGGTGAAAGAGTTCGAGAAACAAGTAAAAATTGTCACCATTCCAGAGTACACAGCGGATAACAAAAGTATGATCATTTCTCTTGATGTTCTGCCAAGCATTTTTGAGGAAGGAGCTGTGGATTTTGTTACTCAGGAAAGTGATGATTTACAAATAGCTTTTGAAGTTACAGAAATGCCACCACGATTCATAAACCCTATTTATGACATTGAAACTCCTGAAAACACCAGTGTAATGTTTGAATGTTCTTTAATGGGTATTCCATCACCAATAGTGTCATGGTATAAAGGTAATATGAAGATTCCTTTGGATAAGAAAAAGTACATCTGTAGTTCAGATGGTGATAATCATTTCCTAAAAATTCTTAAAGCCAACACACATGACAGTGGCATATATACATGCAGAGCCATTAATGTTGTTGGTGAAACGCTTTGCAGGGCCTCGCTTATGGTTATGAATCCACAGTCATTTTCTGGTAAGACAAGGGGAAGAGAACTAACTGCAGTTTCTCTTGGCAGTGCAAAAGTTCAGCCTCAGAAATTTGACTTGGTTGTTGGGAATTCATCGTTTGATGGAGAACAGACGTCAGAGATAGAACTTGAATTTGAGTTTCAGCAGGAATCAGATGAATCTCAGAAAGCTGTCAGACTGGTTGCTGTTACTGATAATGAGACAAGTGAACAGGGAGAAAAATATGTTAGTATTAATTTTGATGTTTTTGCAGAACCATCGAAAGATGACAAAATCGAATTCAAAGGCAAATCAACAAACACATGTAGCTTTCATTTTCAGGTCACTGAAATCCCCCCGAAATGTATAATCCCACTACAAAATGTCACTGCAGCTGTAGGTACTCCTGTGATGCTTCAGTGTTTAGTGAGCGGTAAACCAAATCCTACTGCAGAGTGGTACAAAGATGGTGCTCCGGTAAACAATTCAAGATACATTATACAAGAAAAAGCATCAGGCCATTTTAATCTGCTTATAACAAACGTAACTCAAAGTGATTCTGGTGAATTCAAATGTATGATCCAAAACAAAGCTGGTTGCACTGAAACAACCTCACTGTTAAAGGTTTTTTAATTTGACAGCAGTTTAAACATGCAGTTTATGAAACAATGACAGGCAGGTTTGTTCTTTTGTTTACTTTGAATAGATGTAGTAATTTTTTTATGTATTACAGTTGTAAATTATTGTGAAATTGTGTATAGAAATGTCTTCAATCTGTGTTATTGAATTAAAATATTGATTTCAGTGTATGTAACATTAGAGAACAAAGATCATGTCATGATATAGAGGAAAAAGAAATAACGATGGAATTTAAAAAACTTGAAAATGTTGGCTTGAAATATACCCTGGGCATGCATTATCAATTAATAATTTAAATTATTAAAAACTGTGCTTGAACTGCCAATAGAAATAAATGTTTTCATTACAAAAATGTGTTAGTTCCAAAAAATAAATAAATAAATCTCAGTACACCACCATGATTATAGTTGTTTTATAGCAAATTAGGGATCAGTAGTTTTCATCAGTAATTGAAATATTACAAAAATATTTGAATACTTTGATTGGATTTTGTTTGAAAAGACTAGGTTTTTCTTGCTCAAGTTCATAATTTAAATGATTAGTAAAGCAGCAGTGAGATAAATAACATCTGTGTTGTATAGTTTGATCTTGTTTTTTTCTAAAAGTAGTGGTAAGTGGGTTAAAGATTTAATAGTTTGTAAATAAAAGCAAAAATTAAGTATTTTAGATTTAAAAGACAATGTGATGATGGTCATTGTTTGATTTATTCTCAATTTTCTTGTTTATTTTGGGATAAAATTGTAGGTCAGTTTGTCAAACAATCATTATAGAAAAAACTGACGAAGCATAAAGTGAATGAGTGTGCTTTAAATTGATTATAAATGTAATTGTATTTTATTCTTTTATTGTAATTCTGTGTACATGAATAAATAAATAAAATTCTAAATGAAACTGTTTTCTCTTGTTCTGGTATTATTTTTTAATCTAAGGGGCATTGTTATGTCCGCTTCTTGATTAGTACTTACTGATAACCATGTATATCTTACTTGTAGTTTATGACTTTATTTTGGAGAAATCTTTAATCCCATTATTTTCATACAGAATTTTCTAGTTTGACTGTGAAGACCGAAGAAGAGGAAGAAACCTACAGCACATCACTGCATTTGCCTGAAAAATCTAAAACACTTGAACTTAAGCCAGAGCAAAAACGTTTTTCTAGTTCTTTGGAAAGAAAAAAAGAGAAACCTGTATTCGAGTCAAAGCTTACACCTGCTGAAGTTGCCACTGGAGAGTCAGTTAAGTTTACTGTCACAGTATCTGGTTTTCCAAAGCCAAAGGTTCAGTGGTTTCATAATGGAAAGGCTATCACTTCATCATCGGTTTATGTGTTTGTAGAGGAGAGAGATGAGTACTCTTTAATAATAACAAAAGTCAAGAAAGATTATGAGGGAGAGTATTCTTGTACCGCAAGTAATAGATTTGGCCAGACCACCTGCAAGACAATATTAAAGGTAGAACTGAGTCAGCTATCAGCAGCAGAAAAGTGGGTGGAAAAAATGTTCGAAATTCCAGGACAACCTCCGTGCTTTACTTCACAAATCCAACCAGTTCAGTGTGTGGAAGGTAGCGAGGTGAAATTTCAGTATAAAGTTACTGGTACACCATTTCCTGATGTTCAGTGGTTTAAGGGCAATTCTCAAATTAAGTCAAGCCAGACCTGTTCGGTTGTATGTAATCCAGATGGCTCTGGCTTCCTTATTATAAGTAATATTCAACAGAGAGACAGTGGACTCTACACATGCAAGGCTGTCAATCCTTTTGGGGAGGCAAGCTGCAGTGCTGAGTTGATAGTATTCCACAAAAAAGTCTCTGTGCTTCATAAACAACAATTAGTTCAAGAACAAAAAAGTTACAAGGTGTCCATGAAAGAGGAAGCCACCGAATCTCGTTTGTATAGTGTTAGCCTGCCTGGACAGGCAGGTGCTAGTTTGCAGGGAGACCATCAGATAATTTACACCATTGGTACTGAAGACAGGCAAATGGTAGAAAGTGAACAGGTTGATACACTGCATGACTTGGATGTTTCCATTGCAACCATGCACAAAGAGCAGGTGACTCATCAAGCTGCTTTGCTGCAGTCTCATGAAGTGCAGGAGAGAGTAATATCAGCTCATGTCATATCAGCTCGCCCAGAACCAGTGGTAGCAACTCCTTTGAGACAGCTCCAAATGGCCACTATGACCTCGGCAGTTCAAGAAAGCCAAGGCTTCACAGAACAGCACTTTGAACGAATCAAAAGTCCTGAGGTTACAGAGCTACAAATTGCCAAAGAGCACCCATCACAAGTAATGTCTGCCATAACTGAGAGTGTAACTCCACTGACGATTGTAAAAGCAGAGCCATTATCCACTAGAGAAACAGAACAGATAAAGGCATCTCCTGAGCCCAAGTATCCATTGTCAAGTCACCAAGTTGAGACAAAGCTCCCGATTGTTAAAGAACATTCAGAGGTTATACCCCATACTCAGCAAGAAAAGGGTTACCAAGTTAAAGAGGGAGTTAAAATTCTTTACAGTGCAGTTTCAGCAGAGAAACAACAGTTTACAGAGGGTCACTCTAAAGAACTGTCAACACAAGAACCAACTTTTCAGACATCAGTAAAGAAAGAACCACACAAACCAGTTGTCCTTTCAGTTAGTGAGACTGCTCAGACTTTATCTAAGGAAGAGAGCTTATCAGTGCAGAGACCAGGTGTGGAGACTGCATCTCTAGTAAAAGACAGTGTATTTAAATCAGCTCTTGTGGCTGAGGAAAAGCATCAGCTCCAAGCTGATCGGTCAAGTTTGATCCCAGGTTTAGACAGTGCAATTTCAGTGCAACCCCAGAGAGAAGAAGAACAAGTTCAGCATTTGCAGGTTATCACAGATCAGGATATTCTTCCTGCTGAAGGCAGGTTCAGCAGTGAGAAACCAAGCCCAGAAAAAGCAGATGCTCAAAAAAGTCATCTTCTTAAGCATACAATGTCAGTGGATTTACAGCAGACAGTGACATGCGAGAAGTCCTCAGAGTTTTCAGGACAAGTAACAGAGCTTTCTATTCAGCCTGGTAAGGCAGCTCCTGCTCCTTTGCATCTTCAGGCAGTTCATTCGGAAAATTTGTTGACGAAAGAAGGGATAATCTCAATGGAAAAGCCAGATGAACAGATTGCAGTACAGAAGCAAGAAAAAGCTCGACATCATGCTGCAAGCACAGAGGAGAAAATAGAGCATACTGCAGATTATTGCAAAGATCTCGCTGTGTCTGTTACAGGTGTGCAGTCTGAAATCAAAAAAGAGCCCAAACCTGAAAGTATTCTTCAAGTCATTTCAACATCAGTGCCTTTGCCGAAGGAAACTCCTTTCGTAAGCGACGTTAAACAGCAGCGTGCCCTAGTTCAGAAAGAAGATCACTGGAATATTGTACATGTGCCCTCTGTGTCTGAGAGTCAGGATATAGAAGAGGGACACTCAGAGAGCATAGAATCTATCGAGAAATGTGTGTCTAAAATTAAAGTTGAACCAAAAATACCATCTGAATTAATTTATGTAGAGGAAAAGGCTATCTCAACGGAGAGTAGCATTGCCCTTGAGGCCACTGAACAAGACTTTGCACTTCAAATTCAGGAAGGTCAGTCTGTTAGACAGTCAGTGTTAATGGAGGAAAAGCGTGTTATTAAAGGTGAGCTATCTCAGGATATTACAAAATCTGAAACAACCACAGCAGTTGTCAGTGAGCAGAAAATGGGTACGCTTTTAGTGTCAGAGTCAAGAGAGAGCCGGACTTTACCCAAAGAGCTCACTTTTGTTGTTTCTCCCCCTAAATCACATTCGCTAGACATTAAGCACCAGTTAAAAAGTACACTTGCAACAGCCGTTGCTCTTGACCAGCCATTGATCCTGGCTGATTTTGTGGAAAGTTTGGGAGTTGTAGAAATTCATGAGGTGAAAGAAAGGAAAGAACCCAAATATCTCATGTTCACTTATCTTATTACAAGTGCAAGTGCTCCACTTGAAATTACAATTGCTTTTGAAGGCGAGTATCCTCAGACAGCTGATCTCAGAAGTGAACTTCAAGCTGCTTTCTACTCTATTGTCTATCGAGAGCAACACGTTCTGACCTCAGAGCAGCCAGGAACAATACAAATCGATAGGCCCCAAAGACTACAGGTTACCAAGGCTTCTACAAAAGAAATGCTTTCACCTGTGGTGGAAATGGTTAGGCTCTCAGAAAATGTGGAGCCTTTCACATCTCCAAAGTCTCAGTCAGCAACTGTGAAAACTGAAGCCAAGACATCTTTTCAATCCGTGACAGCTAAAGAGCAAGCTTTAGTGCAAGAGTCAATTCATATAGCAGGTGAATCAAAAATTGAGATTCAACAGTCCATTCAAGTTAAGCAACAGGAAACCAGATCTGTGACAGTAAAAGGTGCTGCAAGTATGACAAGTGAGCTTGTTTTAGGACCTGTTCCAATTAAACAGTCCACTGAAATCACCCTTCAGAGAGAGGAAAAAGAGGAATACATAACTGAAGCATTTATGAAATTAGAGAAAGAAGAAGTTAAAGAGGGATACCCAGTCTTCGAAAACTCTTTGGAAGATATTGAAACAGAGGAACATTCAGAAGCAAAATTTTCATTGATTATTCGATACGTAAAGAAAGTAAATTGGCTTTTTAATGGAAAATGTATTAAATCTGGCAAAGAGTTCAAGTGTTCTAAAGAACATGACACTTACACACTAGTAATCACCAAGGTAATGAAGGATCACGAAGGAGAATATACCTGTGAGGCTGTAGGTGAAGCTGGCAAGACCTCTACATCGTCCCACCTCACTGTGGTCCCAAGAGGTTGGAATTATGGGAATATTTTGTCATCCCATCCCACATGACTAACTCTGTTCATAGCCAAAATAGAAATGCTTCATCAGACACGCATTCTCAATATCTCCACACCTATTATCAGTGTTGGGTAAAGTTACTTTTGAAAAAAATTATTGCAATTTTAAGCTTAAAAAAAATACAAAATACATGGTGTACGTGCACATTACTTTCCCTAACAACAACGCATTTAATTGCACACAAAGAAATATATATATATATATATATATATATATATATATTGCTAAATGCATTTTATTTAAGTAATTTTACACAGCACTGTCTATCATTTGCAGAGATATCTTCATGTTTTACTCTGTGGATTTTCTCACCATTTTCACATATCTGAAATGTTAGCATGTCTTCACATTCTTCACATCAACTCTTAACCTGCTGGATTATTCCGTTTCATTCCAACGTTTGTCATCTTTTTCACTCCTGCAGTAGTTTCACTTCTCATTTTGTTCATCACTGAGAATTAGTTATTGAAATAGTTATTGTTTGGTATCATTGGTCACTGAGAACCTCATTTTTGATCTTGTCTCTATGCATGCAGGGATGTCAAGTCATTATTTCACTTCATTCAGTGTTTTTCTCTCTCATAGCGAGATCACCATCACTCTTCAAAGTCACTTCTGAAATGTTTTTCTTCACCCACTCTTTCAACCACAAAAAATTGGCACCTTCTGAAAACACAATGGCTCTAATTATAAGCGGCTAATATGTATTTTAATGGATACATTTAACCTGCTAAACTTCCTGCTAAATATTTTTGTTGGATATTTCAGGTGTTTGAAAGTGCCAATCAGTGGTTTCTGCTTTTCATTGTCATGCTCATTACTTGTCAGTAAACATGTTAAAATAATGTACTAACTCATTTTTTTTTTTATCTTTGTGCACTATTCAGTGCCACCCGTTTTTAGGCAGAAAATTCAGAATCTGGAGGTGAATGTTGGCACTCCTGCAAAGTTCGAATGTGAGATTGAACAGGCTCCTGGTGTGACCTTTAAGTGGTTCAAGTCTGGTACTGAGCTCAGGCACAGTGAAAAATGCAGGATTATCAGCCGACACCATACATCATCTCTGGAGATCTTAAGCCCAGCAGTCGCTGACAGTGGAGAATATACCTGCAAAGCTTCTAACCGCCATGGAAGTGATAGCTGCTCTGCTAAACTAACTGTGACAGGTAAGAAAAATATACATTTCTTAATGGCTGCTGGACTTCTTGAAATATTCAAATCTGGGGTTGATCTGATTTTTGTGTGATTCCATTTGGCAAAGTTATTGATATCTTCTTACTGGTATGTTCTTTTTATAGAGCTTTTCCCACCAGAATTTGTATCAAAGCCAGATTCGATGACTTTATTTGTTGGCAAACAAGCAAAATTTCAATGCGTTATTTCTGGTTCTGAACCAATGAATGTTGTCTGGCATAAAGACAATATTGCCATTTCACTTGATGACCACTACAAAGAGTCTTCTGAAAAGAACCGGTATCTTCTTGAAATTTTGAATCTACAGCACAGTGATCAAGGCACGTATCTTTGCAAAGCTTCAAATAGTGTCGGTACGGCAACATGCTGTACTGAATTGAGGGTTGTAGATAAACCCAACTTTGTCAAGAGCTTTGAGTCTACCACTGTTGCTGTGGGAAACCCATTACGTCTTGAGTGTCAGGTAGATGAGGACACTGGTGTTTCCATCGTCTGGATGAGAGATGGCAAGAAAATCCATACTACAATGGATTGTAAACTAGCATTTGAGGAAAAAATGGCCTGTCTTGATATTCAGAAGTCCAAACTCAAAGATACAGGGACATATACCTGCACTGCTGCCAATGAAGCAGGAAGCAGCAGTTGCTCTTCTAGTGTGACAGTACAAGGTAAGACTCTGAAATTAATACCCTTGTTAAATGCAGTATTTAAAACAAATCTGTACAACAGGGTATTAATTTTTGTCTGTGTGAGCAGATTTGTATTTATTTTGCTTAGAGGTGGGAAATCTTAAGCATCAGTTGATGCTGCTCTTGATTACCATATAAAGCATTACAGCCTTTTGATGTTTTTTCTTAACTTGTATTTTTCTTGCAACAAATCAAACAATCTTTTCCCTGTTACATTTTAATCATTAGAACCTCCAGCCTTTGTTAAAAGGCTGGAGCCTAAGATCTTATGGAAGCAAGGAATGTCTTCACGTCTGTCATGCACTGTCAAAGGATCACCAGAACTCCATGTGACCTGGTTTTTAAATGACAAACCACTAATCTCTTCAGAAAAACACAAGATCACCTTCAAAACCAACCAAGCCACTCTTGAAATTATTGACTTGTGTGAGTCTGACAGTGGAAATTACACTTGTGAAGTGATGAATGAGGCTGGCTGTGAAAGCTGCAGCTCTCAAGTAACTGTAAAAGGTAATGTGCAAGATACTTCCAATCTGACTTGTTGCTCGTGGTATTTAAATGGAAAGATCAGCTTCAATCTTTTTGCTTTTATTGTTCTTAGAACCACCTGCCTTTAAAAAGGAGTTGCGTATGGTGGAAGTAGTCAAAGGGTGCACAGCCCATCTTGAATGTGAAATGACAGGCACTGCTCCTTTTGAAATAACCTGGTTTAAGGATAAAAACCCAGTATCATCTGACACAAAGTACAATATTGTCTCAAAGGACACAGCTGCATATTTGGAAATCAAGTTATTCGAAAGTGCAGATGTTGGAGATTACCAGTGCTGCATTTCCAATGATGTTGGAAAAATAACTACAAAAGCAGTGGCCAAACTGAAAGGTTTGTACAGTCAATGTTAATGGGCTAAACTAATTATTTAGTTGTTACTGTTAATATTTTATTTAATGTGAAAATAAATATGCCTTTTTTTCATGCAGACCCACCATCCTTTGTAAAGAAGGTTGAGAACACCACTGCAGTTTTAGGCAGTGCTGTAAAACTGCAAGGAACTATTAAGGGTTCTGCTCCTATCACAGTTCAGTGGTTTAAAGATACAGAGATAGTCAGGGATGATGATGCTAATATCACCACAACCTTTGAAAACAACATTGCTATTTTAGCAATTTCTAATGTGGCCATTGAACATGGTGGGAAATATACTTGTCAAGCTGTAAATGAAGCTGGAAAACAAAAATGTGAGGCCACTGTATCAGTTCAAGGTTAGAATTTTTTTTTTATTGTTTTATTATGAAATTCCATATTATTTTTATTATTCATCTTCGTTATCTCATTGGCCTATTAATGATTTCCGTTTTTGTTAAAGAACCAGCTAGATTTGTTGAGAAACCCCCATCCATCAGTGTGACTGCAGGTGACTCTGCAACTCTTGAGTGCAAAGTTTCAGGAAGTCCAGATCTCAAAGTAAAATGGTTTAAAGATGGCAAAGAAATGGCAGGGGGTCGAAAGTACAAAATCTCTTTCAAAGACAATGTGGCAGTCTTGAAAATACTCTCGGCAGAGAGAGGAGATAGCAGTG
This sequence comes from Danio albolineatus, assembly GCA_903798035.1. Lineage (NCBI taxonomy): Eukaryota > Metazoa > Chordata > Actinopteri > Cypriniformes > Danionidae > Danio > Danio albolineatus. The sequence continues at coordinate 5,922,625 of CAIGQQ010003610.1, read as the reverse complement.
AATACAAAGTTGAAGTATCTAATCGAGTTGGAAAAGAGCAGTGTTCTTGCTCAATCAATGTTCTTGGTTAGTGCAATTTTTTATTATCTTGCATTTTTCTTTGTGTGTGTGTGTGTGTGTGTGTGTGTGTGTGTGTGTGTGTGTGTGTGTGTGTGTGTGTGTGTGTGCATTTTTCTAACAAGAGTGTTTTACTTTTTTGAGCAGATAAAATAATACCTCCAACTTTCACAAAAGTGCTAAAAAAGGTAGACGGTAATCTTGGCACTAGTATTCAAATGGAGTGCAAAGTGTCAGGATCCCAGCCTATAACAATATCTTGGTTCAAAGAAGGAAAGGATATTACAACTGGAACAAAATATCAAACTGAAATGCAGGAAAGCACTGCCTTACTGAAAATAACAAATTTAGAGACGTCAGATGCTGGGGTTTTCACCTGCCATGCAACTAATGCTGCAGGACACTGTGAAACAAGTGGAACTGTATCTGTTAAAGGTTAGAATACTATATCCTATGTCAGTAT
>CAIGQQ010003610.1:5884563-5921705 GCA_903798035.1 Danio albolineatus | reverse complement strand
GGGACGAAGACTATATATGTATATATATATATATTCTAGTTTTGCTCTCGAAATTTGATTGAAACTTGAAATGATCTCTTTTCCCCACCTCTTCAAATTAATTTTAGAACCCCCAGTCTTCTCTTTGAAACCTCAAAACCAAGATGTCATACCAGGAACTACAGTTGTTCTAACCGCCGCATTCACTGGAACAGCACCTTTTATGATTAAGTGGTTCAGAGAAGACAAAGAAATGTTAACTGGAGGAACTTGTTTCATCAAGAAAGAAACCAACTCAAGTTCACTGGAGCTGCATGCTCTGAAGCCATCTCAGTCTGCAAAATACACTTGCCAAGTTTCTAATGATGCTGGAAAGGTTTCATGCACAGCTGCCTTGTTTGTCAAAGGTGCTTTTTCTTACTCTTGATAAATATTTTTATATATAATTAGTATTTTCCTAAATAATTTATTCATCTTAATGTATCATTCTCTTTTTTAGAACCTCCAAAATTTGTGATGAAACTTGACTTGACTAAACTAGTATTGAATGGGAGTCTTGCATCTTTGGAATGTAAAGTGACTGGCAGCCCAGAGATCAGTATTAGATGGTATAAGAATGAGACCGAAATTAGCTCAGATGATAAATACCAAATGGCCTTCACCGACTCAGTTGCCACACTAAGGATTTCCAGTTGCTGTGTTGAGGACAGTGGGGATTATATATGCCAAGCATCAAGTGACGCTGGCAGTGATAGATGCAGTTGCTTGGTTACAGTCAAAGGTTTGTTAATCATCCTACTGTATTTCCTCTTTGTTAAAGTAGCTCTTCATTAGCTAATTGGTACTTTCTCATTTAGAACCTCCCGAATTTGTGAAACCTTTTGAATCCAAAGAAATTGTTAAAGGCACAGATGTTGTGCTGGAAGGAACTTTGTCAGGCTCAGCTCCTTTTGAGATTTCCTGTTTCAAAGACTCAAAGCAGATCCGAAATGATAGAAGGCACATCATAAGCCTGACAAAAGATGTTGCAGCTCTTCAGATTCTGAAATTTGAACCAGGGGATGTTGGAAAATATCAATGCACTGTAGGGAATGAAGTAGGGCAGACCTCCTGTAACTTTCTTGTTACCATGAAAGGTACGAAGAGGGAATTCTTGAATTATTATTATTTTTTTAGGAATGCCTGTGAACATTGTGCTAACAACACTTTATATTTGATGTTCTTCAATTAGAGCCGCCATCATTTGTGCAGAAGATGGATAATACAAATGTCCTCCTTGGCAAGGATGTGTCTTTGCAGTGTGTATTGAAAGGGTCAATGCCTATGACCATCTCTTGGATGAAAGATGACCATGAGATCAAAGAATCTGAGCATGTTCAGATTTCTTTTGAGAATCAGACTGCAGTGGTATACATTTCTAGTGTGCAGTTAAAACATGGCGGAAAGTATACTTGCCATGCTCAGAATGAAGCTGGTAGTCAGAAATGTACAGCAGTACTGACGGTAAAAGGTGTGTAGAAGTAGTTTTTCCTAATTGCATATTTATAATACAACTTGATTTCTTAAAAAGATAGTTCATCCAAAAACTTTTATCATTTACTCACCCCATAATTGTTCAAAACCTATTTGAGTTTGTTCTTTTGTACACAAAATAAGATATATTGAAAAATGCTGGTTGCTGGCAATTATAATGATTTTTTTATGGAAGGTGTTAGTCCCTACAATGATCCCAGCACCAGCATTCTTCAAAATTTATTTTATGTCTAAATTATTCTGATGTATTTGTATGAATAACGCAAGGTCTTTTTAGTGTTAGTGCTGCACAATTGGAGTATATTTATACATGTTTTACCATATTTACAGAGCCTGCAAACATCACAGAGCAAGCCAAGTCTGTCAGTGTTACAGTACGCGATCCTGCCACTCTAGAGTGCAGGTATTCTGGTTCTAAAGTTCTTAAAGCTAAATGGCTCAAAGATGGCAATGAGCTGACATCAGGCAGAAAATACAAAATACAGAGCACTGATACAAGCTCCATACTAAAAATTCTTTCGGCTGAGAAGAGTGATGCTGGAGAATATACCTTTGAGGTTTCAAATGATGCTGGAAGGAGCAGTTGTGAGGCCATTGTGACTGTTTTAGGTATGACAAAAAACATAGACATCTTTGATCGAAGAATTTCAGATCAATACTTAAGATTAAAATTGTTTTATTTCCCCTTCACTGTAACAGATCAAATAATCAAGCCTTCCTTCACAAGAAAATTGAAGGAAATGGAGAGTATAAAAGGATCTTTCACACAGCTGGAGTGTCTGGTATCTGGGTCTCTTCCTATAAATGTCACTTGGTTCAAGGAAAATAAGGAGATAGAGACCGATGAAAAGCACAAATGCATATTCTTTGAGAATGCAGCATCTCTGGAAATCAGTCGTCTTGATAGTTCAGACAGTGGCAATTATACTTGTATTGCCAAAAACCAAGCGGGCACTGATCAGTGTTCGGGCACACTGAAAGTCAAAGGTTTGCTATTACCTCTGACATTTTATTAATTTAAGAAGTTACTGAATTTATATTGTGCCTTTCAGTGAATTTTATCTTCCTTCATTCTTAATCTCTTTTATAAACAGAACCTCCATCAATCATTGAGAAGCCAGAATCACAAGATGTTATACCAGGATCCAGAGTTCAGTTTAATGTGCTTTTGTCTGGAACACCACCACTGACCATTAACTGGTTTAAAGATAAGAAAGAAGTTTCATCAGGAATTGACTGTTCGGTTCAGAAAAATGACACTTCTAGCTCTATTGAGCTCTTTTTTGCTAAGCCTTCAGACTCGGGACAGTATGTCTGTGAAATTAGTAATGACGTTGGATCAGATTCTTGCCAAGCAACTCTCTTCGTGAAAGGTTTCTAGCAGTTATCATGTTTAACTTTTTTTTTCATAAACCTTTTTTGATTGCATTGTAAGTCCTTGTTTATTTATTTTTTATTCCAGAACCTCCTAAATTTACCCGCAAGCCTGAAAAAATAACAGTAGTGAAACCAGGCCAACTGGTAGTTCTTGAATGCCAGATTACGGGCACTCCGGAGATAGACACATACTGGTTCAGAGATGGGAATGAAATAAGCCCAAGTGACAAGTATAAAATGACTTTTATCGATTCTCTTGCACGGCTCGAGATAATTAGCAGTGATATCAAAGACAGTGGTGTGTACTACTGTGAAGCCCGGAATGAGGCAGGCAGTGAGAGTTGTAGTATGGAGCTAAAAGTGAAAGGTTAGTATATATTGCAATTTATAGGCGTTTCATTGATTTAGTGCCATTTCTCCCAAAAGGTTTGACCAGAACGACTTTTTTTTCAGAGCCACCAGTTCTTGTTAAGCCATTGAGTCCTCTTGAGGTTGTGAATGGCTCAAATGCATATTTTGAATGTCTGGTAAAAGGCACAGCCCCTTTTGAAGTGACCTGGCAAAAAGATTCAAAGGACATCAAACAGAGCCTTAAGCATGTGATTTTGCAGAAAAATGGCTCTATAATGACTCTGGATGTACAGAAGTGTGATGCATTAGATGTTGGAGAATATCAGTGCATCGTTGCAAATGAAGTTGGAAGTTGTTCAAGTCAGAGTACACTCAGCATAAAAGGTTTAGTATTGAGTTTATTTAGTTAAAGTTTTAATCATGAATAAATGTATCTGTCATTGATCATCTGCTTCAACATATTTTGCACTTCCTATCAGAGCCCCCATCATTTGTGGAGAGAATTGAGAACGTTGTCACAGTTCTTGGAAAAGTGGTTGAGTTTAAATGTGTTGTAAGAGGATCTCCACCTCTGTCCATACAATGGCAGAAAGATGAGAACTGGATCTTGGAGGATCCTTCAATTCAGAGGACTTTTGAGAACAATATTGCTACTTTGACAATCCCTGTGTGCGAGTCCATCCACAGTGGAAAATACACTTGTCAGGCTATGAATGAGGCAGGGCAAGAGAAGTGTTTTTCTACCCTTGTAGTGCAAGGTTGGTTAGTTTTTATGAGTACTTTTAAAGCTGTTCTTTGAGTGCTGTTATTAAAATAATTGTAATGATTTTCCAGAGCCACCTCAGATAATTGAAAAGCCTGAGGTGATTAATGTCACTGCCGGAGATCCAGTTAGTTTTGAGTGCAAAGTTGCGGGCACTCCCGAGCTGAAAGTAAAATGGAGTAAAGATGACAAGGAAGTAACCCCTTCAAGACAGCACAGCCTCAGCTACATCAATAATGTCAGCCAACTTAAACTTCAGTCGGTCCAACTGGAAGACAAAGGGACTTATGTGTTTGAGGTCTCCAATCACATCAGTGCTTGCCAGTGTAAAGTGACACTAAATGTGCTAGGTTTGTACCCATTCGTTAACAGAATACTATGGAGTACTCGTTATATTTAACATGATTTTCATGATCTTCACTGTCCTTTGTCTTTGTCAGAGCAAATAATCCCCCCATCATTCATCAAACCTTTGATGGAGATGGAGGAAATACTTGGTACAAATGTGCAAATTGGATGTAAAATATCAGGTTCACTCCCCATAACTGTGGAGTGGGTAAAGGATGGAACTAAACTGTCAGGAAGAACCAAGCATAAAATTATTCAGGATGAAAACAATGTGTCTTTGGATATAGAGTGTTTAGAGAAAGCTGACACTGGAACTTATACTTGCAAACTTGCAAACAAAGCAGGCAGCTGTGAATGCAGTGGTACGCTGAGGGTGAAAGGTCAGATGGCTTTTGTAGTATTTAATAGTATATTCTCACATTATCCTAAGATCTCTGAAGGCTGCCAGTTTCTAAACAGATGTATTTGTCTTTCTGTCTTATTAATGATTTAGAGCCACCAAGCTTTGTGCTGGTTCCAGAACCACAGGCTGTCATACCAAATACCACTGTTCGCTTTAAGAGTGCTTTTAAGGGAACACCTCCATTCACAGTGAAATGGTTCAAAGATGATACTGAGTTGATTTGTGGACCTTCCTGTTTTACTGGCCTGGAAGGCCTCTCATGCTTCCTAGATCTTTTTGCCATTGGAATATCACACAGTGGAACTTACTCTTGTCAGATAAGCAATGATGCTGGTACTGCAAAATGCACCACAACCTTGTTGGTAAAAGGTTGGACCTCTTTTCAAATACTCTTATCAATGCTCTTCATTATCATTCTTTTCTCATGCTTTACCATCTGCATGTTCTTATTTCGCTTGCGAACGTTGTGCATATACTGTACCTTTCATCATCATCTTTCACCATTGCTGCTCATCATTATGCTTTTCTCCCTTTCAGCTATCATCTTCTTCTTGCTATCTTCCATCTTCTTGAAACCATAATCAGTGCTCTTTTTTATACACTGCACTAATCATTTTTTTAACATGATGTAATTTTGGTTTTTACAGAACCTCCAGAGTTTGTACAGAAACTGCCAGCTGCAAAAGTCGTAAAAATGGGGGAGCCACTGCAGCTTGAGTGCAAAGTTACTGGGACAGCTCCTCTGAAAATAAGCTGGTACAAAAACGATGCCATACTCAGTGATGGTGGCAACTTGAGAATGACTTTCGATAACTCTGTGGCAGTCCTTGAAATTTCCACATCAAGCTTCGATGATAATGGAGTCTATACCTGTGAAGCACAGAATGACGCTGGGACTAAGAGTTGTAGTACAGCTCTCACAGTCAAAGGTTAGACAGTGGAAGAAACTTTTATTCTCTAGTTTATCATGAGCTTTGTCTGACAGGAATCATGTTTTAATAATTAAGAGTAGCTTTTTTAAAAAAGTTTTTAATAATTAAGAGTAGCATTAATCAAAAAAAATTCAGTTGTCAAGAAAATGCTTTAATGTTTAAATTAATTTAATATTTCATAATATTTTTCTATTTTGTTTTAATTTGTTTCAACCAGATTAATTTAGAAGATTAGAAGTTCGTACTTAACCCCTGGTCTTTTAATTTCAATTAGCAAATGTTCTCCTGTTATGTTTTTGTAGAACCACCAAATTTCTTCAAAGTGCCAACACCAGTTGAGGGGCTGAAAGGCAAAGATGCCAGTCTTAACTGCGAGCTGAAAGGCTCCGCTCCGTTTGAGATAACATGGTTTAAAGATAAAAAACAGTTAAAGGAGAGCAGGAAGTATAAATTTGTTTCTGAGGGATGTTCAGCAACTCTCCACATCCTCGGACTTGAAGCATCAGATGCTGGGGAATATGAGTGCAAAGCATCAAATAATGTTGGAAGTGATTTGTGCCAAGGTTCTGTAAAGCTAAGAGGTCAGTAAGATAGCAGTTTAAAGTATGGAATACGTTTCCAACAAAATATTTTTATGCGTTAGTTTAACCATTCTCTTCCTAAAATTCAGAACCCCCTGCATTTGTGAAGAAATTATCCAATACGACAGCCATCTCTGGTGAGGAGGTGGTTTTGCTGACAACAGTCAAAGGCTCTCAGCCTATGACTGTATCTTGGGTTCAGGATAAAGACCACGTACTCAGAGATGGTGACAACAGAAAAATTACACTTGAGAATAATGAGGCCACCTTGAGGGTCTTTAAAGCTGATTCTACAACTGCTGGAAAGTATACATGTCAGCTAAAAAATGATGCTGGAGTAGCTGAATGCACAGCGAACCTAACAGTCTTAGGTACTTGTAAAAATAAATATGTTTTTCACACAAATATATTTCATGTTTATTATGTAATTTAACTAAATGACTCTTCTAAATGTTTAGAACCTGCTGCAATTGTGGATAAGACAGATTCAATCAGTGTAACCGCTGGTGAAGCCGTAGCCTTAGAATGCACTGTATCTGGAACTCCAGAACTTAAGCCAAAATGGTTCAAGGATGGTGTGGAGCTGTCTTCAGGCAAAAAATACAAAATTACCTTTTCAAAAATGATTTCCAGTCTTAAGCTATTGTCAACAGAGAGGAGTGATACTGGAGAATACACTTTCAGTGTCAAGAATGAAGTTGGCAGTGACAGCTGTGCAATGCAGCTAACTGTTTTGGGTCAGTAATTTTTTTAATACAGTTTTTTACATTCTTTGAACTGCATGCGATTTCTTGTGAAGCCATACATTAAGTATGTTGTTCTTTGTCGAACAGACAAAATTGTCCCTCCTTCATTCTCACGAAAACTGAAAGACTCACAGAGTATTATTGGAAAATCTATGGAGTTGGACTGTAAAGCTTCGGGGTCTGCACCTCTCACCATCTCTTGGTTTCACAATGAAGTGGAGATCATGAGTGGACCAAATTATGAGATAACTTTTACTGAAAATACCTGTACTCTGAAAGTGCCAACTCTAAAGCTTTCAGACTCGGGCACATACAAATGTAAAGCAGTGAACAGTGCAGGAGCAGCAGAAACATCTGCTTCCTTAGTTGTTAAAGGTTAGTGTTTTGGTGTTGATTAATCTAAAATAAGTATAAAAATGTTAGTTAAGGCGCATCTCAACATTTTCCCTGTCGTATTTGCTATAGAACCTCCCTCATTTGTGACAACACCTCAACCAGTGGAAGCCCTCCCAGGCACAAATGTTACCTTTACAGCAACTGTTCAAGGAAGTACCCCAATGAAACTGAAATGGTTTAGAGGCAGTAAGGAAATAGTGTCTGGAAGAAGCTGTGAGATTGCATTGAGAGGAGATACTGCAATTCTGGAGCTCTACAACATTGACAAATCTCATGCTGGCGAGTACACTTGCCAGATCATTAATGATGCAGGGAAAGAAAACTGCCCTGTGAATCTTTTTGTTAAAGGTTAGTTTAAATTTGTTAAAACTATAGGCTTAACTGTTTCTTTATTACTTGATATAGCAGAACTTATATCTTACATTTTATACATGCCATCCTTCATTCAGAGGCTGCACACTTTGTCAAGAAGCTAAAGAACCTCTCAGTTGAAATGGGCAAGTCACTGATACTTGAATGCACATATGCGGGGAGCCCAAAGATTCTTGTGAAATGGCATAAAGATGGCCAGGAGATTTACTCCTCATACAAGTACAACATTACGACTACAGAGAGCTCCTGCATACTGGAATGTCTAAACAGTGATAAAGAGGCTGCTGGGAAATACACTTGTGAGGTTTCCAATGATGCTGGACACGACACTTGTGAAGCAGCAGTGTCCATATTAGGTTTGTTAAAGAGAAGAAGCGTTTAACATAAGCTACTGGGAGATATGCATGCTTTTCTTCATGGTATACATGTATTTTTGTCACTTTTAGAACCACCTTTCTTTATTGAGAGTTTGGAGCCTATGGAGGTCACTGCTGGGGATGCAGTTTGCCTGAAGTGCCAGATTGGTGGCACTCCTGAAATTAAAGTATCATGGTTCAAGGCAGACGGCAAAGTTCGTTCTTCTCCGACCTGCAAGATGGAGTTCTTCAAAGGCACTGCCTGCCTGAAGCTATCTAAAGTTGCTAAATCTGACATTGGTGAATACACATGTAAGGCAGAAAACAGCATAGGATCTGCCACTTCCAGCTGCCACTTAACTGTACAAGGTGAAGCTAATTCTTTGAATCTGTTTTTAAAATGTCTCTAAAGTTTCGATTGCACTGTTTTATCAATGTATTTTGCTAAATGTTTTGCTTTTCAGATGTGAAAACACCACCGTCTTTCCCTAAAAAGATTACTAGCATAATGCAAATTGAAGGACAGCCTGTCCAGTTTGAGTGTCGTGTTGCAGGATCCTCTCCTATGGAGGTCTCTTGGCTCAAAGATGGTGAAGCTCTTAGGAGCGACTCAGAATACACAATGTCTTTTGATGATAACTCTGCTGTCTTAAATATCGCCAAGGGTGAAATGAGACATTCTGGAGAATACACTTGCGTTGCAACCAATAGTGTTGGAAGTGCTTCTTGTAGAGCCAAACTTACACTTCAAGGTCTGTTTGTTTCTTTCATGTTTACTTTAAATGAATGTGTTCCCTGTGTTGCGAAACACACTGAATTGAATATGACAATGTCTATACAATTGTGCTGTTATCTCTATTTAACTTTACAGAGCCAAGATATCCACCTGTGTTTGATAAAAAGCTCGTACCTGTGGACGTGTCAGTGGGCGATACTGTCGAAATGGAATGTCATATGACAGGATCAATGCCAATAAAAGTCACTTGGTCCAAGGATCACAAAGACATCCGTACAGGGGGCAATTATAAGATATCGTGTGTGGAGAACACCCCCCATTTGACAATTTTGAAGGCTGATAAGGCAGACTCTGGTCGTTATTCGTGCCATGCTAGTAATGATGTTGGAAAGGACTCTTGTTCCACTGAGGTTTCTGTGAAAGGTATTTGGTCACTGCTTTTTGGTGTGACTGTCTTCATTGTCTTTGAACTGACAATTTCTTTTATGCCTGTCTTCCATTCTTCTCGCCTTTGCATTTTTAAAATGTTTTCTTTGCTTGCAATCACTCAACATGTGACAGTGTTGAACATCTTTAACAAATTCTTGTGGTTTCGGCCCATGCATTTAGATCAAAGAACCATCTTTTCTGTCATGTCTGTTTTGTCTAATAGCACCTCTTTTCTTTCTTTAGAACGCAAAATTCCACCTAGTTTTACCAAAAAGCCTTCAACAACTATTGAGGACATTGAGGGAAAAGTGGTGAAGATTGAGGGCCGTGTAGCTGGATCACAGCCCCTGACTGTCAACTGGTATAAAGATGGGAGAGAAATCTTCACTTCTGACTTTTATGATGTAACCTTCAAGAGCAGCCTGGCTGTCCTGTGCATCAAAAAATCTCAGCTGTCAGATAGTGGCACATATATGTGCAAAGCCACCAATGAAGCTGGCACTGCCTCTTTTGAAGTGTCAGTTCACATTACAGGTATACTACTGTGTCTGTGGTTCTTATTGTGTTCTTATTTTTAATTATGAATGTGCTATTCATTTAAAAAGTGTACTGTTGCAGTACCAAGGTAATTCCAATGGTGTTTATATTCGTTATGCAGAAACACCTAATAACAACTGCAAACTATGAACCACTTATTAAGCATTATATTAATAGTTAATTGATCATTGTAAAGCATGAACTCTACATTAATATACTTTAGTAAGCAGTTCATCATCACAGATACAAACCTTGTATTCTTGACTTAAAAGTACATGTACAGTTTGCTTAAAGATTGTACATTCAGCAGCATAGTGGCTCAGTTCAAGTCCCGACTGGGCCAGTTGGCATTTCTGTGCGGAGTTTGCATGTTTTCCCCATGTTCACATGGGTTTCCTCCGGGTGCTCCAGTTTCCCACCCAGTCCAAAGACATGCTCTATAGGTGAATTGAATAAACTAAATTGACCGTAGTGTATGACTGTGTGTGAATGAGTGTGTATAGGTGTTTCCCAGTACTGGGTTGTGGCTGGAAGGGCATCCGCTGCATAAAACATATCTTTAAATGTAGAGTTACAAATGATTTACAAATGTTTATTTAACGTAACATGATTCATTGTGTGCAGTTATTATAAAGTGTTACTCAATGTTCTTGTAAGTACCTTGGTAAATATCATGGTAGTTCCATAGTATTTTCCTGGTAATGGATTTATACGGAATACAGAAAATGTCCTTTTTAAATGCAATTTTGATATGCTACCATGCATGCATTTTTCAAAATGACTGAAAATATTTGAAACCGTGATCATAATTAATATGTATCTTTTTAAATACAGCACAAAAGGTTCCACCAAGCTTTGACTTGCCTCTTAAACCTGTGACTGTGAATGAGGGTGAGACACTTACTCTCACCTGCCATGTACGTGGATCTCCTCCTCTAAAGATTCAGTGGATGAAGGACAGGCGGGAGCTTTCTTCATCTGCAAACACAAAGATCACATTTGTTGATGGCACTGCCACATTGGAGATGACCCGTGTGTCTAAAACAGATGCTGGTGATTATCTTTGCAAGGCCACCAATGAGGCTGGTAGTGAGTTCTGCAAGTCTAAAGTGACTATCAAAGGTATTTGTTTCTGTATGTGAGGATCAAAGTGTTTTATTTATATCATGTTTGGTTATTCTTTCTCTCTTTTGCTGGTTTTTAATTCCTTGGATTTTTTTATTTGCTTTACCCTAACCATGCCATTGTTTGCTGTTATTAGTATCATCTAATGATGTATATATTTTCTTTATTTTGATTCTTTTTTGGCCTTTCAATCTGTCTTGGTCTTTCAACCTTTAACAAACTTTAACAAACTTTTGTCAGGCCAAATACTTGCCTTTTGCTTACAAACAAGCCTTTGCTTTCTTACAAATGTTTTATTTGCAACTCTTAATCTTCTTGCAGCTGTGCTTTTTGAAAACACCTTGTTTTTTTTGTGTGTGTGTCAACCATGGTTTAGCCCTGGATTTGGATTATGTTAAGATCTTAAAAATGCACGTAACTCACTGCTGTATTCCATCAAAATTTCAGAAAAAACAGGTGCTCCTGCTCCAGCACAGGCGGCACCATCACCACCACAAGAAGTTAAGAAGTTTGACAACTTATTCTTCATTGAGGTGCCAAAGAGTGTCCATATTGTTGAGAGTAAGTGACTCCTCTTTAATTTGATTCGTTTTTATTTTTTTGGTGGTGGTGGATTGTTTTCAAATGCAAAGTGTAATCGAATTTATGTGTGATTCCTGTTTTTTATAGAAGGGACAGCTACCTTCATTGCTAAAGTTGGTGGTGATCCCATTCCCAATGTAAAATGGATGAAGGGAAAATGGAGGCAGATGACACACGGTGGACGCATCAGTATTGAACAAAAAGGCCAGGAAGCCAAGATGGAGATCAAAGAAGTGACCAAATCTGACTCTGGCCAGTACAGATGTGTCGCCTCCAACAAACATGGAGAAATTGAGTGCAGCACTGACTTGAATGTTGATGAGAAGAAAGAGACGACTGTAGAAATGGTCAAACTGAAGAAGTAAGTTTGTCAAGTAACAAACCTGTGGTCTGATTGTGTTATAATGATGTGCCATGTGTGCATGTATGTGAGCAGAATTTATTTTCAGATTGCTTGGAGTGAGAAATGTACTCCTCCTTAAGTCATTCCAAAATTAAATGCTTTATTTGTAATGAAATATTGAAATATCTTGTGTTTTTTATTTTATTTTAAATGATATCTTGAACTCATAGTTGGTGTTTAAACAGGTTTGGAACAAGTATAAAAATAGTAAATACTGAAAGAGAGTTTGGTTTTTATTATTTGGTTGAACTGTTTCTTTAGCGGTTCTAATAGACAGCTTGCAATTATGCTATGAACCACTAGGGATCAGAAACACTCAGATATCAAACAATGATTTTGGAGTATACAAGATTAAGTTGTTGTGTTATGTTTTGTTTTGTTTTACAGGACACCATCTAAGCAGAAAAGCCCCAAAGAGGAGAAGGATATTGACATTGTTGAGTTGCTTAGAAATGTTGATCCCAAGGAGTATGAGAAATATGCTCGCATGTATGGCATCACAGATTTCCGGGGTCTCCTTCAAGCTATTGAGTTTTTGAAGAAGGAAAAAGAACTAGAAAGTGGAAGACCGGTAAGATTCCAACTATTGTTTCTTGTTGTGTCAATTCATGATCTCAATTCATGATCTCAAGTTTCTCCATGACACATTCCAGTGTCTTATAACCAAAACCCTTTAACTCTTGTGTGTCATATAATAAAAATTATGTATTACAGTATCTCAATTTAATTTGTTTTAAACTTTCAGTGACATTTCTGATCACAACTACCAAAAATTATGTCATTTTTAACTGAATTCTATATTTTTAACAGGATTTTAACTCTTTAAATGACACTTTGTATACATAATGCCACTGATTTTTAATTAAAACAACAAAATTAAATGCTGAATATTCCAAATACTAAGGAGAATAAAATATTATTACACTCTTTGATAAGCCATTGTCCCATCTAAAAAAACATGCATACATACATCTAAATTTCAGTGAATTTAAGTGGGAATTTCTACACTGATAAGTGCAGTAAGAATCCTTGCTCTCTACACTTTGGGACACTATGGTTTCCCATACCTGCTAAATTTTCGAATTAAATCAGTTGATAAATGTTTGCTTACCTGTCAATTTGTTAATTACATTAATTAATTCATTCATTCATTCATTCATTTTTTGTCTGCTTAGTCCCTTTATTAATCTGGGGTGGCTTATCCAGCATGTGTTTTACACAGCGGATGCCATTCTAGCTGCAACCCATCACTGGGAAACATCCAAAAACACACATACACTATGGACAATTTAGCTTTCCCAATTCACCTATAGTGCATGTCTTTGGACTTGTGGGGGAAACCAGAGAACATGCAAACTCCACACAGAAATGCCAACTGACCTAGTTGAGGCTTGAACCAGCGACCTTCTTGCTGTGAGGTGATTGTGCTACCCACTTCGTCACCGTTAAGCCCATATGTTGTTTTATGCTTAAATAAGTTTGTTTTTTTAAATTTCAAACTCACGTTTCATCATGTTGGTTGAGTTGGTTCATATGATTTATATTTCATGCTTCAGAACAATTGTTCAGTGATCGTGGTTTTTGTTACCCTGGGAACCCTGGTTTACACAGTCCGTTAAAGGACTTTTCAGGGAAAGAGCATTCTAGTGCAATGACAAATTTTTGCAATTTAGACAGCCATTGAATTCATTTTAATTGATTATTATTATTATTTTTTTTTTTATTTAACATTTACTAACTTGATGGCCAAGAAAGGTTTGTAGTGACATTAAACTTTAAAGCACATCTCAAACCTTCTCGTTTCTTAAACCAAGAATGAGAGAGAAGTATGTTAATTGTTTGAATGTTTGGATTTGTTACATTTCAGGAAGGGGAAAGTGTTGCAAGAGAGTCTGAAGAGGATTTGGCTAAACTTGTTGCTGATTTGCAAAAGAGGATGGAACAAACTGAGGTTTGAATTTTTATTTGTATTTTATAAGACTTCAGCAAGTGCAGTATAGTACAGCCTCAAATGTATAAATCATATAAGTTTTGTTTATGATTTATATGATATAATCACAATGTAAAATCAAGTGGCACTTTTTCAATTCACTTTTTCAAACAAAGCATTTCACAAAACCTCTATTGGGTGTTTAATTATCCTGCTAAATTATTCATAGATTTACACTAATATTTAGACGCTTTTCAGTTGAGTTTCAAACTAGTGTTGTTTAAAGATAATACAAAAAATGTAAAATAATTAAACAATATTGAAAATGGTATTCTCTACACATGTTTTCTCCATAAGAGCAAAATGAGGTGCCCAAATCATTTTCAGGCCACATTATGTGATTTACAGCTAATTAATTTGTCTCTTTGTTTTGCATGCAGCCTGTCACTGTGGCACGTGACATCGCAGACCAGACAACTACTGTTAAGAAGGAAGCTGTGTTTGAATGTGAGATCAAGATTAACTACCCCGAAATCACTCTGTCCTGGTACAAAGGAACCCAAAAACTTGACAGTGGCGACAAGTATGACATCAAAATTGTGGGCGATCGTCACATCCTAAAAATCAAGGACTGCCAGACAAGAGATGAAGGCAATTATCGTATTGTGTGTGGCCCACATATCTCCAGTGCCAAACTGACAGTGTTGGGTATGTAGGAAGATTATTTGACATTGCTTCTAGTGAATATGCCTCACGCTATATTAAATATGCGTTTTACAATATTGACTTTTATTCTTTCTGCAGAAGCTGAGGTGGAAAAACCTATGCAGGATGTGGCTGGTAAGGAAGGCCAGACATGTACATTGACTTGCCAATTGTCTGTACCTAATGTAAAAACCCAGTGGTTTAAAAATGGGAAGCTTTTAGAGCCTCACAGCAGATATACATGTGCTGTGACCAAGTACACTCAGAAGCTCTCAATCAAAGATGTTAGGCCAGAAGATCAAGGAGAATATACCTGCAAATATAAAAATCTTGAAACGACTGCCAATCTTTGGATCGAAGGTTGGTAAAGATTCACTGAACTGTCAGACTGTAAAATAGACCATCTACTAACCTCTTCTATCATCATCTGTGACTTCTTCTTAACCTCTTCTTAACCACACTCTTCTTGTTTTAAATGCCAGGAATGTTTTGACTTCATATTTTCCTGGCTTTCTTTTATAGCAAAACATAAGAGAGTATATTAGGCAAATACAAACAGATTACGCTCCTAATCATCCACCTTGCGTTATTCCTTTCTAGCTGAGCAAATACATTTCACCAAACGCATCCAGAACATTGTGGTGCGAGAACATCAGTCCGCCACTTTTGAGTGTGAGGTGTCTTTCGACAATGCAGTTGTAATGTGGTATAAGGACACTCGGGAGCTTAAAGAGAGCCCCAAATATACATTCCGAAGTGAAGGGCGACGCCACTTCATGATCATCCGCAATGTTTCCTCTGCCGATGAAGGTTTGTGGAGTTCCACTGGGGGACCATTTTTCGTTTTAATAATATTACATCAGAAGGCCCATTTAACCGAATTAATAATTCTTTAGGCGTGTACTCGGTCATTGTCAGATTGGAGCCCAGGGGTGAGGCTAAAAGTACAGCTGAGCTTTACCTGTCAGGCAAAGGTCGGTACAGCTGTCGTGCTCCAGCATTCACTTAACAAACAGTCTTTAGTAAATGAAGGCTCCTCACGTTTATTTTTTCTATTTTTTTTCTCAGAAATTGAAATAGAAAGGGTACCTTATGGTAAGTATGTGACATTTTAATTTTTCTAAACACCTACAGTATAACCCCTGCTGAAGAAACAGCATATGCTGGTAAGGTATGTTTTGATGCTGGTCCTTGTTGGTCTGTTGCTGATCATGTCTGACCGGGCCTAGTCTTAGGCCCAATCTCAGTTCTATCCTTTAGCTCTTCCCCATACCCCTCGTTTTGCGTGTTCACATGAAGAAGTAGGGGTGTCCCAATTCTCTTTAGCTTAGAGAAAGCTAGATAGCCATTGAAACAGAGACTTTTCAGGACCATACTCGAAACCAAGGGGTACAAAAATTTCCCAGTATACACACCCAGACTACACAACAGCATGGCTGCACAGTAAGGAGATGCACAAATTAGTATTTTTTGTCATTATTATGATTTTTTTTTTACAACAAACAAGCATATGTTTTAATACAATTATAATGGTGTTCACGTTTTACCGTCATGCTTTTTATAAAAAAAATGCTAAAAATCCCTCATAATAACTTCTGTATAGCAGTCCAACAACACCCTCACATCTGTCACTCGATGACACTCAAATACCCTGTCAGAAAAGTCTAGTGGCTGGGAATCAAGCTTTTTACACTCTCTGGTATAATGTTAATGTTGTTTTTGTATTTAAATAGACAAGTATGGACATGTTGTGAATGCACAGTACAGTTATGAGCTTATTGCCACATTACAGCATTTTGACAACATGAAATAAGACTTCAGTGATTTCCTGAAGATAAATACCAAAAAAATAACACAACTGGAATAACTACAGCAGTTGCGATCGATTCTTTGAAGCAAGAGATCGCAATGACAAATGATGTCGTGTGCAGGTGTTGTAGTGCTCTCCCATTTCTTAGGGGTAAAATTTGAAGCCCTTCCCCTTCACACTCTGTTTCAAGGGGGAAGAGATAGGGGTACAAAAGTAGGATTGGGCCTTAGCCTTAGATGTCACGCCTAGCACTTTGCCATGGACTTTTGGCTAAATATCTGATGGACTTGGCACACTTTTCTGGAAACACTTTAACGGATCCTCGGTCTCCTCAAGATTTCCAGAAGTCAAGTGTGCAGCGATCTTTATCAGTCCATGTAGAAATAAGTCTGAGTGCCTAAAAAGCGGTGATGTTTATATTGATGACAGTTCTCATTATGAAGCTTTCAGAGGCATTAATAAATCAATAATATACTGCCTGCACACCTGTCTGGAATTGTGAGGATAACTTTTTAATATTAAGTATTTATCAATTTGACTTAAGTGCTGGATTATTAAATGCAGGTATGCTTATATTCTCTTTTTTAATGGCAGTGAAAACCTTCCAATGTTGTGCCATTTTGGTCATGAAGATAAGAGAAAGACATTGCATAAAACAGTAATTGATTTTGCCTACTACTAGATACTCACAAATACAACAAAACCTTGTTTTTTTAGATAAAATAAAACTTTCACTCCAGTCCACCTGATCTTTATGTAGAAATTTGTCACTAGAATAATTAATCTCAGAACACAATATACATATTTGTTATGCTTATTTCTTATATGCAGGGTTCCTATGGTCATGAAAAACCTGGAAAAGTCATGGAATTTTAAAATGGCAATTTCCAGGCCTGGAAAAGTTTTCGAAAAATAAATTAACGCACAAAGTTTTGGAAAAGTCATGAAAATTTGTTTCACCATCTCTGCATATTAGAATATAGCTGATAATTTAGTTTAAATTACTGTTAAAGAGTGCATGATTGGTCACGTGCAAAAGCTGTACAAAGTTTGGCATTTATTGTAGTAAAAAAAATATATTTTATATTTTGTTTTCTTCTTATTTAACATGTATACATAAACATTTCATGAAACATTAAGTCATGAATATTTATTTAAAGTCATAGAAAAATCATGGAAAAGTCTTGGAATTTTACTGGTAAAAATGTATATGAACCCTGTATATGTTTTGCTGACAGATCATTTAGAACATTGATGTGTCGTTGTTGTAAGCTTTTGTGAATGAATGATGCACAATTCTGAGGACTTTCCATGCCCCTAAACCTGACGCAGCACAAAACAAAATGTAATTAGTTGGTTTACCTGTCAGTCGAAGCATTTGAAGCAGCTAAATTTCCCAGACCTTTAACTGTCAGTCTGAGGTCCGGCTAGGCAAGACTAGGCCAGGAGATAAACCAGCTAGAACCAGCATAAACAAGCAAGCCAGCATTGAATCATACTTTACCAAACCTATGGTGGATTTTTCAGCTGGGTCAGTAGTGCATATTGACAGTTTTTCTCACACAATCAATTATTTTCTGTAAGCAAACTAAAGAATGTTAAATCACACTCACACAGACATCCCAGATACATCAATACAAGTGCCTGAGGCAGCTACATTAACCATTGAAGGTAAGATTGAGATTTCATGTAAATTTACACAGTTAAAATATCTAGATCAGTATCTACAGACAGTTACTCATACGCTTATTATTTTCAAAACAAGCCGAGTCTTCTATGGAGTACTATCATTATGAGGAAAAAATGGAAACACAAGGTAAACTCCCTTATTGTGAGAATAAAACTAACTCTTTCATGTCATCAAATTCATATAGTGTCATTCACTAAAACTGCCAAATATCTCAAATCTTTGTAGATCTATTAACTTCATTTTTTAACCATGCATCTATTCAACAACCAGATGCACACAAACTAATGTAAAAGAATAACACGTTTGTGCGACTTTTGTTTTGTCTGTTCCAAAACATCTTGCGTGAAATAACCAAATAACGTCACATTTGAAAGAACTTGACGTTGGACATGTGTAACAACTTTTTACCCTTTACCAGAGTATGTGAGCTGGGCAGAGGAGAGTGTTGTAGAGGAAATATCATACACAGGTATTACTGAGAGCTTTTGAGTCAACAAAAATAATTCAACATGATGTTCTAACCTTCTTTCATCTTTCCATTGCATTAATGTTATATGTATGTATGTATTTGTGTCATTCATGTGTATTTATCTCCATGTGTCTTCACCATTCCCCCAAAATACACCAATAATTTGTCCTGTGTGTTGTGTTGTGTGTACTATCATAGATTTACCAGTGTGAGTTGGTTAATGTGTCAACAGTTTTAAAGTAATTTATGTTATGTATTGTCTTTTCATGTTTCTTCAAAGCCAGATACTTATACTATTATTCTAAGTACTTTCTTTTTCTCATCAGCTCCAAGGGTCCCGATCGAAGAGTCCGTCACTAGAAAAACCATGGGAATGAGAGAGGAGGCTCGAACCACAGGTAATGAAACAATGTAAAGCAACCCGCTGCTTTGCTTCTTGTTGAGAAAGTGCTTCAACTTCATGTCTGTCACGTTTATATGTCTGTCTGTAAAGAGCTTACTTTTAAATTCTTAATTATGTTGTGTCATGCCTTATCAATGTTGCGTGTTAGTCATGCTGAAATTTTGCTCACGAATATGCACATTACGCTGCGCATTTTTTTATATGTTTGAACTTTTTTTTTTGTTATCTTCAACAATGCTTGCTTCAACGATGCTGTCTTGTACTCTGTGGATGTGTCATTTTGTCCATGTGTAAATTTCAATGATTTCTCCTTTATTGTCTTAATGCTCTTGCATGATAATGGTTGCTTTGAAACTAGCCAATAGATTTGATATTATAGAATAATTCTTCTTAATATTCTCAAAGAATTCGAGGAACCTGAACCATCTAAACCAGTGGAGATAATTCCTGAAGTACCTGAGAAAGGTATGCGATTGTCTGTCCCATGTTGTCTGCTCCAGTTGTGTTTAGTTGTTTTACATAATTATGTGTCTAAACATTCTTACAATTTTGTATGTTCTGTCTTTATTTTGTCTAACTGAATATTCTTACAATTGTAATAAATTTTTGTCCAAAAAAGCCAAAATGCCTGTGGAAGAAATAGTTACTGCAGTTACAGTGCCAGAGCCAATTGAACGCCCCTCAGCAAAAGGTATGGAAAGAACACTTGGCATTATGTTCAATGTTAAATGTCACATTAGCTGGTTGTACATGTGTGCACCTCTTAAGCTGAAGTCTTTTTATGTCTTCTTGTGAATGCAGGCATTTAAATGTTTGTTTTTATATGCTATTGCAATGATGTTTTGTGGCCAAATTGTTTATATTGCTTTTTGGATCTCATACATTACCATCTTAATTTTTTTTTTTCTTACTTATGCTTTGTGCCTTTTTTTAAGTTGAGTACTTGTTCTTAATCTTATTAGATCCTAAACCAATAGTCAAATCTTTTGTCTGTCATTTCTTATTGTCTTTCTCTGTTTCAGTTATGAATTTAACTGTTTTCTTTAATGTCTTAATTCTTCGAAACTGTGAATGTACTAATACTGAAAATATGTGTTATATGAAAAGTGCCACAGCCTCCTGTGGCTCCTAAACCTGAAGAGCCTAAAGCTGTACCAGTAGCTGAGCCCAAACCAGAACCAAAGCCTAAACCTGAAATTAAGCCAGAACCTCAGCCTACACCGGTGAAGAAACCTGAGCCACCTCCAGCCAAAGGTATTGTTAAATGCTTCATGTTGTGTCGGATTCTTGTCTGTAAGGATTTTATGTACCTGTCTTTGTTGTTGCAGCTGTCTATCTTCCACAAGGAAGTGCATGTACTGTAACGCTGTATGTTCTTTGGCATGTGGTAGGGAAATATATAACTGTAAACAATACAATGCATGTTCTTTAAAGTTCTTGAAGAGGAAAAGAAGCCAAAAACACCCATTCAAGAACCACCAAAGAAAGTGCCAGCTAAACCCGAGGAAGCCATTGCGGTTCCAACTGTAGAACCTCCAAAGAAAGGTATAGACTTTGTTTGTTTGTTTCTGTATGTGCATTTCTTTAATCCACCACACTCTTATGAGGACCACATGACTGGTTGTGTTTATGTCTGTGATTTTGTTATGTTTTGTTCTCATGATTTTCATTGTGTGTGTTTCTTGTCTACATGCAATTTATAAATGTTTTTGTTGTTGCAATAGTCCAGCTTCCATTGGGAAGCATGTATGTGTGACACTGTGTGTTCATTGATGTTTGGTTACAAACTTTGATCTTTAAAAATGCAATGTATATGCTTTAAAGTTCTTGTAGAAGAAAAGAAACCAAAACCACCAGTTCAAGAACCACCAAAGACAATGCCTACTAAACCTGATGAAGTACCAACTGAAGTACCTCCAAAGAAAGGTATTGACTCATTATTTGTGTGTAGTTTATTTTTTTCTTACATCCGACTTTTCTTTGTCTTTGTTTGTCTTTGTCCTGCAGTATTATTAGGTTTTAGTGTGTGCTATGTATCTGTTAAGGTTTACTAAATATGCTGTCATGAATCTTTTTGAAAGGGTATTCATATACTTGTCTTTATTGGTACAATTGTCTAGCTTCCATTAGGAAGTGTCTTTTGAGTGACACTGTGTGTTCTTTGACGTTCGTATAAAAATGAATCTTTCAACAAATAAATGCATGTCCCTTAAAGTTCTTGTGGAGGAAAAGAAACCAAGACCACCAATTCAAGAACCCTCAAAGAAATTGCCTGCTAAGCCTGATGAAACCATTGCAGTTCCCGTTGAAGAACCTCAAAAGAAAGGTAAAGGTATAGACTTACTTTATCAGTGAACTGCTGATTTGTTGTGCGTTTCTTTATTAACTTGCCACACTCTTAAGAGGAACACATGTCCTCATTGTGACCTTTATTTGTGTCATTGTCTTTGTCCTGCAGTATAATTGCATTTTAGTGTGTGCTTGTTGTGTGCTGTTTACGTGTTGTGTAGCCTTTAAATGGATTTTTTTATTTATGTCTTTTTTGTTGCTTTTGATTGTCAATCTTCCGTTAGGAAGTGTATTATATGGCACTTTGTGTGTTCTGTGACATTTGCTCATGAAAATGCATCTTTAAACCATTAAATGCATGTCCTTTAAAGTACTTGTGGACGAAAAGAAACCAAAACCATCCTTTCAAGAAATGCCAAAGAAATTGCCAGCTAAACCTGATGAAGCCATTGCTGTTCCCATTGAAGAACCTCCAAAAAAAGGTACTGACTCACTTTTTTTAATGTAGGGTTTTCTTTTTTGTTTGTTTTTGTTGTACATATGTTTCTTCTTTTAACTTGCCACACTCTTAAGAGGAACACATTTCCTCATTGTTCTTTTTGTGTATGTCATTGTCTTTGTCCTGCTATATAATTGTATTTCAGTGTATGCTTGTTGCGTAGTGTTTATTTCTTATGTGTTTTGTTTTGTGAATTTTAAGGGGATTTTTATATGCTTGTATTTATTGTTGTAATTGTCTAGCTTCCGATAGGAAGTGTATTGTATGCGACCTTGTGTGTTCTCTGACATTTCCTTATGAAAATACATCTTTAAACAATTAAATGCATGTTCTTTGAAGTTCTTGTGGACCAAAAGAAACCAAAACCAGCCATTCAAGAACCACCAAAGAAATTGCCAGCTAAGCCTGATGAAGCCATTGCAGTTCCCATTGAAGAACCTCCAAAGAAAGGTATTGACTCATTTTTGACTGAAGGCTGGTTTTGCTCTACAGATGTGTTTCTTCTATTAACTTGCCACACTCTTATGAGGAACACATGGCCTTTCAGTGGCTTTTGCTTGTAATTTTCTAACATGTTGTCATCTCTGTTGTCATTGTCCAGCTTTCATTAAGAAGCATATTGTTTGTGGCATTGTGCTAATAAATCTTTAAACAATGAAATGCATGTCCTTTAAAGTTCTTGTGGAGGAAAAGAAGCCAAAACCACCAATTCAAGAGCCATCAAAGAAATTATCAGCTAAGCCTGAAGAAACCATTGCAGTTCCAACTGAAGAACCTCCGAAGAAAGGTATAGACTCACTCTTTGTAAGCAGGGCTATTTTTTATTATACCTCTTTCTTTATTAAATCGTTATACCCAGAAATCATCATCTTAAATGAAATTTGGTGTGTGCTTATCAGAATTAATCTTAAAGCAATGCATGTTCTTTGAAGTTCTTATGGAAGAAAAGAAACCAAAACCAGCAATACAAGAACCACCAAAGAAAGTGTCAGCGAAACCTGAACAAGCCTTCACAGTAGAAGAACCTCCTAAAAAAGGTATAGGCACATATTAGGTGTTTTATGTAGGGCTAATTTTCTGTTGATTGTATTCTCCTTATTAATTCCACGTCTAAGAAAGAACACAAGCATTGAAGAACTCAAAGTGGATTTTGTTCACTGTATGTTCTTGTCTTTGTCTTGCTATATTTTTGGGATTGTATGCACTCTTGTTGGTAGCTTCTACCATACCCTTTATCTTACTTCTTGATTTCTTGAATATCTTAAGTATTTAATATCTGCCTGAATGATCTTTCATTCATCTTGTCTTTAATCTTTTCACTCTTAAATCTGTGCTTTTTGAAGCATTCTTCTTAACTTTAATATTCTTTCTAAATACAAGAACCTTCCAAGAAGCCAGGGGCCCCTCTGTTATTGGCTACACAGAGAGAAGACTTGGTCGAGGAAAAACTGCCTAAAAGAGAGACTGTTGCTATGCCTAAAAAGCAGGAAATCGTGTCCCAAAAGGAGGAAATTGAACCTCAAAAGAAAGATGTTCCTCTATTTCCTAAAAAGAATGAGAACATTTTACATGAAAAGAAAGATCTTACAGTGGATGAGGAAATTGTTGCTCAAAAGAAAAAGGTAACAATTCCTGTTAAAAAAGATGAGGCAATTGTACATAAAAAGAAAGATGTTCCTCCTAGAAAGGATGAGGAAATTGTTCCTCAAAAAAAGGACATCCCACTTCCTTCCAAAAAGGATGAGCCAATTGAATATAAAAAGAAGGATGTCATTCTTCCTGCTAAAACGGAAGATAAAATTGTTCCACAAAAGAAAGAGGTCACTCTTCTTTCTAAAAAAGATGAGGCAATTGAACCTAAAAAGACAGAAATGGTTCCTCCTGCTAGACAGGATGATGAAATTGTTCCTCAAAAGAAAGAAGTTGCTCTTCCTTCTAAAAAGGACGAAGCAATTGAATCTAAAAAGAAAGAAGTTTATCTTCCTTTCATAAAGGAGAGTATGGTGCCTGAAATGAAAGATGCTGATCTTCCTGCTAAACAGGATGAGGAAATAGTACCTAAAAAGACAGAGGTTCCTCTTCCTCCTAAAAAGGGTGAGGCAATTGAACATAAAAAGAAAGATGATTCTTATCCTCATAGAAAGGATGAAGAAATTGAACCTATAAAGAAAGAGGTTCTTCTTCCTCCAAGTAAGGAGGAAATTGTAAATCAAAAGAAAGATGTTCATTTTCCTGCTAAACAGGGTGAGGAACTGTTGCTTAGAAAGAAAGATGTTCCACATCCTCCTAAAAAGGATGGCGTAGTACCTCAAAAGACTCCTAAACAAGATGCATCTCAGACTAAGCCTCATATGAAAGAGGTGCTTCCCACACAAATTCCAGAGAAGATAGAAGAAAAAGAAACTTTCTCCATACAAGAAGTTACACGTCTACAGAAGGAAGTGATACTTGCTGCAGAAATTCTTTCAGAGAAGGAAGAAACAGAGGAAATTTTCCTTAGAGAAGAAATGAAACATCTTCAAAAGGAAGCTTCTCTTATACCAAAGATGGAAGAAAAAGAAAATATATTGCCTAAAAAGAAGGAAGTAATTGCCATAACTAAAAAAGAAGATATTATAACGCCTAAAAAGAAAGAAATTCCTCTTCCTGCTAAAAAGGATGAAGTACCCCAAAAGAAAGAGGTGACCCCTACAAAAGGTACAAAGATATCTGACAAAATCTGTCTTTTATAATCTTTGCCTTCATGTCTTAAAAACTTTTCTTTCAACATATCTTCAGCTACAGTATTTCAGTGTACTAATTTCTTTGTGTCTGTTGAGTCAAGTATGTTTGTCCCTTGTCCTTTTATCATTTGTTCTTATTTTTCCTAACCTCTTACCACTCGCCAGAGTGATCTCTTGATCTTATAGAACAAGTTTTTCTCTTAAATATAAAACTGTGCTAACAGAAAATGAAATACTTTCTCAAGTAGCTTTGGATTCACCATGGAAAGAATCTCCTATAGAAGACCTGCAAAGAACGTTGGATACAACTCTTTTTCTCCCCCAAAAATATGAGATAACTGGAGGTACATAAATCAAACTCCATTGTATTCTTTCTTGCCCCTTTATTTTAAATTGCTGCTCTTTTATCTTATTTTTCTCTTAAACAATAAGCCATTTTAAGACTTTACTTGAACTCTTTAAAGTCAGCAACAGTATTTGTTTCTCTTTATTTTTAGATCTCCCTTATAAAATTAATGTTTTAATATATACTTTCTTGTACTTTCTTTGTTGGATAAAAATTAATATTTACATCTAAGATCTTCAAGAATTCACTTCTGCTCTGAAGAAGGATGAGGCCATTCCATCAGACAGTCAAAGAACTGCAGTGAAGTCACTTCTTTTGGAAGAAACTCATAAAATGGACATCTCCCATTTAGAACTTGAATCACAAACGGAAATAGTCCATGGAGCAATAGGTAGCAAAGAGACTGAGAATGTACAAATTGCAAAACTGGAGGATTCTTCTAAAGAAAGTATATTGTCTTCAGAATTCACAACGAGTGAAACATTTTCTGATGAAGGGCTACCTAGAGAACTTGTAAAGTCAGGTAAGCTAAACAGTGCTCACAATATGATCTAGATCCTCAAGTGTCGTTTAAAGCCCAAAGACATTATATTATTTTGCCTTCAGCTTATGAAAGTTTTTCCTTTGAATTCCAAGAACTTTCCAAGAAGCCAGAGGTTGCTCAGTTTATTGCTACAGAGAGAGATTTAATCAAGAAAGATAGAGATGGAAAAACTGATTCTTTCCCCCAAAAAGAGGAAATTACAAAGATACTTTCGAAAAAAGAGACTGTTGCTGGCCCTAAAAAGAAGGAAATTCAAAAGAGAATTCCAAGCAAAACATTTGCTGATTCTCCCCAAAGGAATGAAGAAATTGCTGCAGTAGAATTTTCTCAAAGAAAGAATGAAATATTTACTCCTAAAATAAAAGCAGTTCCTCTTCCTCCTAATAATGAAAATGAAATTGCACTTCAAAACAAACATATTTCTCATCGTGCTAAACAGGGGGAGGAAGTGTCGCCCAAAGAGACTGATGATTGGTCTAGAAAAGCTGAGGAAATTTCATTTGAAAAGAAAGTGATGGTTCTTTCTCCAAGAAAGAGAGAACAAATTGCACTTCCAAAGAAAAGGGTTCCTCATCTTCCTAAACAGGATGATGAAGTGTTACCTAAAGAGAAAGATGTTTCTTCCAGTAAGGATTGGGGAATTTTCCCTAAAGAGAACGAGCTTCATTATCCCCCAAAAAATATTTATCTTCCCTATAAAGAGGAAGATGAAATTGCACTTCAAAAGAAAGACTTTCTTCGTCCTGCTAGAGATGATGACAATTCTTTACTTGAAGAGAAAGAAGTTTGTTCCAAAAAAGATAAGGAAATTGCATTTGAAAAGACAGACATTGATCTTTCTCCTAGAAAGGAAGACAAAATTGTATCCAAACCAAAAGAGGCTACACTTCACTGTAAAACAAAAGGCAAAATTGGGCTTCAATTGAAACAAGTTTCACTTCCTGCTAAACAGGATGAAAAAATACTGCCTAAAAAGAATATTTTTTCTCTAAGACCGGATGAGGAAACAATTGCTAAAGAGAAAGAGGTTCCTTATCTGTCTGAAAGTGAACATGAAATTGCATTCAAAAAGAGAGATGTTTACATTTCCTATAAAGACGAAGATAAAAATGCGCTTCAAAAGAAAGAGGTTGGGGATGCTAAACAGGATGAGGAAATGTTACTTAAAGAGAAAGATCTTAATTTCAGTATGGATGAGGAAATTGCATTTGAAGAGAAAAAGATTGTTCTTCCTCTCAGAATGGAGGATGAAATTGAATCTAAAAAGGAAAAACATTATCTTCATAAAAAAGAAAAGGAAACTGCTCATCAAAAGAAAGATGTTCTTCTTTCTGTTAAACAGAGTGAGAAAAAGTTTCCTAAAAGAAAAGATATTCATCCCAGAAAAGAAGAGGAAATATTGCGTAAAAATGAGTATTCTTATTATCCTAAAAATGAAGACAAAATCAGATTTTTAAAGATAAAGGAGCCTCTTTCTGTTAAACAGGATGAGGAAAACTTACCTAAAGAGAAAGATGTTTTTCCTCAAAAGGATTGGGATTCATTGCATGAAAAGAAAGAGGTTCTTTATCCCCATACGAATGTATATCTTCCAGATATAGAGGAAGATGAAGTTCCATTTCAAAAGAAAAAGTATACTCTTCCTGCTAAAGGACAGGATGGGAAAATATTGGCTAAAGAGAAAGAGGTTCCTTATCCTGCTGAAAAGAAATGTGAAATTGTATTTAAAAAGAAAGAGATAGATATTATTGCTAAACAGGATAAAGAAATGGTACTTGGAATTGAATCTAAAAAGGAAAAAACTCCTTTTCATAAAAAAGAAAAGGAAACTGCTGATCAAAACAAAGAGGTTCTTCCTACTATTAAACAAAATAAGAAAATGTTTCCTAAATGCCAAGACATTTGTCCTAGAAAGGGTGGGGAACAGTTGACTAAAGAGAAAGTGGTTCCTTATTCCTCCAAAAAGGAACATGGCATTTTATCGAGCAAGAAGGATTATCTTCCCCATAAAAAAGAAGACGACGAAATTGAATTTCAAAACAAAGAGGATCCTCTTCCTGGAGAACAGGATGATGAAGATTTACTTAAAGAGACAATTTTTCATCCCAGAGAAAAAGGGGAAATTGTATTTGAAAAGAACAAAGTTGTTCTTTCTCCCAGAAAGGAAGATACGATTACAGGTCAAACAATAGAGGTTCCTCTTCCATGTAAAAAGGAAGAGAAAGTTGCACTGAAGGAAAAGGTTCCTTTTCCTTCTAAACAGGATGAAGAAGTTTCTCCTAGTAAGAATAGACAGATATTCTCCAAAGTGAAAGCAGTCCCTTATCCCTCTATAAAGGAAGACGAAACTGCATTTAAAATGAGAGAAAGTTATCCTACTTTTAAAAAGGAAAATGAAATTTCACTTCAAAACAAAGAGATTCGACTTTCTGTTAAACAGGACAAGGAAATCCTACTTAAAGAAAAAGATAGTTGTCCCATAAGGGATGATGAAATTGTATTAGAAAAAAATGAGATTGTTGTTTCTCCCAGAATGGAATATGACAAATCTAAAGCAGAAGTTCTTCGTGAAAAAGAGAAGGAAATTGCCTTTAAAAAGAAAGAGGCTTCTCTTCCTGCTAAACAGGATGAGGAAATGTTTACTGAAAAGAAAGAGATTTCTACCAGCCAGGATGAGGAAATACTGGATCAAGAGAAAGAGGTTTCATTTTCCTCTAAAAAGGATGGTGAAACTGTATCTAAAAAGAAAAAGGTTTATCTTCCCTCTAAAAAGAAAGATGAATCTTTGCTTCAAAAGAAAGATGTTCATGTTCCTGTTATACTGGATGACGGAACATTACAGAAAGAACTTTGTCTCAGGAAAGAGGATGAAATTGTATCTAAAAGGAAAGAAGTTTCTCTTTCTGATAAAAAAGGAAGAGAAATTGCACGTCAAAAGAAAGATGTTCCTCTTCCCATTAAACAGGAAAGGTTTCCTAAAAGGGAAGATGAAGAAACTGTGTTTGACAAGAAAGAAATAGGTTCTCTTCCCAGAATGGATAAAGGAATTTTACCTAAACTGAAACCAGTTTCTTTTCCCTATGAGGATGATAAATCTGTCAGTCAAAAGAAAGACATTCCTCTTCTTTCTAATAAGGATGATGAAAGAGTAACTCAGTCTGAAGACATGACTTCCACACCAACAGCAGAAGTAGAAGTTCTACTGAAAATGAAGCAGGCTCCTCAAACAGAAGAAATTGTTCATCAGAAGAAAAAAATAACCCCCACACATATTTTGAAAGCAAAAGAAGCTAATAAAAGAACTGTTAATCCCTCACCTGATAGGGAAAAAGTTGCACATCAACATAAGGAAGTGCCACATACAATAAAATTGGAAGATAAAGACAGTAAGCCAAAAGAGGCTGTCACATTTCCCAAAACAGAAGAACTTGAAAAAAGACTAAAAGTGCAAAAGGAAACGGTCGTTTCTGAGGCTAAACAAAAGGAGAAAGATGATGTTCAGCCTAAAAATAAGGATTTGTTTGCTGTCACTAACAAAGCAGATTGTATAGTACATCAAAAGAAAGAGGTCATTCTTGCATCTAAAAAGCTTGAAGAAATTGTGCCTCATAAGAAAGAGGTGACATCTTTGAAAGGTATAATGACGCCAGACAACATCTCAACAGTCTACTTCTTGTTAATAAACAAGTTTTCTTGAGTCTTAAATTGTGTTTGTATGTTTGTGTGGTCTTGTGTGTCACTTGTCTGTTGTTGATCGAGATAATTAACACAGAAATTTCTTACAACAAGAACAGCTTTAATAAAATCTTACTAACCTCTTCTATGTCATGTCTTGAAGTCATAATCTTACAAATGCAGATCTTTGCCGTTTTCTCTGTTTTGTATATTGAAACACTATATGTTATGCTTGTTAAGTTGTTAAAGCTATCAAGTCTGGGGTTATAATGCACAATTTTATCTGTGATGTAAAGTGGCAGAACCAGGGAGGAAACCATCTCCTGATAAGATACCAGAGAAACCTGTTTCTGTGAAAGAAGTTGCACCCCCAAAAGGTACTATGGGGATTCTTGAACAAAAGCTTCTTATTCCATATAAAGCATTTTATGTCACAATTAGTCTTATCATGGTGGTCCATTTCTGTTATTTGTCCTGTTTTTGTCATGTAAAAAATCTTGAACCCCTTGTACTCAAAACTTTACCTGTTCATCCTAACTTCATGTTTTTGTTCTCATCGTAACATTAAATTTGTAATTTTCACAGTTGAAAAGAAACCATCTCCAGAACCTGAAAGAAAGAAAGAACCTTTGCCAGAGCCTCATGCTAAGACAGTTTCACCAGAAGGTACTTCTTTGTTTAATATGTTTTGTCTAACAGAAATACTTGCTTTTTTTAAGCAGATTTTAACCTCCTTAGTAGAGGGTCTTAATGTACTGCACATCTGCTTATGTTGTTTGTTCTGTTTCATTTGTGCTTTGTGTGTGTGTTTAGTATCAGAAGGTTCATGCTTAGTGAACCACTCTTGGAAAAGTGCGTGTAATAGTGTTTTTTCATAACGTAATTATGAAAAATCATTTAAGCTCTTTGGAGATGCTGAAACATGCTCCAACTTTATATGGATGCATGTTTGCATGAACTACTTGAGATGTTTCCACTCTTCCTTTTGACCTGACCTTGATGTTCACTTGTATTTGTCATATTGCAGTCTTTAATCTGTAAATAAGTTCTAATCTACAGTTTGGTATCTCATACTGCCGCAAAAATGTTTTATACTAAAATGACTGATTCTTTCTTTTGACTTGCACACATATAGAGTAGATTTGAGCAGAGCATTTCATGTGTGTTATGCATGTAATAAACTCAGTGTCAGTTTCTTAGCCTCGATAGAGGTTCGAAATACTTCATTGTTTCATCACATTTTATCTTAAACATCTTTTAACTTGAATTACATCCAGCAACACTCTTTTTTTAAAGTTAAAGAAGTCGATAAGAAAGCTGAAGATAAACTCATCTCAAAGCCCAAGGAAGAGAAGATGATTCCAACAAAAGGTATTATGTTAACCTCAAGTCTGGACCCCTGTAAATTCCTGAAAAGGAAAGGTTCCTTAAATCTTATTTCTTTGAAATTCTTTTTGAAGTACCTACACCTAAAGAACCAGAGAAACCAAAACCTGCTTCAAAAGAAGAACCAGTACCAATTGAGGAACCAGTGGAAGGTACTGAAATAGAAACACTTCTTCATAAATATCTTTACTGAAATATATCTTTGAAAAATGATCTTTAATGAAAAAAATGTTTCTAATTAAAGGTAAGTCATGTATGCCATGTGTCTTGCATGAGAATCTGATATGTGTAAGATGCACACAGCATTTCTATTCCACTCAATAAAGAGCGGTACCTTTATCGCTCACAACCAGTTACTCACAAATAATGAAATCTAAGTCTGCCTAAATAATTCATGCTGCACATACTAAATCAAAGCTCTTTTCTGCAGATTTTGAATTTTATTATTTTAAACTCTTTTCATTACAGTATTTAAAAATGTATTGTTATTTTTTAACTTGTTTTAACTTTTTATGACTACATTTCTAAACCAGATGGTGAGAAGGAACCAGTTTCTGCACCGGGAGCAGTGAAGAAAGGTAACAATATTTGAAAAAATAAGATCTCAGAACTCCAAACCTTTTTTTCACAGATTGTTGAGCTATTTCAGGTTATATGTTATCTCCAGTTGTATTATGTGGGATTTTGAAGTGTGTCTTTATTGAAAATATGTTGTATGTTGTCGGTACCTTTGTCAGTTTGTTTGTTATTGATCGTGTCCTTCAGTCTTGTATTGTGTTTTTGTCATGTCATATTTTGTTCTACTGGGACGTCAGTAGATGTCTGTGTTATATACGTTAATTGTGCTGTGTTTATGGTCTGTATGTATGTATTGTATGTCTGTATGTATTGTTCGCTTTATAATGCAATACATTTCCAAATCTAAAGGCAAAGTTCTTAAACTCAAGGAAGAAGAAGGAAGATTTGAAATTCCCACATTGAAGAAAGCTAAAAGATTATCTAAAGAGAAGGAAGAAGACCAAGAAATGGTAAAACTGAAAAAAGTTCTCAAACCAGAAGAAGAAGAATATAAGGAAAGTCCAAAAGTGTATGCTGAGGCTCGCAGAGAAGTTATGATAACTGAAAGCTATGAGGCAGAAATGCATTTTGAGACTTATGAAACTACCAAGAGGGATGTGAAAATTCAGCCGGAGGTTGACAAAAAGAGATCTGCTGAACCTGACCGAGCACCACCTGAGATAAAACCAGAAAGTGAAGTAGAAGACAAAGCAAAGAAAACACCTATAGGAAGGGTTCCAAAAAAAGATACACCAGAGGAGCCTGGCTTAGCACTAAAAAAGGTTAAAAAGTTACCATTAGACACAGAAGAACCTGAATCTGTCAAATTA
Organism: Danio albolineatus; assembly: GCA_903798035.1. NCBI lineage: Eukaryota > Metazoa > Chordata > Actinopteri > Cypriniformes > Danionidae > Danio > Danio albolineatus. Next base: position 5,889,899 of record CAIGQQ010003610.1, on the reverse strand, counting down.
AAGCCATTTGAAAAACCTGTGAAACCACATCCTGAACCCGAGAAAGATGCCAAAAAAGACGAAAAAGGAAGAGAACCTGCAACTTTTGACAGAAGTAGGGAACCAATTACGTTTCAGAAAGGAGAACGGCCTGAAAAGGAGGAGAAGACAAAAGAACCAGATGTGCCGGTGAAAAAAGAAAAGCCTTCTATTCCTGACAAAAAGGAGCCAGATGAAGTCACTGTTAAAGCTGTAACCAGACCTGCAAAAGATGAAGTCCCCACAGAGCCTAAAGAGAAATTACTTAAGGGTAAAGGAAAAATTCCATCTAAAGACCAAGAGCCTGAGATGGTCCAACTAAAACCTTTTACGAAGAAACCTTCAGCTGGATCACCAAAAGAAAAAGAGGCCCCAGAGCCAAAAGACAGAAAACCAATTGAGTTGTCACCAATTAGTAAGACACCAAAAGATGAACTTAAAAAAGAGCCAAGTATTCCAACCAAAAAAATTGACAGTCAAGAAACTCCAGACAAAGCTAAAAAGGTTGAGAAGATTCCAACTCCAGTCCCTGTAGAAGACAAAACTACACCTCCTAAAAAGGTTACCCCGGTAAAGAAGATTACACCCAAGGAAGATGAGAAGAAGCCTATTGTCATCAAAAGAGGTGTTTTACCTGTAGAGCCTCAGGAGAAAGAAGAAATAAAACTTAAACCAGTTGAACGTACAAAGAGTGGAATAGAGCCTGAAAAGATTCCTTCACCCAAGGTTGAGAAAACAAAGCCAACTGAATCAGTTCCTGTGCAGAGGAAGCCTAGTGAGGATTTAACAAAGATACCAAAGAAAATTTCACCTAAAGACTCAACTGAAGCGGTTATCTTGAAAAAAGTACCACATAAGATTTCACCCCAGCAGGAAAAAACTGAGGAAACTCCTCAGATTTCTGAAGAAGACAAGATACCAGTCCTGAAGGAGCTATCTCCTGGAGCTGTAGAGTTAAGAAAAGTCTCAACTCAGTTTGAGGAAGAAGTATTTGAAGAAGAGTTTGAATATGAAGCTGAATATGAAGATGAAGAAGAAGAAGCATGGGGATGGGAGCTTGCTTCTCGAGACAGTTATGGCTCAGAGGGCTCTGAAGAACAATATTTGGAGGAAGGGGCACTTGAGACTCCTGGGATGCCAGGGGGTAGACGAGGTGAGAGGGTCCCTGTAAACTACATCAATGAATGCCTCATTTTCCGTGGTATGGAAATCAGCGCCCTGTTGTTATTTATTTTCATCCCAGATAATTCCCATGTCTTCATCCATGTCTGTTCACTTACTGTAAATCTTGTGCCTCCTTCTTCATCTTCTTCAGTCTTCATTGTGGCATGTGTTTCGTACTGTATTTAATGTCTTTCATCTTGTTTGTTGTTTGTCTGTGTCTTCATTGAGCTATAAATATAACTACTGGTGGTAAAGAATGGTCATTTTGTTGGGATCATAATTTGTCATCTAACTTGCCATTAATTGGAAGCATGATTTTATCATCTTCATGACCCTTCATTAATATTTCCCTTTTGACTTAAGTGTTTCATTACTAGATATTTTAATTTACTTCCATCAAATATATATTTTTATGTCCATGGACTGGAATTAATTATTTATTGTTTGTTCAGAGGGAAAACCCAAAGAGGAAGCTGGAAGAGGCAGAGGCTTGAAACGTATGTTGATTTGTATTGCATTGTCTTTATATGGTTCTTCTCCAAACATTTTAATTTCTTGTCTGTACATCCACTTTGAATCAATTTAACTGTATGACATATGCTTTACTAATCATGGAGCATTAAGACTAATGCATCTCTTTTTGCGTTACAGCAAAACAAACTCCTTCTCCTGGTGAAGGTGGAAAGGGTAGAGGGCTGAAGCCTGGCGCTGGTGGTGACAAACCACCAGGAGATTCACCATTTGGTTTCCAGCTCAAAGCCGTCCCCTTGAAGTTTGTGAAGGAGCTCAAAGATATTGTGTTGCAGGAGGCTGAGTCAATTGGCTCCTCTGCTGTATTTGAGTGCCAGATCTCTCCATCTACTGCTATCACAACCTGGATGAAAGACGGAAGCAATCTAAGGGAGAGTCCAAAGCACAAATTCACATCGGATGGCAAAGATCGCAAGCTGCAAATCATTGATGTACAGCTTTCAGACACTGGAGAGTACACGTGTGTTGCAAAGCTTGGCAACAAGGAGAAGACCTCGACAGCTAAACTTATTGTTGAAGGTTGTGCATTAATTATGAATAAAAATCATGAATATGGAGTTAAAGTTTAATACAAACAAAAACACTACCCCATTATCTGAGATTTTGTTCTGTTTATTTGCTTCAATAGAGTTACCAGTGAAATTCACAAAGACTCTGGAGGAGGAAATGTCTGTGATTAAGGGACAGCCAATGTACTTAACCTGTGAGTTGAGCAAGGACAGGGATGTGGTCTGGAAGAAGAATGGAAAAGAGCTCAAGCAAATTGCTGGCAAAGTTCAAGTCAATGTTATTGGACTGCAGCGATCCGCAACGATCCAGGACACCAATGATGATGATGCTGGTGTTTATACTTGCGAGTGTGAAGACATCAAGACACAAGCCAATGTCAAAATTATAGGTATGCCTACAGAAAATCTTTATGGTTGTATAATTAAATTATATTTCTTTACCACAATAAAATAACCGAAAATCTATTGCAGAAATAATCAGAGATTGGTTGACAAAACCTTTGAGGGACCAGCATGTGAAACCAAAAGCTACTGCCACATTCAAGTGTGAACTCTACAAGGACACTCCCAACTGGAAGTGGTTCAAGGGAGATGAAGAAATTCCCACTGACCCTACGAACAAGACTGATGTGAAAAAAGATGGAAAAGAGATCACACTTACAGTCAAGAATGCTCAACCTGATGACATTGGAGAGTATGCCATAGAAGTTGAAGGCCGCAGATATACAGCGAAACTCACTCTTGGAGGTCCGCTTAGAAGTATTTTAATTCATTTTCTCATTGCAGAAGATTTTTGTTTTCTCTTAAATACTCTGTTGTCTCTATTATATAGAGCGTGAAGCTGAGATTCTGAAGCCTCTTGCTAGTGTGGAGGTGGTTGAGAAAGGAGAAGCCAACTTTGATACTGAAATTTCAGAAGATGATATTCCTGGAGAATGGAAACTTAGAGGGCAGGTTCTGACAAGATCACCGGTAGGCTTATATATTGTTGAAGAAGCTCTATCACTTTATATAATCAATTTTTCCTTAGTAATTATATAATATTTTGTCCCCAGACATGTGACATCAGAGCTGAGGGAAATAAAAGATTCCTTACTTTGAAAAATGTTCAACTTGACCAGGCTGGAGAGGTTTCTTACCAAGCTTTGAATGCCATCACCAGTGCAATGCTAACAGTCAAAGGTAGGTTGATAACGAGTCTAAATGTACAATGTATGAAAGTACAAACAGGAAATTCAGTAAGTACAAACTGTAGAGGGTGAACAATAACTTTCTTGTGATAACTGTTATTCACACCCTTAGAAATTGAAATGGACTTCACAGTCCCATTGAGGGATGTTACTGTGCATGAAAAGAAACAGGCAAAGTTTGAGTGCACGATCACAAAAGATGTGGCAAAAGTATTGTGGTTGAGAGGATCTGATATTGTAACATCAGACCAAAAATATGATATCATTGATGATGGAAAGAAACACATGTTGGTCATAAACCACTGTGAATTTGAGGATGAGGGAGAATATACTATTGAAGTGTTGGGTAAAACATCTACAGCCAAACTGACAGTTGAAGGTAAGTATTTTTTTATCCAGGCAATGTTTCAGTCAACATGGGGTGCTCTGAAAATGTGTTTTGTTTGGAATATCAACAAGATAAAATGGTTTTGCCCTGGACTAACTCATTATAGGTATGAGGCTGAAATTCATCTCGCCAATATCGGATCAAACTGTAAAGGAAGGTAAAACGGCTCGGTTTGAGCTTGAACTATCTCATGACAATGTACCGGTGACATGGTACAAAAATGAAACAAAACTGCATCCGAGCAGAACTGTACTTACGCATGTTGATGGAATGAAACATATATTAGAAATCAAGGATGTCACTCTAGATGATACTTGCCAAATAAAAGCAGAAGCTAAAGGAATGTCGACAACAGCAAACTTGACGGTGCTAGGTAACTTTTTATGTTTTGCATTCTGTTTTGGTTTTTATTTCTGTTCTGAAGATAATAATGAAGAATGATGCTGGTGGTTGGAGTGGTGACAAAATAAGTGGTCTTGTTGTTTTATTCCACATACGATAACATGCTCGCTAATTTTTATTTACTTTCTAAATGTTATTTTAATATAGAGGGAGATGCCTACTTCACGGTCAAACTACAAGATTACACCGCAGTTGAGAAAGATGAAGTCAACCTTGACTGCGAGTTAAGCAAAGACGTACCCGTGAAGTGGTTCCACAATGAGACTGAAATTAAAGCCTCCAAGATGGTTGCCATGAAAGTTGAAGGAAAACGTAGAATCCTAAACATCAAGAAGGTTGAGGACAAAGACAAAGGTTTATATGTTTGCGACTGTGGAACAGACAAGACTTCATCCACACTGAACATCGAAGGTCAGTGATTAGGATTATGTCCATAAAATTCAGATATAGTTGCTTTTTTGATTTACATTTCCCTACAAATCTACAGTAAGCAGTGTTCTAAATAAAATAGATGAAATTATTTTCTCAATTGTAATAAATTTTAGCTCGTGACATCAAAGTGGTGCGACCAATGTATGGTGTTGAGCTCTTCGATGGTGAGACGGCCCGTTTCGAAGTGGAAATTTCTGAAGATGATGTCCATGGCCAATGGAAACTGCAAGGAGAAGTTCTTTCTCCATCACCTGTAAGACTACTGAAAATACTTAAAAACGGTGGCATGTAATGTTTGAGTCAATAGCATACAGTAATTACATTTTTGATTTTGTGCCGACAGGATGTTGAAATCATCGAAGATGGTGCCAAACACACCTTAACTTTGTACAACTGCAAAGTGTCCCAGTCTGGAGAGGTTTCCTTCCAGGGTGCCAATGCAAAGTGTTCTGCAAATCTAAAAGTGAAAGGTACCGCATGCCAAAATGGTTCTGTTCTTACTGTACTGCTTTATTCTAGAATAGTGGTCCCAAACTTTTTTAGATGACTGGCCATTTTGAAAACACCAACTGTCTTACAAGTATTACACTTTTTTTTGTAAAATTTAGTTTTATTTAACGTTTAGAATATATATATATATATATATTCTATATAATAAATAAAAAAATATTTTACAAAAAAAAGTGTAATAATTGTAAGACA